>JARGXW010000095.1:0-328578 GCA_029204085.1 Mycena sp. CBHHK59/15
TGCCCGCGCTGATTCAGTTTGCAGGTCATGGACTTGATTGGGAGGCAACGCTTTGCGTCCCTCGGTTCTGACAGCACCGGCAATACCAAGCTTGGCAGGGAACTCGTGCAGGCCGATGTCGCTACCGTGCTCATCGTGCCTGATCCCTGCCATCACCTTTCCAATACCATTAAGGATATTTGTGTGATCGAATATTTCGTGATGTAAGTTCATTTGTCATTACCGATGAATATGTTCTGATCAGTGGCCACTGCGCAGTGTATTGGTAAAATGCGAACGACAATCACTTATTTTTCGCATTCGACCTATTCGCGACCCATCTCAAAGCGTTGCGCGTCATCCTTGACATCAACAAGGGACTCGAGAAGATAGGCAAAACACGATTTGGTACCTTGTACTGGTCGTCACATTCCCTTCTGCATTGTCTCAGTGCTATATCCGAGCTCATTAACACGGGAATTATCAATGTCGAGTCCTCCGACAAGGTGTGTCCTCCAACTTGGTCGTAACAGATCCCAATTCACCGAAAAAATGCAGGATAAATCGAAGTTGGCGTGGTTCAAACAACTACGGGCCTACCAAAACTTCGAGCTGGAGCTTCAACAGCTTAACCAAATCCTCGAGCCAATCGCGCGGGCCATCAAATGTCTCGAAGGTCTCGAAGTTACAGTCGGTGACATTTGGAAATTTTATGTCGCTATCACCGCTGTTCTACATGATCTATTCGAAGACAATAGCCTCTCTATCCCTTGAATGTCCGGAGGAGGTCAGTGCGATCATCAATCGAAGATATGATCAGATGATCCACGGTCCGAGCGGTAACCTTTTCCTCTCAGGATTCTCCTCGACCCTGGTGAGCTCATTCTACTGCTGCGATGGATTATACCGTCTGATTATTCTTTAAGAGCACGTCAAAAGTCCGATACTCTTCAAGACGTCTGCCAACCAACTCGATAAATCGACGTCCACCCCATCACCTTCTTCGGTAAAGGCTATCACAGACCAGGACCTTCGTGATTCGATGCCGAGTTACGCGCAGGTAGGCGAGTTCTTATTCGAGGTTCTCGCCAAAGAACTGCAGGCCTCTCGTGACTCGCCGGCATTTGATCGCTACTCGATGGCGGGCGAAATCATGGAGGTGTTCAAGTTGCAGTTTGAGGCCTACACTCGCCAGTATCCACCCTTCAGTGTGCGGTCTCACACCTGGTCGAAGGCCATGCAGTATTGGCGCTCCTTAGCAGACCTCCCCGAATCCTCTATTCTCGCGGTATACATTAATATTTTCCTCATCTGTTGTGTAGCTAATATCATATCCAAAGCTCGTGGCCATAAAAGTATTCTCCATCCTGGGAAATTCGATGCCAGAGGAGTGCACTGTCTCACGTTTCACGCGTACCGACACCAGGGATCGCGCAAATCAAGATGCCCGTACAATTGTCGATCAAACCAAGATCTATCAGCACCTGCGGCGTGAGCGGCGTGCTGCCGATAAATTGGTGTGTTCCTTGCAACTAAGACTTACCTACAGAACTTAATAAGTCTCAGCCCAAACCGTCGAAGGCCCCATCCCTCAAGTGGAGGTCTGTCAAAGATCTCATGACTGTCGCCAAGCCGGCTGAGCCAGTTATCGATCTTACGGTCGACGATGAGGCAGTGCCTAACAGCGCCACTAACGTACCAGGACCCTCCATCACGCTCAAGTGCCAGGCCGGGCTGGAGGCGCTTAACGCTGGGGCCGAGGCTGATGACCTTGCCGTCGGAACTTCTGCCGACACTACATTGGCAGTTTTTCGTGACGGTGTCGATATCCGTCTGCCATTTTTCAGAGATTTGCTTGCCGAAAAACCGATACCAGGTGCCGATACAATCCGAAGCCTTGCAGAGTGGTCGGTAGATGGTTCAGTCGAGGGTCAGAAGAGCACGACTGTTGCCGGGAAGAAAATTTGGGACGGGGCGGCGCAGAAAATCAAATTTTAGGCTGTTTGTAGCTGGTGGTTTATAAACAGGTTTATAAACGGCCTGTTTATAAACGAGAATTACAAACCGGTTTATAACTCCCCTGGAATAATATACAAGACCCTAATCATCACGCTACAGATTTGGCTGCGCTGCTACGGGAGCTACAGTCCACTATTTTTGACAACATCCTAACCGAGGAGTTATGGCCAGAACACTTTTTCCTGATGTATTACAGTTGTGGAAGTTGCGCATGGCATATTATCATTTCAAAATTTCATCAGGTGAGTGGCACAGATATAATGTCAGAGGGTATCAACTGCCCGGATGGTAATTGGCAGCTGGGATCCCTTCTTAATTTCGCCGGCGATGGTTGGGAACATCACCAGGGCCGCCTCGCGGCGGATCTTTCCGGCAAGAGAGGCCTCCATCGAAAACTCGAAATTCTTGACAAGTTCGACCAGGAAGGCTTGGTACTCATATACACTGTGCAAAATTTCAACTGTGAAAAGCCAAGCATGATTTGATTGAACGTACGCGAATCTCCAGCCTGAACAAGGGGTCAGCTTCAATTTCAAGGAACACCAATGCGACGGGGATAATTACCTATACAAGCACGATGTCCGCTTCCGAAAGTCATCCTGCGCAGAGATCAGTTGCTGCTGGTCCAGAATTAAACCTAGGTCGCATACAAATTTCCATATACCCCGAGTCTGGTTGTCAGCTGCACCGTGTCGTCGAGCCAACGTTCTGGGTTGAACACATGGGCATCTTGTCCGAAGACATCGGTGTTTCTGCACCGAAAACAGCAACAATAGGCATCCATATGATTTCGAATGAATAGTGGCGCACCTGTTATATCCCGCAGTAGACACAATAAGGACCGTGTTCTTCGGGATCGGGAGTTCTGTGATCGTTTTGCCGGATTTGGTGACAAGGGGCTTGGAAAGTGGCAGAACCTCGTCTCGCGCGGCTTCGCGCATGCTGCTAAACCTGCACGCACATTCAGGTCAAGTTGAATTGGCTTCTCGAGGAACGATTACTTACGCCACGGGGTGAAAACGGAACGTTTCCTTTGCATTGGGTGTTCAAATATTGCACGTAAAAAAGGTTGGAGGACAGACCTTCATGACAGCGATCGTAAACGGCATAGCTTCGAAGTCAGCAGCCGTGAACTCTGTGTCACCACGGGCGTGGATCGCGCGCTCGGTTTCTTGGATCTCCGCGCGAAGCTTGATTTGTACGTCGGGATGTTGCGTGAGCTCGAACAGGGTCCAAGACATGGTGTTCGCAGTCGTTTCCTGTGAGTGTAGTGGTAAACAAAGATGAAGCCAGTACAAGTGGGACCTCGTACATGTCCCGCTTGCATTATCGTCCTGCACATGGAACCAAACAACTCAGCCCAGGTCGCGTGGAGGCTCGGAGAGAAACACTGACTGCATCTGCGCGAGCATCTCCGTTTCGGTGAGATTCGTGCGTGGATTTCCCGATGCGTTGGCCTTAACTGGAAACCGTTGCAATCAGCCATGTCCGGGAGACAAGATGTACCGCTGAACCTAACAAACTCATGATATCCCGCTTCCCTTTACCCGCGATCAGCGCCTCGGCCTTCTCGTCGACAAGGTCCTTCGCAATCCCCACGGCGATTCGGGTTACGCGCCGGCTGTTTCGCAGACCGCTGATGGGAGCGTAGTTTATGAAAAGTCGGATCAGCGTGATAGGCAAGAACTCCAACAGCCCCAAAACGAAAACCGCGGCTTTATTGGGAACGGCAAACATGGGGCTGTTCGAGGTCAATTTATACAGACCACTCGGATATTAAAATAAGACAGACATGACGCTTGAAAGGGCCGCAGCGAGGGGATCATTCTCATCGTTTGTGGCGCCGAACTGGTAGTCAAACGCAACTGAAAGCAAGAGAAGTCAGTAAATGTCGTGTTCAGATGACTGCATACATATGTGCAGACCTTCACCGATAACGTCGAGGAAAAACCGAGAAAAATAACGGGGGACGTTGACCACGACCGAGCCATCTGGTCCAAGACTTTCCTTCCACTTGGTAGAGAGCTGGGCCAAACTTCGGCGTTGATCAACACAGGTGTTGTTCAACTTACCTTCTAGAGTAGTTTACATAGGTGAGAGATTGCACAAATGCGATAGTATGAGGGACGTACGTTGGCGTATGCCGCGAAAATGGGCACATAAGAACGGGCCTCAGCCGTACCGAAGGCCGGGGAATTGACTCTGCGCTGCCGCTTGTGAGTTTCGTCTATTTAACGCCATGCCGGTTGGTCTGATGTGACGATATCTAAGTCTGCGCAGACGCACTATTTGCCCAAGCAAGGCCTGGTCCCGTCAGTATGCTTGTGACCTCGGATCGGAGGCCATGCTTCCGGATGTTGTATCCCGAGTTGTATATATGGTGGAGCGCCTTCGGGTCGGAGATAAGCAGACGATCGAACTCCACATCGCTTGTCAGACAATAGAAGCATGTGTGGGTTGAAAAAATGTACTCCGAGGATGCCTTTCAAGCGGATGACGTGTCCGAACCGCGCTTGCCATTTAAAATCAGCCTGGGGGAGTGTAATCCATAATATGCAGCACAGAAGACGGCAGACGTACCTCGGCGGCCTGGCACTGTAGCAATTCAGGCATGCATCCTGTTCAATCAAAATTGCGTCGGTGGAAAGCTTGGTCAACCATTAGGGGCGTGCCTACCAAGAAGAAAAGACTCAGGCTCTGGTCCAGGGATATCAGCGATCGAGATGCGCGTCCATCGACGATGGATGGTGTACAGCGTCAGAACGACAGAGAAAGCAAAGACAGATTGGAGTAGAGGTTCCATCACGGCTGTGGTATCGGGACGTGCATTTGATCGAGGTCTTTATAGACACGGCTGGTATCCCGTTAGCGAGGCATCACGTTGCGTGGATTCGCGCGTGAAGATGGGAGCCAATGGAGCAAATTGTGTCATAGTGATGAGCGCGACCACTGGGAAGCTGGCGTCCCATTAGTTAAGAAGCCAGTATTTGCATATAGTTGGTGACTGAACGTCCGACCTGGATCGCGGGAACAGCGGTCACATCGGGGTTTAAACAGTTTACAAGCGGCTGCCGGACCGCTTCGCGGTCCGGCATCCTATTGAAGCGGAGACAGCTGAGATTAAAAAGGCTTCGGACGGTGGAGACTGCCTGGACTCTCTGGGGCCGGAGATGAACCAACGGGGCTCGCAGCAGGGAGGGTGCATCAGCAAACCCTGGGTTCACTACATAGTACTACAAGTCATACCATGTAGTGGCTGTGGTGCTTGTAGTGCTTGTAGTAGGGGGTTTCGACTGCTGCTGTCCAAATATAACATGAATACGACTTTGGCCGTATTGTATTATATCCATACAAGAACCGCCACCGCTTCGCTTCGGCAACTAGCACAATCAAGGGGAATTGAAATCAATTGAAGTGTGTAGCACATTCCAAATTATAATGCTACTGGCAAGGCATACAGTTCGCCGCTACAGAGAGTGGATTGAGGTTGATATCGAGTGAATATTTTTGACCGGTTGATTGCGGAAGAGATGTAGAGAGTTAAATTCGATGAGAGTGGGGAACTAGAGATGAGGGGGAACAAATTCCGAATGGTAAACACAGAAACCTCTCTGAGTGTACATGCGGGCAGATCAGATGTCGCCCCCGTGTCACCCCTGAGAAGTAGGCAGTTGAGCAATGAAAACCTTTCAAGGATCTGGAGGAAAATACATGCATAGTATTGCTTTGGCGATGAAAACAAACCAGAGCAGAGCAGAGGGTTCTGGAGCCGGATTGGAGCAGTCCCAGGTTGGGCAGTCCAGTGGTACAGAGACGAAATAGGATCGGCCAGAGGGAATTTTCCCTGGAAACAAATGTTGATAGGATGTTGACAGTACTTGAAGTGTTGAAGAAGCAGGTTTTGGCCTTAGCGATCCAAACCACAATCTACAGTCGACCCAATGCATGGACGGTTGAAGCCAGGTAGAAAAGAGCAACTTCAAGTTGAAGATGATTAATTGACAGAAAAGATTCAACAGTCCAGAAGGCCCGAAGCTTGCGACTGAGACGAGCGTAAAATCAAAGTGGGAGCAGATAAAAGCAGTAACGGGGAAGGGGCGAGGAGGCCTGTCTTTTATCGACGCCGCGGTGATGAGACCGCAGTGAGAAAAATTTGGGGTGCAGCGAGAGGAATAGCTGCGGTGCAGTGAGAACTCTGCCATGAGTGTGCCGGATTGTGGTCAGCTGAGGAATTTCAATTGAATGCTATGGAATAGACCTGCCACGCAAATGGGGCAAGAGCGCAGGACCTGCAGGACGAGAGCAGAGCAACAAAAAATGGGGATAAAACTAATGGGGCAATTGCACTGCTGAATGAGCAAAATCTTAAAGAACGGTTAATCATATTTATATTCAGAGGCTGAATATGAATATATTTTGCATATATTAAAATATATTCCAGGCGTGGAATTTGGTGGACAAAAAATATTTGGACACTCTAAAAAATGGTTCAAGAATTTTCCTTCTTGTCTCCATCCCCTTGTCATCAATCTCCTTTACTCGTTCATTGATCATAATAAGTGCCATGCCCAGGACCTTATTGATGTCGATGTGGACAATGTACCTCCTTCCAAGAAGTCCAAGCATCACTGTTCACAGGCAAAATGATGTCTCTGTATGTTCTTCATTCATTTGCGAGGACAAAGTCTCATTGAACGTTTGTCTCCAAGGGCTCATCCAAGGCCACTATTATATGCCTTCTGTGCCTTTTCAACCAGTTTATCAATTACTGATCCTCTCTGTATCTCAGGGCTATGGATATTATCGGAAAGACCAACCCAGCTGAGGCATCCAAGGTAGTCAATTCCACACCTTCTATGGTTCCTGAGAAGTGTAGACATGGTAGCTTTCACCATGTTTATGACACAACTAACATGAATTTCCAGGGTATGGTTGCCCCAACAGCTGGTTCAGAACACTGATTTTCTTTCTAGCCAAGGAAGTAGATCCCTGATGCACTCCTGCACTGACTGAAGAACTTTTACCACAGCCTTTTTGGAGCCTTTGTTTATGTCAAAGACCCTGAACGGCTGAGCATCTGTCTTGACGGGGGGTTGCGGTCTGTCCAGCAGCATCATCTCTGTGACGGCTGTGGCACTCTCTTTATGGTCTTGCCATTCACCATTTCCTGGACAGTCTGCGACGGTTGTGTCTCCAATGAGTGCCACAAATGATCTACGATCTCATTGTCCTCGGGTGTGGGCAGGATATCTGCTGCTTGGGCTTTTCATCAATTCCCACGAAATTTGAGTTTCTCTGCCTGGTCAGCAGCTGTGAGGGTCTTGACATCATTGATACCAATGATAGCACAGTTTGTTGCATTGATCATATTGTTTGTATTTGATAGACGCTGCTGAGACTTGCATAGAAGATGTTGATATTGTCGAATACGGTGAAGCAGACTTGGCTGCTAGTAATGAGCTCTGCCGCCAATCTGATTGCATCCTCAGAAATTCGGACCTTGAGTCGCTCGATGGTCTCCCCCGACACACAGACACCTGCATTGCTGAGCTTCAGGATCATGTGGGAGTTTGGACATCAGACAAATTTCCATTGCTCCTTATTTACCCCCACCATGGTCAGAAACCTTTGATTCACAGTCTTATTCTCTTGCCAAGGTCTGCAGAGAGGTGTAAAGATTGAAATATTTCGGCCTCCCAACATAGCTTACTGTACTGAATTTTCGTAGAAAATTCGAGTTGGTAATTCGATGGGTATTGTACCCCGTAAGTTTCTCACCTCATGAAATACTCTTGAAAACTCACTTGTACCCCTGCGTATAGATCTTCCCTGTGGACCCTTGCCGCATACAGCCTTTCGAGGGAATGTGAACAGGAAAAGAGATGAATTCCGCCGCTTGCTTCACCGTATGCCGTTCGGCGGTACCCGTATTCTGATCCGTGCTGTACATTCGCGCCCTGGAGTTCAAGGCTTCGGTATGGGCGAACACCGAATTGATCGTCGAATTTAAGGCCGTCATCGTACACAGTAGTATGGTGACAGTACAGTCCGCAGCCCTAGCGAAAATTTCGCCAATACGATTGTCGGGTCCCCGACAGAATGATACATACGGTATATTGAGGCACGAGCACTACCAAGAGGCGCGCCAGGAGTCGAATGTAATGGATGTCGTTGAGTGAGAGCTAACGGGGACGCCCCCATGTCATTGGCCCCGCAACTAGCTCAAAAAGATGCCGTGGGAGCGCAACAGCGGCTCCGCCAGAAAGTCAACCCTGCCGAATGCTGCCGTGTCAGGCGGCATCGCCACGTGTGGACAACAGACGACATCAGGACAAGTCTCAAGCGAGTTTCGCCGGCATGCACAGTGTGCTCTCCCCGCCGGGCGCCATGTCGACGCCGCCGCCACCGTCGGCTGCCGACGCGCGCGCCGCCGTGGCGCACTTGCTGACCCGTGCGGCGTCGTACCCATGCTCCGCCGCCACCCCCGCCTTCGCCCGCCTCGCTCAGCACACGTCCACCTTCCAGCTCGCGCTCGACGCGCTGCTCCCCGTCCTCGATCCCCCGACGTCCTCCGAGGTATCCCACCGCCATCCGCTGATTGTGATTGCTAATCGGCCCCATCCAGCTCACCGAGCGCATCCTCGTTTCGTTCCTCCTCTTCGCGCTGTACGCCCCGCACCCGATCGCGATCAACCCGTTCAAGTCCGTGCTGCTCGTCACCTTCGTCCGCGAGCGTGCGGCCGCCCTCGCGGTCGCTGACGCCGGCGCCGTCGCGCCGAACGAGCCGCTTGTCTGGGTCCTCTGGAAGATCCTCAAGGGCGATGGCGACGATGTGCGTGCCATGCGGCGCCCCTCCGTGTGCTGATATCGATGGCGGCGCGCAGATCGGCCCGTACTCGCCGAGCGCACTGGCGCGCTCGCTGTTGCCCCCCAACTTTAGAGCGACTAAACTAATTCTCGACGATACGTTGTATCGTGCTGCTTCCGACCCGTGCGTCCCTGTTCCCTCCTTCATCTTTCTTTACTTCATCTCCTCGCCTTGTCTCCCGTTTTCTCAATCCATATACATTGATTAACTGAACGCGTCTACAGAGACGACACAACGTACACCACCTCTTACGCCTCTACCCCACGCACCACCACCCCCGCGCCCCTCGCGCCGCGCACGATAACGCGCGCAGAGGACGAGCGTGCGGAGGCCGTCGCGCACGCGATGTGCCTTCTTCTCGCCGCGCGCGAGCGCGTCCTGTCGCTTGCGGAGCAGCGGGTGCGTCGGCTTCGCTAAAAATTACTGCTGTATGCGCGCTTACCGGTTGTGTTTTTCTCTCCTCTTCTCGTCTGTTGCCTTCTTTTCGTTTCGCCGGATGTTTATTTCGATTTTGTTGTCGTTTATTCTTCTCCTCCTATATATCTCTCCCTTTCCCTCCGCACCATCTCATGCGGCCCTCTCTCATTCCCCACCCCCACTCGCGTACCTCGCCCTCCACCCCCTCCCCGCCCGTACCTGCCCTTCCTTCCATCCGACACGCATTCAACTCCCATTCTATGCACACTCCACTTCCATCCAAAACGCAACCCGCAACCCTTCTTCACCTGCGATCCCACGACACGCACCCCAGCACCTCACCCCGCACCTCCCCACGCTCGCCGCCTCCGCGATGATCGCGACGCCCGACCTCGCGCCCGTCGTCGCGCACAACCCCGGCCTCGCGCACCCGCTGTTCGTCGCGCTCCTCTCGTGTCCGCCGCGCGGTGTTTCTTCTTCCGCTTCTGCCCCCGTTTCGTCGCACCCTGGTGAAGGAGCAGGTGTAGAGTCAGAAATAAGAGCGGAAGCAACAGGCTACCCGCCCTCGCCCTACCTCGACATCCTCGCGTACCTCCCGCCGACGCTGCCCACTTTCGACTTTCTCGGGCGCTTGTTGAGGGACGGGACGCCGCTTGGTGGGGCTACTCCTACTCCTACGCCTGCTACCAACGGCGCGAACGGTACGCCAACCCTCACTTGCTAACAATAATAATAATAATAATAATAACAACAATAACAACACAGACCCCACCGTGCCCACGACCGTCGGCGCGCTCGTGCGCGCGGAGGTGCTCGGGCGGTTCGTCACGGAGAGCGTTGCGGCGCTGGATGCGGCTGCGGAGGACGCGCGTGCGGACTTGGGAGGGGACTACGGTGGGGGTATGGGTGGGGACGCATGGGCAAGGGGTGTGAGGCATGTGAGTTGATTTTTTCCATCCCCTCCCTTCTTCCTCGCCGATGCAACCCAATACAACATACCTTCGTTCTGTCTCTGCGAGCCGTTTGTTTTTACACTTCTTTTCCTCTCTGCTCTCTTTTCTTCTTTCGTCCGCTGAACCCATCATGCCCTCCGACCCACCCAATCCCCCGGCGCTTCCATATCTCAATCACACGCTGACCCCCTCCCCAGCTCTGCAGGTTCTACGCGTCCCTCCTCAAGCTCGGCATCGTCGACGCGGGTTCGGACGCGGACACGGCCGCGATGGCGCACTTTGCGCTGCGGCATGCGCGCTTCGAGGAGGCGAACGCGCTGTATCGCATGTTGGCGCTGAGACGGGTGTAGTATGCCGTGGGGTGTGAGGGTGAGTTCTTTTAGGAGGGGTGAGTGGGCCGGCATCGCACGTCGTAATACTGACGCAGGTGCGCAGAAAATTAATCCAAGCATGTAAAATGCAAAAAGCCAAGGAAAGAAAACGCAAAACGCAAAAGCACGCTCGTCTGTTAGCATTATGTCCATGCACGCACGCACGTCTCATGTCTCCGCCCGATACGATACTTATACGCATATGCCACTGCTCGTCACCCCCATACATGCCCTCACTCATCCAATTTGATATCTCATTCCCTCGTGTATTGCTGGTCTTCCTATTAGCTATAGTTACAGTTAGTTACGAGTTACAGTACACGCCCGCATTTTTCTTACCCCTTGTACTTAGAGTCTCTGAGTCGCAATGTCAATGTCAACCTTTGTATACTCGCAACGTTCTCAATTTTTCCAACTGAAGTTTTGGTTTGCCGACGAGCCTTGCCAGCGCCTGCACAGAGAGACCTGGCTGCATTTTTCTTCTCCTTTCCTCGTAATTTCATTCCATTTTTAAGGCAGGTAACACACGCGATCTATTCAATCGCCTAACGTGCGTGGAAAATAGGCCTTCGAAAATTACATGTGCAAATTAACCCGGGGTGCATCGAGGAACCTGCCGCTGTGCAAATCCGGCAGCGGAGCATCACACGAGGGATGAAAGAAGAGGAACGAAGATGGAGATACGGCTGCAAGGGGAAAATATCAACTGGTGCAAAGTGGTACGAATTTCCTGGTACCGGGGGCGCGTTATGTCGTCTTTATTGACTTGTTCTCGTCGCTCGAAGTGGACTCGGAGCCGCAGGAGATGGAAAGGGTGCAAGCAGTAGCGGCGTGGGATTTCTACCTTGAGTTCTGCCGGAACTCAGGGGATGATTATCGTCTCGCGATTTTCGACTGGGCAAAGGCAAATCTGCCGGTGAGCGTGATCGAGTGCGCATGCGACTAGTACCTCGTGTTTACGCGATTCCTGTGTATCCTCTGAGGGGATGTCCGTTTCACTGAAATTACATAATGCATTCTTGGTTCTTGGTGTTTTCTAGGCGCTACCGTGGGGCATAGGGAATGAGTTGTTGTTTAGAAGGTGGGGTGGTCCGTGGGTGATGGTGTATCTCATGTACACCGGGTCAACTTCTGGAAACCGGTGTTCGTTATTCGGACTGTGCCATGTAAATAATACTATAGGGCCGGATCGGGTCCGTGGAGCGGCTCGCTCCCATTCAAATTTTCTTAGTCAATGTCACGATATTTTCGAGCGCACCTGATCAGGCCCTTAGCTACCTATCAACCTTTCACGCTAGGGATCACCTCAGATAAACTTTATGGGCTCAAGGGTTATGTAAACTAAAACATTTTTTATACGGCGGTTCCCGTATCTGCTTTGAGAATGAGGGAGAGGGTTAGGAGTTCGACGGCATACGGATTAGGGCAGAAATTCAGAATCGGCTCTGGAGTCATGCGAACCTTGTGGCGAGTCAACGTTGCTGTCAGCTGGACATGCAGACGCCATGATAATACATCCGACATTATTCCCCCGATGCCGCCCCATGATGCAGAGTCGTCGTCTTCTCACCCATCTTCTTCTGCCATTCCGCCTTGAGGACTACGTGGATCAGGACTATATCAGATGGAACACGGTAATGAGATCAAGGTGAGACAACGCACACTCAAGGTCCAACACGACCCGCAACTCGGATTGCGCGTTCAGGTACCAACCCTCCTCACCATTCCGGGCTGGTATGAAAGGGTCTTCAGAAGGTGTAAACGGTCCTGTCAGCGACGGAAGGCCCTCTCTGATCGATGCAGCCCAATCGTTGGGCAGAACGGGCTGGGGCCGAGTCGTCATGTACAGGCCCCTGATCTTGAGGCACTTCACGCTGCCATGGAGCGGGCCTGCCGCGAGCGCCGCGCCGACGGCCGTCCACTGCGCTGCATCACCTGCCTCGATAATTGTGGCTAGCGTGATACGCGCTAGCCGCGGGTTCGGCTGGGCGCACAGTAGTAGTGTGGCGATCGACTGCACCGTGGTCGCCAAGGCGTGCAGGGAGCGCAGCGTCGGGCTGAATGTAGACACAGGACTGGGAGCTGGTGGGGGGCTGAGCTACGGAGAGTCAGGGAGAGAGCCGACTCACTGGAGGGGGCGAGGGGGACACGCCGCAGATAGTGAGGTGCTTGATGGACGGGCACACCAGCAGCGCCTCGCTCAGTGCATGGCTGGGGGGGGGGGGGCACAGGCTATCGTGGCGACGCGCACGCCACTGAGGTCGATTTGCGGGTTCAAAAAGTAGCTGCAGATGGCGCGGTGGTGGATGTCGTAGAGAGCAAGGTAGTGCAGGCGGAGCTGCCACTTCCGCGCGGCGGGCCACGGATCGTGGTGCACATTGTGCAAAAAAAATCACGCCAGACAGTGTCAAGTCCACGAGGGCGGGTGCGGCACTGAAGATCTCGAGAAGCTGCACGGGCGAGGCGACGAGGAGCCCGCCTGGGTGCACCGCTTCACGGGTGGGTGAGGTGAAGACCTACATGAGCGCAGCCTTGACTATGTGCTCGAGGTGCGTCCAGTCCATACTGTACTGGGTAGGGGCGCTGCTGTGCACAGATTCGTGTAGGATCGACAGGCGCCGGAGAGTAAGCAGCAGGAGGAGCAGGTGAAGGGCGCGGTCGTCCAAGATCCTTGAATCTCCCCAGATGCCAATGAGGAGGTCTTTGATCAGGGGTGCGATCTCCGGCGCGGAGCAGAGTAGCTCGTAAAGCTTCCAACTATGTGGTCGGTATCTGATTCCTCCCCTGGATATTGGTATTGGAGGCCTGAACATAAGGCGCACCGTGTGGAATCTGTGTTAGGGAGTGGCCCGATAAAACTTCCGCGATGCGAGGCCGCAGGCTCCGAGTCGTACCTCGCTTGTTGAAGTCTGTTAGTTACTGTGGGGGTGTGATCGCGTAGCTCGCTTATTACGTAATCGCGGAGTTCAAGTCTCACGCCCCAAATCTTTGTTTTTGCCTCCCAGAGTTTTGAAAAGGATGGAATCCTGGCAGATGACCCCTAGCACTGTTCGGTCTTTGTCAAATCCATTTTGAGGCACTTTCTATTTATTTTGGGGGCCGTCGAACAATCACATGACTAAGTCGAAGTCTCCCTCCACTGAATTCAAGGTCATTTTTGGAGATTTTGAAGAGACATAACTTCGTACACAGGTATTAAAATTCAGTCTGCATGCAGATCCTATGAAATATCGCGTCCCGCATGAAAGTGGCTTCGTGACCTGAGTTCGAACTCCGCAATTACGTAATATGCGAACTGCGATCAGAGCCCCGTGGTAAAAACAAGACTAGAAACAGGTTGTGTCGCGGAAAAACCCGAATATCTCTCCTTGACTTCCTCCCATATTAGGATCTCGGCCCCGAATGGGTTCGGAACCTCCGAACCACAAACTGTTGTACTCAAAACTGGTCAGAAGGCCTGCCACGGGTGACCTCAGTGAGCTCAGTAGCGTGCCTTCACCCGAAGTCCATCCTAGCCTGGCTTCGCAACTCCTGGATATTGCCTGGATGAACGTCGGAACAGCTCTTGAATACGCCGCGATTCTGCCGGCCAGCACACTTGGGCCTGCTTTAAGTACACTGCATTCTTGTGCTGTGGAAGCCTGACGAGCCAGGCTAACGATGCTTCGGGCCCTCTTGCAACTCGCGCTGCTCGCCACATGGGCGCTGCGCCCCGCCGCCGCGGATGATATCACAGTATACACCGATGCTGCGCTGGCAGCCGGTTGGGAAAACTGGAGCTGGGGCAGCGACTTCAACTTTGCCGCGACGGACCTATTCGAAGGGAGCAGCAGCATTCTGGTCAATTCCACCGCGTACTCCGCGCTCTCCGTCAAGCTCGAGGGGACGTTCCCGACGTACCAGGGGCTGCGCTTTGACATCGCGGTAAGGACAATATCAAACAGCCAAGAGCGATTTGGTGACTTGGTGCTCAACGTGGGCTACGCTGCAGGGCGACCAGCCGGACTTGACGATCTCGATCTCGTCGAGCGTCGATGGGACGACTTCACCGAATATTTTGCTCTCGTCTCTGAGCACGAGCATCACTGCGGGCGCGTTCACCTCGCTGTTGATCAATTTTAACGATCTCCCGGGGAGTGGTGCTACTTTGGTACGTATACATCACCCTGATTTACTTCCCTCATTGAATCTAAATTCAAATTTCTTTCCCTTCTCGTGAAGGGCAACGGCACCTGGGATCGTATCACCTTCCAAGCTGGCGGAAACGGAGACGTCGTAAGCGCCAGTTTAACAACCCGCCATTTTTGGCTATGGTCGAACTAATAGGATCACTCTATTCTAGTACCACATCGACAATATTTTTGTTGTGCAGGTACGTCTTCCATCCACATCAATCCCGGAATATTCTCCCAACCGACTTGTGCGTAGTCCATCATCATACCACCCGAGTTCCTCAGCGCGGAGCCGCTGGCTGCGAACACGATCGGCGTCACTACGCAGGGTGCCGTCGATTTGTCCAGCATCACGGTTAAGCTCAATGGGAAGGTACGCAATCAGTTCTCTTGCACGTATCGTATGCTTATACATCATGCAACGTAGACCGTCGGAATCACCAACAAAACGACCTACGTCCCCGCCGGCACGCCGTCCAAGTCCATCACGTACCTCACGCTCGCGAGCACCTTCGTCCCCGGGACGCTCCTCATCACCGCCGGCAGCAGCACGTTCAACTTCACGCTCCCTGCGGTGCAGTACGCCAGGTGCGCCTTGACCGTCTCTCCCCCTCGCCAAGACTCATCCTGCCCATCCTACCCAGCATCGTGCAGCAAGTCAACTTCCCGATTGACCCGCACATCTACGGCGTGAACTTCCCCACGAGCGCGTCGTACATCCAGGACCTCGGCATCACGATGTCGCGCTGGGGCGGGAACGCCGTGACGGCCTATAACCCGGCGGGGCAGTTCACGAATGCGGGGGCTGATTGGGTGCGTGGTGTTTCGCATGTCAATTCTTTCTTTTTTTTGGCGGGGAGTGTTTCCTATTTATTGAGTGGTTTTGCGTATACCTGGCATGGATCGGGCTACAGAACCATCAGATTCCTGGAGTTTGGGGTTATTTGACTTCATTTGGGTTTCTCCGTGGAACTGGGACATTCGTGCCCACACCCGCCTCGAAAAACCGGTGGCTGATCTTACTTTTTTGAATCTTCTAGTATTTCGAGAACCGCGTCTCGGACCCGCCAAGCGCAGACGACTGGATTGGGTGGGTGGCTGGCGCAGGCTCGGACTCGTTCCTGACCGTACCCGCGTGTGTATCTCGTCTGCCCCATTCATCCTCTGAAACAATGCCTGATCGTCTCACAGCCTCGACTGGGTGGCAAAGGACGCGACGTCTTACTCCTACCCCATGACCGAATACCCTCGTCAGTCTCCCTTCTTCCTTCTCCTTGCTTCCCCCCTCAATATACTATACTCAATTCAACACCTCGTAACGCAGTGCAACAGTCCTCCGACCCCTTCAATTCGAACGCGGGCAACGGCCTCTTCCCGAACGGCTCGTACGTCACGCCCGTGCCGCACCAGACGAACGCGTATACACCGTGGAACACGAGCATGGCGGCTGCGTGGCTCGCGGGGCTCGCGCACAAGCCCACGATAATCGCAGTGGACAACGAGATTGAGATTGCGAGCAATACGCATCAGGATATGCACCCCGTGTACGTGTTGCGCTTTCGTCCTTGTACTTCATGGTTAGTGTGAGGGTCTAATTTGGTTTGGTGTGAGGGTAGGTTGATCAACTACGACGAGGAGCTCGCGAGGGTCGTGAACACCTCTCTTGCGGCCAAGACGGCGCTGCCGCACGTGCTCGTCGCCGCGCCGTCGACGTGCTCCTGGTGGTTCTGTGCGCATCACAAATTCCCTTGCTCGTTTCATTTCGACTTACATATGGGATTGTGACTCTGCAGACTGGACGAGCGAGGTCGGGTACTCGGACAACGCTGCGCACAACAACATCGACTTTTTGCCGTGGTTCCTCGCGCAGATGAAGCTGCAGGAGACGAAGGCGGGCAAAAGGCTGCTCGATTACCTCGACATCCACTACTACTTCCAGCCGGACACGAGCGCGAACGACGATGCGGCGAAGGCACTGCGCCTGCGCATGTCGCGCTCTCTGTGGGTAAGTCTCATACATACTTAGTGTATTGACTGCGCTTTGGATGTGAGTTGCTGACGACGTGCCGGCAGGACACCTCATACGTCGACGAGTCGTGGGTCGGGCAGAGCCCGCAGAACCACCAGTGGAACCCGACGGTCGTGTCGCTCATCCCGCGCTTCCGCACGCTGATCGATATCAACTACCCGGGCACGAAGCTGAGCGTGAGCGAGTGGTCCGCGCAGGCGGACACGGACATCACAGGCGGGCTGCTCGCCGTCGACGCGCTCGGCATATTCGGGCGGGAGCGGCTCGACGCCGCGACGTACTGGGTGACGCCGGACGAGATGGGGCCGGTGGGGCTGGCGTATTGGCTTTACCGCGGGTCAGTTTTATTCCCAGATATAATTATAACACCTCACATTGAGCCCGCCGTTGCAGGTTCGGCACGTATTTCGGGAACTCGAGCGCGCAGGTGAACTTCGCGACGCCGAACCCGGACACACAGGGCGTGTATGCGGGCACGCAGGGCGGGAAGCTCACGCTCGTGATCGTGAACAAGAACCCGGACACCCCGCTTGGGTTTGACCTCGCGAATCTGCCGTTCGGCAAGTACTTTATGCGCCACTTTGGCGGAGAGGCTGGTATTGCTAAGTGGCAGGTGCGTATTCGGTCCACTTTTGTCGACGACAATTTCGCTGATTGGTTTCTCTCACACATTTTTTTTTTGGCGGACAGACGACGATTACTGTTAGCTCAAGCAGCTACATCGTCGTCCCGGCGTATACCGCTGTATTTTTGAAGCAAAATTGATACTTTATGTATATGTGGTTTTTCTACGGTTTGCTGAAATCCAATCTAGCCGTTGGAACGAACAAGTATGACTTGAGAACTGAGTGCCACTCGGTGGCACTAGATCATCAGCCATTTGACAAAAAAGTTGTGGCATTGTGGCATTGCACTAAACTAAATTTAAAATAACCAAACGTTCTCGACCTTTGCAATTGATCATGCATGCCTGACCGAATATCCCCTCTTCAATGCTGTCGATGGAAGGCTGGAACTTGAACAATGGTTTACGTCATAATGCAATCACCTGCGACTATCTCCGACATCTTCCGAAACATCTTTTCTCCGTACCACTCGACATCCTCGAGCCCTCCTCCGACGAGTGGCTTTTGTGAACTGGGCAGGACGAAACCTATAAGTACCCGCGCGCTCGATAGGAGAGATAGGGGGAGCGCCCAGCTCTCGTGGGAGATTTGCGAATTCTTACACTCCTCGAACGATATCAACAGGATGAAGTCGCGAGAGGCCCAACAGAGACTGCCTAACACCACGTAACTATTGGCGGGGCTTGTTCCATCAACACGCTTTGTCGAGAGACCAGGATCCTGCAAGTGTACGCGTTCCATCAGACGCTTTGTCCAGTGGCACTGGCAATTTGCAAAGAACCCACCCTGTACGACGCGAACGGCACCGCCCATCAATCCAAACTTACAGTCCTGGCCACACCCGCGCGTTCCCCATCGAGAACAATGCGCACTCCACGTGCATTGCTCGGCGCAAGCAGGAATTACCGTTTTCGGCGGTCAAAGGTAGTGCTTGAACATAGCAGTGTGCGGACGTGGGATATAAGCTGGCCCACGGAATGGCATGGGGCTCGCACGCCCTTTCGCTCTTCCTCCACGACGCTCGTCCGCTCGCCCGCGCCACCCCCCTCTAAACTGCTTATTGTTTATTGCTTATTATTCTCGTGCCTTAACCACCCCCACCACCGCGTCGAGCTTCCCTTCCAAATCTGAAGATGTCGGCACCCCAGAGAAGGATAACGATCGGGCGGAACACCGTCTCGGTACGCTTCCCTCGCTCTCCACCTTACATTATGCTGACCGAGTGTCGTAGGGCCCGCCCGACCCCATCCGTCGGTGCGATGCCACCGCGGGACTGCTTATGCAGGCGATGATCGCGGAGACTTACGAGCACGCGCGCGTCGTCTGGGCGGAGAACCGCGTGCGCTGCGCGATTACGGGCGAGTGCGATCCTGATGTGCGCGTTTCTATTTTTTTTTTGGTTGACTGTGCCACTGAGCTGATTCGTGATTCTTCGTGTAGCTTCCCTGTGGTCCGAATGAGGCGCAAAAAGTACGTCGTGCCACTTGTGGATTGTGCAATTGGTGCTGACGCGAATTCCGCAACAGAAGGTCGAAGCGTGGCTGGTGTATGCTGGCATGCTGCCGCCCGCCGCCGACCCACATCCTGCCTCCGCAGACATCATCGCAATGGCAAGTACACCCCACATCCACTCCTCCTCACGCATGGCATTCGAACTCACACACCCGCCCAGCCGCCGCCCTCCGTAGAACAGCCGCAACCGCCATCCACCCCCCGCCGCGCGCGCTGGCGGCGCGCCCTCCAGCTCGTCGCCCCCACCAAAAGCAGCAAAATCGCCGCCCCCACCCCAAAATCCCCGTCCCGCATCTCCCCGCAGAAGCTCTGGTCGACCGTGCGCAAGCGCACACCGTCCTTCCCCGGGCTGCGGCGCACGCACAGCGCACCGCCGGCGCTCCCCGCCGCGGCTGTGCCGACTCGGAGAACGAAGTGTCTCTCCGTGGGCAGCGCGCCGCTTTGCCGTGACGTTCCTCAAACGCCTGTGCGTCGTAGACCCACCCCCCCGCGCCCGTCGCTCGCTAGCTCATGCCTCACTTTCGCAGGTCCCCGTCCCGGAGTACCCGACGTTCGTCCCCCTGTGCGCGATGAACCGCGCGGAGCTCGCGGCGTGCCTCATGGCGGAGGACGGCGACGACCCGCTGCCGTTCCCGTCCCTCCGCTCCGAGGACGCGCCTTCGGCTCCTTCTCCGCCTCCCTCACCTTCACCCACCCCCAAAGCGAAATCTAATGCCCCCACGCAGTGGCCCGACCCCGCGTCCTACCGCTGGCCCCCTCCCCCCCCGCCGCCCTCGCCGCCCCCACGACAAACACAAATTCCAGCGCACCACGACATCGACGCGTGCCCCGACGCGCGGTGGTACCACCCCCTCATCGTGCTCGGCCTGTGGTACCTCTTCTTCGTCGCGCTGTCCGTGTACGGGCTCGCGCGCGTGTTCCTCAAGCCCGTGGTGTGTCTGCTGGTGCTGTATTATGTGGTATTGGGGTTGGCGGCGGTGGCGGCGCTGTGCTGTTGACGTTATGATGTGATGAAATGTAAATGTATAAAACTGTGTATTATAGCCCACACAATGGATGACTTTCCCGATTTTTTTCTTTCCGATTTTTTGGCATGTTGCCCTGAAAAACAAAACGGTTGTCCCAACATTCAGGCGTGTGTGACAGTGACGTCACAAACACCCTCTCACCTCCTACGATGTCCGAACTCGGCCCATCCAGCACCGTGACGCCACCCCCCACCGCGCCCGCGCGCGGGCGCGGGCGAGGCAAGTCGCGTGGTGGCCTGGGAAAGTACCTCCGCGCGCGGGGACGCGGTCGGGGGCTTGGGCGCCCTGCGCAATTCGGGACGCGGCTGCTCCTCGAGGGCGAGGGACCCGACGACGACGACGACGAGGAGGCGGCGGAACGCAAGGCGGAGCTGGCGCAGCAGTTCGCGCGGCGGCAGCTTGGCACGAACGCGGATCGGTATGTGGAGCCGGAGCCGGAGCTTGGGTCGGATGGTCTGTGCTCTGCTGCGTTCGACGGGCGATTGAGGATTGCTTAATGTTGTGCAAAGGGGAGCCGGAGGTCGAGCCCGAGGTGGATCTGTCCGCATTTCTGGAGCGGCAGCGCATATCCGACGCGCCGGGGCCGGCGGCGCTGCCCCGCGCTGACGCCGACGACGACGACGTGGACCACAGCCTCGCGCATATCTCCTCGAGCGGGGGTGCGAAGCCCGCTAATAGGCCAAGAAAGGGGAAGGTCGAGCAGATCGAGTGGGACGATGCGCTGGACGAGCTGGGCCGCGAGAAGGCGGCGGCAGAGGCGATTTGGGGTGTGTGCTTCTTTTTATCTCACCCGCTACTCTCCCTGCGCGGTGTTGCTGATTATATGTGCGATAGACCTAAAGACGCGGTTCCGCGCCAAGTCGGAGAAGCTGCGCAAGGCTGCGGTCACACCGGGACGTGAGCGGCGCGCAGGTGTGTATGCGCATTTACCTATTCGCAATTGCTTACCGCTTTCTTGCCCCTGCATTCAGAGCCTGCATATACCGAGGCCCCGCCGCTACCGCTGCCGGATGGGAGCGAACCGCCGCCGAAAGACCCGAAGGAGCAAATGCAAGATTTTCTAGACGATTTGCTTGGTTGACATTTATGTACTGTCAGTGTATCTAATGTGTATCGATGATTTTTTAGTAGGCAGTTTTCTCTGTCATGCAAGTGTCGTATTGCACCCGGCCTCACATTCGTCCGGTGTGAATATTTGTGTTGACCCTTTCAAGTTACCAGGGCCATGCTTCTCTGAGACAGTGCTGCCTCCTCTTATCCAACAGGGACTCTGAATTCCGAGCTATAAACCCGGCATCGTCCGTTCATTTTATCTTCTTTTGCTTGAGCAGCAGCTGATATTTTCTCAGTCGGTCATGCTAGCCATCCCGATGCGCCCGAACAGATTGCCGCCAGTGTGGTTAGTAAGACAACGTATGTGACTCTAATGTGAGAATCCGACTTGCATATAAGCCCGTCTACGCTCCCTCCGCACTTTCTGCGCGTGGTGGAAAATTCCCCTTCATCGCGGGAGAGCCCGGATACGTTACGGTGGGATCTAACCTTCGCAAGCTACAGCACTTTCTTATGCATTCCTCAATCACAGCCTACCGAAATCTCTGATCCAACGACGATCATCGCGCAATTCAAGCAAACTGCCATAAATGCCAAAGAGGCTGGTTTCGACGGTATAGAACGTGAGCTTCTCCCCGCAGCTGCGCTTATAAAAATTTGACTAACCACTGCTTGCTTCCTTCTCCAGTACATGGCGCCAACGGTTACCTCGTGTACCAATTCCTCGACTCCAACTCGAATCAGCACACCGACCAGTGGGGCGGAACCCTTGAACGTCGTCCACTTCATGTGGCTTCCAAAACAAATTCTTGGTGCGCTGGCAGGGCGATCTAAACCTTCTCGAAGAATAGGACTCCTGAACTCGGTCTCTGTTGACGAATTGTAGTGGGATTGATTGTGGAGTTTAAGAGCCCAGGCTGTGACGCTCACGCCCATTACGCAAGCGAGTGGAATGGCAGAGGATTCGCGATTACATCGAAATGAGGAGAATAGGCAGAACACCCGAAATGGTGACAATCAACACTTCTCGTCCTTTATCTCCCATACGCCCAACACCCCGAATATTCCCTAGAAATGATGTGATTCACGTTAGAGTTCACGGAGCTTACATGTTCCAGGAAACACAAGGACATACAATACCGCACGTATCGGGCTTCGGAAAGTGTTGGTGGCGGAAGGTTGCCGGCGTCGTGGAGCACATCTTGGGCCAGTCGTCTCCGGATTGGAGGTTTTCAAGGCGGGACTGGATGCGCTGAAGGACAAATTAAAGGTATATCGGCAATTCCGTGAGGGAGAGAAAGGAGACACGCACACGACGACGAGATCCAGGGGAGGTGCAGCCCTGATGGAGAACAAGGAGCTTAAGCGTGTCAATTGTATGATAAAAGGGAAACTTACCTTGTCGTCGAAGTTTTTGAACTATGTCGCACAAATCGACTCTCCGGATTCTGCGATCCAGTACCCAAATACGCCGGAGCAGCCCTATGCCAAGATGAGAGTGGAGATCGAGCACTCGCAAAGATGACGCACTCGGTCCTCGCACTTCAGTGGACGGCCTTTTATCTTCGCTCCCGGGAACTCGATGGCGGTCTCCTTGCATGCTTGAACGGGATCATACGACCTCGGAACATTTGCAAGCCGTGCGGTATACCCCCGGGCGTTGTGCCCCCGACAGCGCTGATCCGGCGTGAGGTCCTCCCATTGGAACCCGGCACGCACGCGCGCAAGCTCGTCTTCCTTGCGGCGCTTCTCCGCAGCGCGCTGACGCTTCCACTCCGCCTTCTCGCGCTGCAGGTCCGCACGCAAAGCTTCTACATAATCGCGCTTGCGTGCCCAATCCGCACGAAGAGCTTCGTGTGCCTGGATCTCCTTGTCCCATTCCACCTGCTCTTCCTGGCGGCGCTGCACCTGTGCGACGTGTTCACATTCCCAATTCTCTCTATCGCGCTCAAGCTCCGCACGCAGAGATAATATCTCCTCGCGCTCGCGCGCCCAATCCGCACGAAGAGCCTCGTGTGCGTGGACCTCGTTGTCCCATTCGTCCCGGATGCGGGCCTGCGCTGCAGGCTGAGGTGCAACGTTCGGAAGCCGCGAGACCGCCAGCACAGCAGAAATTATTCCGAGGACCAGGATCGCAAGATGAAGTGGGGAGAAATTGCACTTGCGACCCATATTCCGGCCGCTGGAGCTGTTATTTGCAGGGTTACTCCGGAAGATCAAGGGCCTTCTGTCGTTCATGACATAGCTAGAAGAGATGTCGCCAGACCCAGGATAGTTATCGTTGGCATTGTCATTCCGTGAGGGCTCTTCGTAAATGGGGGAGTATTGTTATCTGAGTGAGCGCCAGCTTCAGACAAAGAGGGCATGCTCGAGGAGCGGTTAGCCGTGGGTACGAGGTCCATCGTCTCTACTTGAGCTTTTTTTGGATCATCAGCATTGAGGTCCGAAGCGGAGGAGACTTCAGGAGACGACGATACCATCGTGTACGTTGACAATGAGCCTTGAGGCCTCGTCACTGTGACGGTCATGCCGTAAGTAAACCACGCGTGTTCTGATTGCCAGGCCCTTCGGAAAGAAACAGGGACCATCAAGGTTGAGGCAAACCCCTTGGCCTCCCCCACTCTGACAGTTTTTGACCACCGGCAACCGCGGTTCAATGAGCATGCGCTGACTAAGCATGATCGAGGTCCATTGATGGCAAAATGCCTTCAACACTCATTTTATTATATAAAACTACTTCCTCCTTCCAGTGGTGCAGACAATGTATTCTTATAACTGAAGATGGGCCAAACTACCATTTCAAAGTTAAAATAGGTCAGAAACACTCAGGAATGGTGAATACTTCAGTATTTGGTCCTGTTTTCAAGACCTTTGCCAGCCATCCAAATGCACCTCACCCCGGCCGCCACACACCTGATATGGCCTCAGAAATAGGCCCAAATATTATTTTAACCAATTCTACATGTATTCTCTTTGACAAACCTACAAAATTTATATTAATTATATGAGCGGCAACCCATTATTCAAGCTGAGGCACAATTGAAAGACATCTGTCAAAGAGAATACAAACAAAATTGAATTCTGAACAATTTATCCAGATAACTCATATGCCAATGTTACTTGTTCAGCCTGTACGAGGTGCATCCAGTGTCAACCAAATTTTGACAGACTGTCCAAATTGGGACACTCCTGGTGATCCCATCAAATGCCCACTAACTTTAGTTAGTGGGTCTTATAGCGCCCTATTAGTACAGTCTCCGCCAGATGATTATATTTCGTCATCAAAAGGTCCTGGTTTCGATCCCCGGGGTGGCCATTTCTTGCTTTTAGCTTTTGGGATCCTAGTCAGTCCCACGTGATTTTGTTTGTCTCTGTCTGCCTTCCTCCTCTAAAACTTTCTCTCCCTCACTCTGGGCTCGGAATCTCCAGTCTCTTATGTCTATTTTGGTGGACGGAATCTACACATCTAGTGTGCATGCATCTCTCGAGTCTCCTGTCACTATCTTGTCTGCTGCTTTCGTGCGGTCTCATTTATTTCCTGGTCAGTGGTCACCCTGCATCAGCAAAATGTTTCGTGAGTGGCTTGTCTGGCGGTCTGGCGCTGGTCTGGGGTATGGGTGCAGCTGTGCTCCAGACGTGCCATACAACCATGCCTGCCATTTCTGTCAATTAATACGACAATTAGCCATTTTGTCTAATGCATTCAGAATTAAAAAAAAACAGAACTTCACCGTCCACCCCCCCGTTGGAAACGGTGCATTCCTTTGCTTTGAACAGTTCAATTGCCTCCAAATGCGAGTCACGATCGTCTTGCTCCCTGTTACATTTTAAATCCAGCAGCAGGAGCAGGGATTCAAAGAAATGTGCTTATATTGCACAGGTGATAATGAATAGACTCAAACAGGTTGTGGCGGGCCAAAACGGCTGTACAGCAGATGCCTAGGGGAAGTCACAGGCAAAAATCTCTAAGTCGTCCATCAATCACTGAATCAGACATCAATCACGCACGTGGTCGATGGTTGATGCCACGTCGTTCTCTAATCTCTTGTCTTTCCCGCCATCACGCCCTTCGCCTTGCCTTCGCCTGTCATTGTCCTCGTCTTTCCTATCTGTTTCGGCACTTCCAGTACCGCACCACTACTCAAGGGTGTGTCTTAGAACCTCAATCTTCAATCAAGCCTTCCTCCATGATCAAGCCCACCGAAGACACTTCAAGCTTCAAGTTGCGTAAATCCCACTTTAAGACCAAACGGGACCCGGGATCCTCAAGCTACTGAAGCCCAGAAGTTCCCTCCGCAATCCCCGCAATCATCTCTTTCTTGGTTTTCATGCTGTCTTCCCGGGCTTCTCCTTTTCTGCTCATGCTGCGTGGTGCATCTTGCATTGGCCAAGGGCCACATGTGGCGTCTCACTTAGTGTCTTCCCCTCCTCCAGTATTTACATGAACTCCTTGGGAAGATGGTTACACGTACAACATCTCTGTATTGCGCCAACTGCCCTAACATCATCCTCAGAATTGGAATCACTTATACCCTGTGTGACCAGCATGTAGGAGACTGTCACAGATTCCGATGAAGGTATGTGTTCTGTCTATGCTACTTTAATCGGTCTAACACCAGTCTTAATATTGAAGTCCTTAAACATCTGCGCATGGGCGGCACATTGGTTATGTCTTTTGGAGCCGATAATACCTTTTGTGCACGTTATATGGCTTGTATGCATAATTAGCAATGAAATACTGTTTATTCACTGTCTTTTGGGGCTGAATGATGGCTATATAGCTAGTAAGTTATGGGGACCCTCAAATACTGTTACCAGTAAACAATTCTGGGGCCACTTCTATGTTCTGGCCCAGTGCAGGTCATTATGGTGCCAGACCATATTATGGGAGTATGTTGGTCTGGAAGGTGTGGCGCCAGACCAACCAGACCATCGCCAGTCGCGAAACATTTTGCTGATGTGCTCGCTTTGCTCTTACTATCAATGGCGGTCCTCACGGGTCTTTTACTGTGGAGTTGGAATGCACCATCTCTTCTCAACTGTCAGTGGATATATCTCTGGGACTTGACTGGAACACAAGTGTGAGAGCAGCCAGTCGGTATCCATGTTCGATTCCATTGAGTCTTTAGTGAAGCCTGCTCTCATATCTCTTGCAGCTTTTCACGGTATTGACTTGTCTTCTGAAGAGTTGCCTGAATGTCGGTCAGTTTTGGCTTCACACTTGGCTAGTGGTCTATGTGGTCTATATAAAGCCAGCTTCTGACATTTGGGGTGTGCTTCGTTGCTTGCTCTGTCTGATGCGCATAACGTCGATCTACACATTCCCTCTATGGATTTAGCCTCTTCTCTCTTGATTGATTTAGAGTTGGCACAAATAAATGTTCTTGCAAGTGTTGCAAAAACACTGACTAAATGTCCACTCAGACATGTCCTTCAGATGCATCGAGTTGAGTTTTCTCTCACTGATGGCACTGCTGCCCTCCGAAAACACTTGAAATCATATTTGAAATGTTTGTGTCTTGGCAAGAAAGCTGACTCTCCACACAAGAGAAAATTGAAACAGCGAGAGCAGGAGCTCAACACCCTCAGATCAGACTGGCCAACCTTGTGCCTGGCGCTAAAAAGTGGACTTTGATAGAGGTGTTCAATCGTTGTATTTCAGCTGATGAATTGGCTACTTTTGTGTGTGGGAGCTGTTCCAGGGTAACAATGGTAAGGCACCAGAGAAGACTCAGAATCAAGGATTTTGATATTAACTTATTGCATAGACCCGACTTTACTGATGTTGAAGACACTTCAGAGGTGCCACAGAATCTAACAATAACATGGACGTGGATGCTGATGCTGCTTCCGATGATGATATGGATGTAGATGAGGGAGAACAACCTGAAATTTCGGATTCAGATCACCTGATGAATGACATGGATGATTTTGAAAATAACCATCATACCATGGATGTGAGCGATCAAATTTTGCCTGAATCCCTATCCGATTCTGTATCTGACGGTGAAGATCTGCCTCCTCCCCCTCCTCCTTGGTTGGACCCTGACTGTATGCCACCACCTATGCCCTGTGATGAACTGCGAAATTTTGATTCAGATGGGGACTTTGATGGTGTTCTTTTTGATCCCGATGGTATAGGTTCTGACGACGATGGTGATACAGTCCTTCTCGCATGCAATCATGTTCCAGCTCCTTGAAAGAAGGTAAGATACCCAGGTTGTCCCTGGCCAATTATAATTATCTCGGTCCCGTTCCAGTTGAACTTCAAGAACTTACCATGATAGAAGAGGCAATGATAGCTAGATGTCATGCAAATATTACCCCTCGAGGAACTTGTGTAATTCCATTCCATTGTTTATGAATGTAAATCTGCAGTGAGGTGTGCAACAGAGGTTCAAACTGGTGAAGAAAATGTTGAGCAAACAGACAGTCTGAAAAAAAATGGACAGCGCACTTCAACGAAGACAGTCCCTAGATTCATGATAGTCTTTCTAGCATCATATACCAGACTAACAAGCCTCATGCCAGCAGAGGATA
This sequence comes from Mycena sp. CBHHK59/15, assembly GCA_029204085.1. Taxonomy (NCBI): domain Eukaryota; kingdom Fungi; phylum Basidiomycota; class Agaricomycetes; order Agaricales; family Mycenaceae; genus Mycena; species Mycena sp. CBHHK59/15. The sequence continues at coordinate 27,568 of JARGXW010000095.1, forward strand.
TAGCATCGCAAGCGGATAGAGCAGTGCTAGGCAACACAGGAAGAGCATAACAAGGCCAGAAGTAGTGCAACAAATCTGTGCCCTGACCTTGAGAAGCCTTGGGAGGTTGAGAAGGAACAGTGAGGTCTTTGAGCTCCGTGTCATCGGATTGCTGTATGATGGCGGTGGTGTCTATATCTTCATCGTCAGAGTCGGAGACATTACTCTGCACTGGAGACACAGATCTGGCTTTTTTCTTCTTCTTTGTGTTGGTTGGATCGGGGTCATGCCCTCGAAAGAGCTCTGGCATATGGCGATTCAATTTTACGACAAGTCCACTTTTTGAAGGTGTCGTGCCAATGTGATATGGAATGTGACCAGGAAGAGTATGTCGATGCCATGGCAGTGGTACTGAAAAGGTTCAGATTGTGGAGTGTATTGAATCGTCACAACAACTCACATAACGGAGGGACTGTTTCAATGTCCGGACGAAGCTCTCACAACACATTGCAAAATGATTCCCATGAATCGTAATTTGGTGAAATTTGATGCCAGATAATTGGAGGTAGACCCTGCCATACCTACTATCACGCGCTGGGATCCTGGGCACCTTAGGCATTTTAGGCTATTAACATCCTCGTATAACGGATTTCGGAGAGCCCGAGGGCTTCAAATGGAAGGCATACATCCTGTGAACAAGTCAAGCACATTTGTGTCAATTTCGGTGGTGTTTTGACTGTGTGGCAAATTTCTTTCGGTCGGAACTCCCAAAAAGGCAATAGATGGGGTACCTGGGCACCCCTGCAAATTCTTTGTTGCAGGCTCAATAGATGGCCTCGTGGTGCGTAAACATGTTCAAGGGACTCGAGTGGTTCAATATGAACCTTGAAATGACACAATGGAACCATACAAGTCATAGTTTAAGGTGCTGAGTATGAGAGGTATGAGCTGCAGAACCCACCCAGCCATACAAACGAGGGCCGCGCACCAGTGAGAGGATGGGGATGGCCCAAATAAGTTGCAGGCGGTAACATATACTTCTTATAAACACATTTAAATCTTCCCCTCTATCCCCAAAGGATGCTATTGAGAACCCGACATTTGTACATTGTGTGCACTGAAATTAGGGTGATTTATCTATCGGACGACATTAAGAGACACACAAGACATATAGAATTACATAGCACCTATTCAACTAAACCTTCTATCGTCAGTATAACCCATGCCAAGTGCTAGACTCATGGTGTCAAAGGATCATTTGATATGCGGGTCGTTGGGTTGTCATACTCAAGGTTGTATCACAATCATTTGCCAGAGTTTGGACCAGAAGGAGGACATTTCCAGAGGATTTTCTATGCCCGAGAGAAAGCCTGCGATCAGGCGAGAAGAACGAGCCACCGAAGTCCAGGATTGACTAGGAATTGGCAGAGAAATGGGCGAGATGGTTGCTCGGGGTTAAGAAAATGATGTTCTCACCCTCTGGCCCGCGATCAAACACACCACAACTTTCAACCAACCCATCATTCTGCCCCCCAATTTGGCATGCCCTGGCCTCAGAGTTCCTACTCCCTCCCCCGAGTCTGAGCCCTCAATATTTTTGAGTGTTCATCCTTATATTTGCCAAGTGCCCAGCTTCCTAGTCTGCCCAGGATGGCAGTCAGGGATAGTATGTATGTATTAAAAAGCAATCATAATAATTTTCAGACTCGGGCTGGACTCATGGCGTGGATCATAAGCCAATGAGTATTTGGAATCACATCTGCAAAGTCTTGAAGATTGTTTGCCGAACCGGAGAGACAACCTCTAGCCAAAGCTCACTTATCCAGAGTGTGTGCATAGGCTAAAAGGATAACCTCTCGGTCTACTGAGGCAGTACATTCCCCAGTGGATAGATCACTCCACAAGCCTATAACATTCAAGCCGTTGGGACCATGAAGAAGAGTGATGATGACTATGAAGAACCAGATATAGCAAGGGAAGAAATAGCCTGCTTCAAACATTTCTGGCATGCGGGATTAGACAGAGACAGGGGACTCAGGAGGCGAGCTTGACAGTTAATTGTCTCAGCTGGACCTCGGATATCCTTGACAGCTCCGATCGACCATGGGATCCAATTGTGGTGCCAATCGATCATGGGAACACTCAGCTGACCCAGCGTGGCTAAGACTCGAAACTCTCTTATCTGTTTTGTTTATCCCCTCATCATCGTCCCCTCAGAGCGTCGAACTCAAGTAAGATTATTTGTGTTCTCCATCCATATACTGATTTCAATGGATCTAGATATGGCTAAGGCTAAGAAACAGCCTGCCAAGAAGAAGAAGAAGGGCAGACCGTCTTATGTAAATCCAATCATCTGGAGGTACAACCTGAGAGTTGGAGCACCCAGGGACCCAGTCACCAGGGTCCAACTCTGGTGAAGATTATTATGACTGGCCCAGGTTTGAAGGAAGAAGATCCCCTAATGATTTCGGATGATGAAGATGATGACGACATCAGTGAGTAACCATTTTTATAGACAGGAGGGGAGCACTTATTTAATGGACAGAGATAGTAGACGGTCCTCCTGCTACTCCGTCATCATTGGCCTCGCATCAACCCCAGCAACCCTTGCACCAACCGTTGATTTCTTCGGTGTTCACCCCCTGTCTGCCCTAGGCAGCAGACTGCCAAGAACGGTTGCATTGCGACAACCTGCTCGACGGACTCAAATGTCCTATTTGTTTGGGGCTAAAGTTGAACCCGGTTGTGTGAGTTGATTTTTTTTATTAGTGGATGGAGACACTCAATTTAATGTTCAGGGAAACGTGCACACACTCGTTCTGCTATGTGTGTATATTTTGCCTTGGAATCAAGCTTCAATTGCCCTCTGTGCACGAAACTCATGTTCAAACCTCCTCATCATGTTATCGCCCTCGAGGATTTGATGGCCGCGCTCTACCCAAACATGCCTGACAATACAGCAGTCGAGTGGGGCAGAGCCTGGGATGGCCTAAACTTTCCTGTCGACATCTGAAGTCGGTGAGTGACAATTGATATGTTTGGTCCCAATCAATGTTCATGTGTTCTGTTCGCTTTTCAGTGTTCAAATCTCTTCTACCCATTGTACACTTTTTATATCTGTAGTCTGCCCATGTTGATTCATCAATTTGTACTCTGCTACTTAGCATTCAATTTTTTTTTTGCCGGTCAACTGGAGTAGACTTAGTGTTCAATAGTTCTGTTAGCTTTTACAGTGTAGAATCTACAGGCAGAGTTAGTGGGCTCTGCCACAAAAGCGCGCTACAATTGTTATCCCATAGCATTGCCGGCGGCCACATTTTCGCCCTGGTCACGTGCGCCAAATAAGGCAACTCACGTGTCTTATTTGCTCGAACACCATAAACGGTAATGGAGCATTGAGCAGCTCGGTTCGGCTTTGAGTCCCATTATGTCTGTGAGGCCACCCTCTGGAGGGGTGACCAGATATCTCCCTTTTAGCTTACTGCTACGCCGCCCTCCCACCCCCGATGTCAACCTCAACATTCCGTCTCTCGGATTTTGATGCACCCCTATCGACGTGTCGCGCTCACACGCGTCATTCAGAACGGATTCTGATCCTCAGTTCGCCGTACCCGGCTACAATCCCAGTCATGCCACCCCATTGCCGCCTGCCGACGCTGCTGTTGGAAGCTTTGAATATGATCTCCATCACAATTATAAGCTTTGTTGGGAGTCCTGGGATGCGATGCGAGCATGGATGAAGGCCAAGGAACGTGATAAATCCATCGAGTTTCTCAAGAAGGAGTCGCCTGCCCATCATTCTAGCATTACAGTGTGGGATACAGTCACTGTCTATATCTGTGTTAGACAGGGGAGTGGTGGCAAGTCCACATACCAGCAGAAACATTGTTGGAGCCGCAAGATTTCCACCAAGCGCACTGGATGCACTTGCCAACTGACGGTCAAGACCTATCCTGGTACTCCTGAGGTCTTGGGCTTCTATAAAGCTGAACACTCCCATGCAACTGGTGCCAAGAACCTCAAATACACGCATCTTGATGCTGAAACCCGTCAAGAGATTGAGAAACTATTGTGGCAAGGCATGGAACCTAAGAAAGTGGTGTGTTCTATATCTGCTCACAATATATAGCCTTGCTGACCATATTATTGTCGTAGCTGGACGAGATCACCAAGAATATGTATCATGAAAGCAACTTGGATGATTTGCGGTCCAAACAGGCTGATCGCCGACATTTTGCCACCCGAGCAGATGTTCGTCGCATTGAAAAGATGATTGAGGAAGAGACTATTCAGCTTGCCTCTGGTGATGGCACATCGGTCCTTGAGTGGGTAAAGAAGCTCCGAGAACAGGGCCATTTCGTGTTTCTCAAGCGAAGCGATGAGGCACCTCCATCAGGATCAGATCTTGATCCTGATAGCTTCGTTCTGATAATCCAAACGAAGTATCAGCGCGAGTGCTGGGAGAACTATGGCTCCCACTTTGCCAGTATAGACGGGACTCACAATACGACTCATTATGAGAATATGACACTTTTTATGTTACTTGTTCGTGACAACTGGGGACACGGTAAGAATCTATGCATGAGCTTCGAATGTGTCTAATAATCTGACAGGGATGCTGGCAGCATGGATGATTTCTTCGAACGGAAAAGAACCCACAATCGATTATTTCCTTGCCACTGTACTTTGTGAAAACCCAACAATCCATCCGAGCATATTCATATCTGACATGGACTATGCACAGTTGAATTCAGTCTGTCAGTGTTACCCCAAATCAAGATTGCTGTTATGCTGGTGGCATGTCTTGCATTCCTGGCAGAAACATTTTGTGACGCAGCACCATCCCTTACTGTGGGAAAAGCTCAAGAAGTGGATACGTCTCACGGATCAGGCCGAGTTTGATGCTTATTGGACTGAAATTCAAGCCCTGGCACCCGCAAGCATCATACAGTATCTCCAGACTTACTGGATGAAGGAGGTTGAGCTCTGGTCTGCTGCATTTCGTGCAGATCACACAATTTTCGAGCTATCTGATACCAACATGCTTGTTGAAGCTTGGCACCACCTGCTCAAAGGGGATTTCCTTGAGGGCAAACGGAACCGGTGTCTAGACCATCTGATCCATGCCCTCTGCAACAAAGCCATTCCTCATTTCATTGCTCGACATCGTCGCCAGGATATGGGATTTGAAGGGCCAGATCTAGAGTTAAAACACCGCATTGAAGTCACGGAACGTGTGGCTTCAATAAATATCTCGGACATTGAACGTAACTCTGACACTGGCAAATCTCGCGTGTGTTCTCAGTCTGATCCCAACATCTTCTATGATGTGGATCTAGAAGCCTACGATTGCACTTGTCTTTCATTTCCCCTGATCTGATTCTGTAAGCACATCTGTGCAGTTCAGTGTCACTTCCCCGAGGCTTTCAATACTATCCCGGTCACTTTGTTAGCAATTTCCCCGGATTCTGATGACGAAGAGGAGTGCATTGATGAGCCCAACTCCAGTAGTGAGCTGCCTGAGGCCTTGGAAGTAACAGAAGCCAAGCAGGACATGCAAATCATCGATGATCTTGCTCAGTGTCTCGAGTCTCTAGCGATATCTTGCCGCATCAATCCACTGTCTCACATTAATGGAGAGCTCCGTAACGCGATAGCGGCTGCTTTACATGCCTTGGACATCTTGGCGGTCGATCTCAGACCATCTGACTCCATTCTACCCCGCAAAAAGATAAAAATCGCACCAAATCAGCATTCATGGCCCGAAACACGTAATGTTATGGGTGTGCCTGTCAAAAGCAAGAAGCGGAAAGACTACGGACCGTACGGTGGCAACGAACAATCGGGTAAGAGGGCAAAATCAGATGCAAGAGGCCCATCATTACTTGGTTTCCCCAGCGATGACATGGATTTACTCACGTCAACCGTAACGGACACATCTTCATCCTCGGGTCTCCAGCCTCTTGCTGAATCCTCTTCTTCATATTACCGTCCACGCCCAAATATTCCTAACCCTGCCCCGACTCCTTCTATGCCTATAACTCAACCTGCTCGTCCTCCTTCTATGACATTTGACATTGAAGGCTTTGACCTCTCAGATGATAAGGCACTTGAGCGGCTCAGCAACAAGCAGCTTCGTGCCCTCTGCTCGAAATATGATGTTGACACGGCACGCTCAAATGATGATCTCATCAAAAATCTTCGTATGTATCATAAAAGCCGCCAACGTCCTCCTCCTCCTCCGCCCATGTCTCATTATCAATATTATCAACCTATGTATTATCCTGCCATGTACTACACACAGAAACTTCCATGATATTTAGATACTATTTTAGAATCCTCTGAATGTTGTCCGAATACTTATTAGCCCATGCCACCAAGGATCACATAATTGTGTGGCATACTTCGGCAGGCTCACTGATGGGTTGCCACCCAGGGACAATGGCTTGTCTGCAGAGACGAGCCATGGCCCGGTTCACGACCAATTCACCACTGCTTTTGGGCGAAAGACAAACAAGACACGTGAGTTGCCTTATTTGGCGCACGTGACCAGGGCGAAAAGTAGGCAACTGTCAAATCAGGACATTGGGACTACTTGGTCAAACGGTTCAGGTCTAAACATGAGTCACTCCCTTACCAAATTCGGAAACTTTTCTATCCTGAGACTGGGAAATTCAACAAGGTTGATTCCTTCTCAGTTGATGAGGACGTACCTTAGTGGGGGGGTAATGTCATGATCTGATGGCATAACCCTGCTCTCCAAGACTTTGTCTTACCGAAGCCTTGCCACTGAGTCCTGGCTACTCAATGGTGGGTTGTGAGATAAGATTGGCTCTGTGTGTGACAGCTTGCTCCATTTTCTTTCCCTTCAGCTTGTCCTCCACCTTCAAACTTACCACAACTCAAATGGGATTCTCTGTCGATGCCACTAACATTTCACCATTTCTGTGTTGTAGACTACATAGGCTCACGGCTCACCTGCTCCTGGTAACTTGATTGCTAGGGTGTTCTGTCCCCATGGCTCCATTGAGCAGCAGCACTCATTCAGGATTCCAGCATTGGTGGATGAGAAAAAAAGAGGTGCAAACCAAAGCAAAGCCCAAGGATGTCATGGAAGGAATGGGGATAATGCTGGGTTATGGCAGATCAGCGGCAGTGCTTTGGACTGTTCTGGACTACCATTTGGGGATATCACTGTGCTTATGATGTGCCCTATAGTGTTCACTGTCATGCATGACAGGTTATGTGGAGTCCACCAAACCATGTGCATTTTTATGCAGAATTTGTGCTGGATATCTTGAAATATCTCTCAAGATCTTTCTCAAGAATGAGGGATTTTATTTTTTGTATGTTATTGAGAGATATTGAAAGATATCTAAATATCTTGCAAGAGGTTGTGGTAGCAAAAGATCTTGAGAGATCTCCAAAGATGCCATGCAATTCGAAGAATTTCAAAAGCGGGTTTTACAAGATCTTGAAAGATCTTGAAGATCTCAATCAAATTGAAACTTATTTACAGCTGTTTGCCGAACTTAGGGCCCGGCTGTTTTTTTTTTTTTCCTTTTTGGTCAGATTTTGATCTTTTCCCGCATAACGGCTGCTGTGGGCTCAATTCGTGCCCGATACGCTTGAAAACTATATGAGCAGGATCGCAACACTTTTCCACAGGGCCCTGCATGTTCACAATTTTTGTTTGAGGACAATAGTTATTATAATATAATATTATGTGGTTTTGACGCATTTCTCCTCCTGTGTGAGAATGTGAAGGGTTGGCCAGCCGGCCTATTGTTGTAACACTGGGGGCAAGGCCCAGGGCTGTCAAAACTGAACAGCCGGAAGGCCTGGCTGCTGGCTGTACACCTGGCTGTATGCCTGGAAGCACACACGCAGGCACCATGGCAGTTTCAAACCAAATATGGTTCCAACAGAACCAAAGTATACCATACCTCGGCAGGCTGGGATCCAGGGTGAGTGCCTGTGAGAAACCTTGGTGCCGGCATGCCCCGGGCCGTTGACTGCCGGCCTCATGTGTTGTGCATGGGCTGCACATGCAACTGCCTGAATGCTTCCTGGGTGCTTCGGGGAGTACAGCCTGGTGTACAGGCCTTCCGGCTGTCCATTTTTGACAGCCCCGGGCCTTGCCCCTGGTGTAAAAGCAATTTTGCATATGTTCAAGGGCCCTGCATACTCAGAATGTGTATCTGTGTGGCAGCGCAGCACAGGGACATTCAGAGGAAATATGAGTGACAGGATCCCTTGCAAACACCCAATGGTATAATTACTGACAGTTGGATCTTCCACGGAAACAGAGAGCATGGAGATATTGACAGCCTGAGCTGCAGGTATATTTCACAGATTCATGGGTATTGTTCAAGTTCTGCAAGTCTTAGATAGGCATTCTGAGTATGCAAGGCCCTCGAACATATGCAAAATTGCTTTTACAACAATAGCCTGGCTGGCCAACCCTTCACATTCTCACACAGGAGGAGAAATGTGTCAAAATGACATAATATGTTATTATAATAACTATTGTCCCAAAAAAAAATTGTGAATGCACAGGGCCCTGCAGAAAAGTGTTGCGATCCTGCTCATATAGTTTTCAAGTGTATCGGGCACGAATTGAGCCCACAGCAGCCGTTATGCAGGAAAAGATCAAAATCTGAGCAAAAAGGGGAAAAAAAAAAAAAAAGAAGCTGTGCCCTAAGTTCCGCAAACAGCTGTAAAGATCTTTAAAGATATTGAAAGATCTTGTGTAAATCAACATGACCACACACACCAAAACCCTTTTGTCCAACAAGGACCTTCATACATGTGATTTCAATCTGTTTTTCTGTGAGATGTCATTTCACCTTTTTCTTCCAATAAGTGTCTGAAACTTTCTTTTTTTTTTGGATATTCACCACCTATTTATGGGACAGAGTATAGGCCATATACAAGGGTGAATTGGGATTTGAAAAAGTATACAGTGTCAAAAAGTTGTTTTCAGCCCATCTGAAGACCCCCCCCCCTCCCACTCTGCATTCTCAGGGACCATGCAGGGCTTCTATTTTGTTTCTAGCTACTAACCACATGATTTGGGCCTGATACCTAGCCACATTGAGGGTTTTCATAGGCTGTTCTGATGCAGTGTCCAAGTGCACTCGCTCACACATGATCCAATTTGCAAATAATGCCAAAGCACAGCCACTTGGGCTGTTCCCCCCTCCTGTCTTGAATTTTCTTAATGTCACTTTTCCATCCTTTCCTGCATGGTCTGATGTGTTTTGAAGGTAAATTGAAGTTTAGGCAAAAAGTTGTTTTTGGCCATCAGAGCCCTTCCCCCCTCCCCCCATCCAAAATTTTAATCCTGATTCCCCCTAGGCCACATGTAAACATATCCTAGAAATTTGATCAGAAGTCTGGTCATCTGTATGAAAGTAGAAATGTGAACATACAAAAATGACTACATGAGATGAAATGAATAATCTGCTCTTGAGTACAGACAGGGAAAGCAGCAAGCCATAGGTTAACTTTGACACAAATGGCAGAGTTTAAATATTGTGCATATGCCTGCAGGAGTGCATCTTCTCTTGTGATTGAGGACTTGAGATACAGAAGTGTGGCATGGTGAAGAACAATGACTGTCACTGTGGATCCAGATGATAACAAGGAGTATGAGAAATGAAAATGAGTACCAATAATCAGGAAGTTTGTTGTAGGAGGTGAGTTGGATGGAGCGAGCTGAAAAGGATAAGGAGTCACATCAAGTCATGATAAAAAGATTGGCCAACTTTGTTTGCAAATGTGACAAGTGAATGCAGACATCGTTTCTAAAATATAGTGATTGCAAGAGAACAGACATTTGAACACACAAGTCATGGAAGCAGAGGATGTGGGCCAGATCAGAAGCACAGAAGCAAGGGAGCAGGGAGCGAGACTCACAAACTGAACAGCCGAGCAGAGGGTCAGATCAGAAGCAGACAAGCTAGGGAGGGGGGAGCAAGACTCACGCCCTGAACAGCCGAGCAGAGGGTCGGATCAGAAGCAGAGAAGCAAGGGAGCAGGGAGCAAGACTCACACCCTGAACAGCCAAGCAGAGGATCGGATCAGAAGCAGAGAAGCGAGGGAGCAGGGAGCAAGACTCACAGGCTGAGCAGCCAAGCAGAGGGTCTAATCAGAAGCAGAGAAGTGAGGGAGCAGGGAGCAAGACTCACATCCTGAACGGCCAAGCAGAGGGTCAGCTCAGAAGCAGAGAAGCGAGGGAGTGGGGAATGAGACTCACAAGCTGAACAGCCACGCAGAGGGTCAGATCAGAAGCAGAGAAGCAAGGGAGCAGGGAGCAAGACTCACGCCCTGAACAGCCAAGCAGAGGATCGGATCAGAAGCAGAGAAGCAAGGGAGCAGGGAGCAAGACTTACAGGCTGAGCAGCCAAGCAGAGGGTCTGATCAGAAGCAGAGAAGTGAGGGAGCAGGGAGCAAGACTCACATCCTGAACGGCCAAGCAGAGGGTCTGATCAGAAGCAGAGAAGTGAGGGAGCAGGGAGCAAGACTCACATCCTGAACAGCCAAGCAGAGGGTCAGTTCAGAAGCAGAGAAGCGAGGGAGTGGGGAATGAGACTCACAAGCTGAACAGCCACGCAGAGGGTCAGATCAGAAGCAGAGAAGCAAGGGAGCAGGGAGCAAGACTCACAGGCTGAGCAGCCAAGCAGAGGGTCTGAACAGAAGCAGAGAAGCATGGGTGCAGGGAGCAAGACTCACAAACTGAACAGCCGAGCAGAGGGTCGGATCAGAAGCAGAGAAGCATGGGTGCAGGGAGCAAGACTCACAAGCTGAACAGCCGAGCAGAGGGTCAGATCAGAAGCACAGAAGCAAGGGAGCAAGACTCACGTCCTGAACAGCCTAGCAGAGGGTCAGATCAGAAGCACAGAAGCAAGGGAGCAAGACTCACGTCCTGAACAGTCTAGCAGAGGGTCAGATCAGAAGCACAGAAGCAAGGGAGCAGGGAGTGAGACTCACAGGCTGAGCAGCCAAGCAGAGGGTCTGATCAGAAGCACAGAAGCAAGGGAGCAGGGAGTGAGACTCACAGGCTGAGCAGCCAAGCAGAGGGTCTGATCAGAAGCAGAGAAGCAAGGGTGCAGGGAGCAAGACTCACAGCCTGAACGACCAAGCAGAGGGTCAGATCAGAAGCAGAGAAGCGAGGGAGCAGGGACCGAGACTCACATCCTGAACAGGCAAGTACAGGATCCCATTAGCACATTCCATTGAACACCAAAGTCAGTAAAACAGACCCACAGGCCACTTTATTAGGTCGCAATGTCAAACATTTGAAGTTAGTAGTGCATTAAACTTTCCATTTCACTCACCCAGATTGCTGGGAATGCTCCTAAGCATCCTGCTACCAGTTCTTTTGTAACTGACTCCTTTGCAGCCATCCTCTTCAAGCCACTAGCTTCAAAATAAACCATTGTTTCCCTTTCAAATTCAATCACTAACCGTTTTACCGCAACTTGTACACTCAGTTCCAGATTCTTCTTCTGCACTGCTAAAAGCATCAAGGCAACCACTCCAGGATTCAAGGCATCCATTGTTGTCCTGATAAGGTCATCACAACGTCCATCGGATCGGTGCATCCCTATGAATCAGTATATCAAACCCAAGTGATCTCTCAGAAGTCTCACCTTCCAGCTGCACAAACTTGGGTGCCTCACCAAGGCCGCTCAAGTATTGGATCTCAAAGATCCTCTGACACTCGTGGCTTGTCTGGCCCTGTAGATCATTGTGTACATTATTCTCATCATCCTCCAAGTTAAGCTGCACATTGCGCCTGAAGGCTTCATATTTTGTAAACACTGCAATCACAGGAACTTCGAGTGCTGAATGAAATCCAGTCTGTGGAGAGATGGATGACCCACCATTCTTATCTGGGCAGATATTATGGAAATGAGCGACATCCAGGCTTGGGCGCTGCTTGTCCATTGGAATGCAGAACCTACAAAAACACATAGTGAGATGATGTGTAGCAAATGCTGGAACAGTACAAACCAGATTGCATGCAATCGCTCTTGTAGCCTTTTTCGTTGTGATCTATCGCGAACAAAGTCTTGGATAATCTGCAGCTCATTTGTACTTCCGCTCTCAAACCCACGGGAATCATGGAAGATATAACCCGTGTGATTGGCAAACACCAGTTCGTTGGAGATGTTGTGCTGACCGCGCTGCATACAATAACACTTGAATAAGCTCGGTGAACATGCGGCGTGACATACCTCAGACGTAGGATCAAGATGAATCTAAATTGACACTGAGGATGAAGATTTGGCTGGTAATGTGCTGAACTTGCCTGCTCCCGGATCTCCCTCCCTCCGACGACAGTAACCCTATAGATCTCTGGACTCTGGGTTGTCTCGCACACCCTCTGCAAAATGGAAGTCTTTCCTGCGTTTGCCCTTCCAGCGATGAGGACTCGAAACTGGACATCTGGGAGAGGCCTGAGGCGAGTGCTATGTGTGTTCATTGTGCGACGTAGAGCAACACTTGAAAGTACTGAGAACGAGAAGCGAAGTGACGGACCTCGTGCTGGTTCTCTGGATATTTGTTTGGTGCCGATCGTTTGAAAAGGATAAACGAAAAGGATTGCAAAGCGATTTTGTTTGATGCCGTTGACGTCGGAGATGTCACAAGATCCCAGTCCTCGCGTTCCAGCACTGGCAGCAGTCCGCAAATCGTTTCAATTCGTCCTCCGACACGATCTTTAAGGTCCACTGACCAGGAAGGTCTCGAAACGCGTAAACGGTAAGTACTAGTAAGTCACTAAGTGGTCTGCGCGTGCGAAGCGATTTCGGAGAGGCGAGGCGATCATTGAGATCTCATGGGTGACATTTCCAATGTCAACGGCATACATAACGCTTCGCAACATCTTTCATTTGTCCTTTTTGAGCATATCTGATATCAGGTCATCTGGCGAAGACATGATCGACAAGTGACGGCGGTGGATTCATAGCGGAGATGTCGTGCTCCGCTCAAAAAGGATAAATGAAAGACATTCGTTGATGGCGCTGATTCCGTTGACACTGACAGCGGAGGATCGATGATCATTTGAGATCTTGAGCCGACATCTACAGCACCTTCAATTCGTCGTTGAACATGGTCTATGCGTACAGAGTGACGAGGAAATTCTCGAAACCTATAAACGGAAGTGCCTCACGCAGTCAAAATACAGTGGAGTCAAATTTTGCGGGCAAAGGGTGCGCAGAAAATGCCGAAAAAGACCTCAAGGGAAGACTGTGAAAAAGATGGCAAATGGGGATGGATGTCTACTCTGCTTCAGATGTACTGTCATTGATCGCGCCTTGATCGCACAGAGTCCCTTGCCTACTCCTTGCCTCTGTGTTCCAGGAGTCCGCGAATCCTGTTAACCCTGAACACGATCGTTCTATGCTTACAGAGTCCACCGTCGAGGAAATTCTCGAAACGTGTAAACGGTAAGTTGTTTGCATATGCGACGAGCAGGTCCGTGATTGCGAACCACTGGCAGGTTCCGTATCGTATCCGTTGGCGGAGTGCGTTTCCTGTCCTTTTTAGCCTGTTCCGGTTGTTGACCCAACAAAACCAGTCCGGCGCAGGGAAGTCGTCCCTTATCAACTACGTGTTCCAGGTCAACGATGCCGTGGGTAGTGTCGTCGAGAATGATTGGATATTCATTCCATGACCTTTGATGTAGAAAATTTCCGACTACAAACCAGGAGAAGCAGATATTTACAGGGAAATCACCTCTGAAACAAATCCACGCTTTGTGCTGCATGACTCTGAAGGTTTCGAGCCAGCAAATATAGCCACTTTCGATGATGTTCGTAAATTCATCCTTGAGAAGAGCGAAAATAGCCTGGAACTGAAGGATCGACTCCATGCTGTGTGGTAGGATACCTTCCTGCTGCTGCTTTCGCTCAAAATTTGAACTGCTTTGTCAGGCTCTGTATCCAGACACCCACAGCTGGCGCACGTGTAGTGGAGGCCGGAGACGAACAGTTTCTTCAACTTGCCCATAAACATCAAAGTGAGTCAGTGCATTATACGTGTACGATCTGCTCTCAGGCTCGGTTCCATGAATGCAGTCCCTGTGGTGGTTGTATTTACCCAATACGACAGACTGGTCAGGAATTATATGGCATCAGAGGACAGCAGTATGGATCCCGATACCTTGCGACAGCGGAGTAAGAATGCGGCTCAGAGTGATTTCGATGGCTACGTGGAATCTCTCAAGAAGGCTGTAGACCGCCTGGCTATTCCCATGCCCTATTATATCAACGTTTCAGGTGGGCCCACGTATCCTAGAGAGCGTGCACTCTGATCTCCCCAAAGTTCGCAAAGGACACGACGATAATATCCCCTCACTTGTCGAGTTGACTCGCAAAATTGTGGAACAGCGCCTTGAAGGTGATGCGTGGATCGTTTGGGCTGTAGCTCAGAGAGCCAGCGTCACTCTGAAAATCGATGCTTGTGTTGCGTAAGTGCTGGCTGCGCCTGAGTTAAATTTGCACTCATGTCTTTCTCCGTTCCAAAAGCAAAGGCATGAGTTGTATGTACTTACATTATTTAACGCTATCTTTCCTACTAATCACACTATTTTGTACGGCAGATTACTGGCGTGCTCTTACCGGTAGTATCCCGGGAGTTGGAAAACCATTACTACGCCAATGTCTCGTAAAAGTCCACCAAGATATCATTGCATGCTGGAACCTTAGGGAAGGAGAAACCGTGAGTGTATTTCCGTCATTCGAAAGACTGGCTATACTCAGGATGCCCTTCGATTTTATGAGGTCCTCAACTGCGACGAATTCAAGCAACTGATGCTTTACATCGTCCAGGACATGCAAGAAGATACAAGCGACACAAAACGGTAAACGTCAATCCTCGTTCCGACTCGTTCCGACTGAAGCTTGAGATCTTCCCCAGCCTTCCTCCGGACATTGCAAAGATTAATCAGTTTGTCACTCTATTCACGACTGCATCAGCTTCCATTGCGCCGCCCGTTGCTATCCTTGGGTTGACTTACTTGTTCGTGAGTTGGCTCTCGAATGCCGTCTTGGACAACACGTAGGTCATCATCATCTCTGTCTCGATAACTGTGTTAACAATGTTTCCAGCCCCGAGGTCCAACGTCTTCTAATCGGTTACACCGTGGACCTGATTTTGGTGCTGGAGGAGCTATTCAAGATTACGCTGCACCCCAAGGTGTCCGGCAAGATATCCTGGGATGCACTCCAAGAAGCCTTCGAGGCTTATCAGCGCTCAACTTCCCAATACAGCGTCCATAGCAGAGTCCGCGCTCTTGTTGAACGGCGCGGACAGGTCAGTTTAGACTTGGATAGTATGCGCAATAGGGTAAAAGAGCTGGTACGGGAGTATCGTCAGATTATGTAACATGTTTGGTGTGAGCTTGATGTCGGTACTAGTGATGTGCGGGACGGGTCGGGCCTCAAAGCCCGGGATCGGGCCTGAGCCCGACCCGACAGGTGGGGTCGGGTTGGGACAGGGTCGGGCTCGGGCCCAAGCCCAGGCCCGCATCAATTGTTACTTCCCATTTATTTCCCGGTCAGAAGGTCCTTTATTTTAGCCGATAACATCCTCCGACTCATCTTCTTGAAGTTCTTCAGTGCTTGATGTAATTTAGAGGACTTTATCCACGATCCTGTTGCAGAAAATCAGAGGTGCCATTCCCTCGGCAATCAACTATGCAGCCTCATCGTTGAAAACCATATCTGCTTACCTTGGTAATTGTTAAACCATGTTGGCAGCACAACTAAGTCATTTGAACAATGCCTCTCAAGGAATATTCAAGCTGAAATCATATTCAACACTTCGTGAAAATATTACGGGCCCAAGCCCAGGTCTCGGGCCCTGAACTATACTGAGCCCGACCCTGAGCCCTCCTTGGGCCCCGTTGAGGGTCGGGTCGGGTCGGGCCCAAAAAGCCCGGGTCTCGGGTCGGGTCTCGGGCTTGGGCCCGACCCGCACATCACTACTCGGTACTCTGCAATAAGGCTCCAACCATGTAGTTTTCGTTTACGGAGCTCCGTAAACTAAACGGAAACAGTTCCTAAACAGTTTACAAATGATTATAAATGATTATAAACGGTTATTTTGGCAGGGGAAAAAAAAAATCATGGTAAAGCAGGGCCTTTCGAGTGGCGGACCGAGGATTTCAGTGTCCAGGGGTATCCAAGGTGTCCCTAATTTAATTTCTGGGCGAGAGTGTGTGTGTGGTAGGGATGTGCGGAATTGCCAGATTCGGATCCATCCTGCTGAACGATGACCATGTAGTCCGTTTGGTGTCAGTCCCCAGTGCACAAGTTGCTGGAATGTTGATTCGGCCTTCAAATTGTTTTATATACCTGCATAAAACCATCAGAACAGCTGTAGTGGTGAAGTGATTTTTTGAAACCATTTATACTGTTTATAAACTGTTTGTTTGCTGTTTCCCAGACCTCGTAAACTAAATGAAAATAAAAACAGTTTTTACCATTTACAAACATTTATAAACGGAAATGGTTGGAGCCTTACCGCGAACTGTTGGGGGAGACTGGGTGATGATGTGACACAGGAGACTGCATGCGTCGTCATAAGGTATAAAGCTCGGTTTCGACTCAGGCTGGGGTGGTCTCCAGCAATTTTCAGTGGAATTCAATGGGACTCAGTGTGGATCTCTCCGCCAAAAGCCACTGGTGATTGGCAGAGATCGGTATCTTATCTCAGAGCCCATTGGTACACTATGGAAAGCCGGAGCACCACGCTCAGTAAGCGAGTGTTTGCATCAATGCCATGTGATGGCCGTCATGAACCCCAACACTCCCAGCCCTTACACTGGCACCATGTTGTGCACCTCCTTGGGCTCTATTCCCATTGGCAGACCAATTAGCCTTGCAAATAATTCCTTTATGCTCCTCAACTGTTTGAGCTCTGGTTTCAAAGTCTTCCCGGATATTCTTTTCAAGGTATTAAACATTGCAACTCTGTGATCCCAATTGACAGTTCAACTTCTAATGGCGATGTCTTATTGGGGTCCCAATCATACCGAGTCTATATTTTGAAGGAGAGAAGAAAACTAAGACGAAAGTGTGGTTAGTAGATTTGAGTTGAAAGGTAATAATGACTTCCTTTTGACCAATACCGAGTGATTGTGTGATAAAACACGTTTAAACTCTGAAAATAAGCATCTGGATTAGTTTCCGATCAAGTTGAGTGCACGACTGGAAGCAATAAAGCAATGGTAAGTAATAATCCAGTCAGTCGGAGACTTTAAATCGAAACATTAGAGACATACCTTGAACCAATACCGAGTAAGAGTGGGTTTTCAATCGTGTCGAGGCCTTCAGTATAGATGTCTTCATGAGGTTTACATCGAAATGGCTCCATTTTTTGAAGCATTTGAGCTTCTGAATTAAATACCCAGTCAGTCGGGGAACTTGAATAAGGAGATGTAACAACACACCTGGGGTTGTTGTCAATCCAGGACCCACCCAGAACCTTCTTGGCTTTTAAGCGGACGGTACGGTTGAAGACGAAATAGCTTTGGATTGAGTTCTTGAATGCTGGAAGCATTTTGTAACGAAGGCGAAGGCAGTCAGTCCAAAAATCAATACAAAATTATGACCACATACCAATGGTTGACAGGAAATTATATCGGTTTGTTGGTCACTCAAAGGCCTCAATCGGAGTATCCAATCAGGTCCAAATTGTATATGCTCAATATGTTGAAAGATTGGATGGGTATACAATGTAAGTCAGCCAGTCAAAATATGTTCAAAATTACAACTGCATACCAAGGCTCAACAGCAGTCAGTTAACGCCGAAAAACCTTAGGAACATCATTTTTGAAGTCTGAAGTCAAGATGGCATAAGAACAATGTACTGAGGAGTCGAATGGATTCAGAGGCAAAATAAAGTCAGTCAGTCAAAAAATCGATTCAGAAATCATAATGTCATACCACAGGCCACCTGAGGGTCAACTCAGGCTGGAACCATTGAGATTTTTTAGCAATGTGTTAATCAAGATAAAGTTTTATTAAACAGTCGTCCTGAAGCTTAAGGATAGAGGAGATCTGAGACAAAGATTGACTCAGTCAGTACAAGTGAATAAAAAAATTGTGGGACCGTGCTGAGCTCCAGCAGCAAGTCAGTGTAGGGAAAGTGCTGTCCTAAGTTGGCTGTAGACGTAGTATGGAGTTATCCTGAAGCACTGAAGTAATCTAAAGTAAGAAAAACTGACAATGTGAGAGTAAAATTGAAGTTTAACTCTGCACCTGCCATAGAAAGCCAAGGTTGTGAACCAATGAAGAGGTTCTCCTTCCGGTGTATTTTGTGTGCTCTGGGAGAACCTTGGATTTGGCTTGGGGTGTGGCTTGGGCACTCGTAGGTGATGGTTTTCGGGGTCCACGACGGCCATCACACGGAATTGATGCAAACACCCGCTTACTGAGCGTGGTGCTCCGGCTTTCTATAGTACACAGCATCAAACAATGTCCATCAACATCTGCCAATGGCCACCGAGGATCAGTGGTGGCCATCTAGTGCCGGGTTAGGCCCCCGGAAACTACCATGTAACCCTGTCCGGGATAGAGTAAAACTGTAGCCCAAAATGACCCCCAACCTAGTCCGCGATATAGAGTAAAAGAGTCTGAAAACCGGGGAACCTTGTCCACCATAGAGTAAATTGTGCGGAATGCAGAACTTTTTTTGGTGTGTATGTGCCTGGAGCCATGGAATGGTGTAGATTTGGTACAAACATCTGTGTTGAACGCCGCTGATCAGAGATTTAAATTGATTTAACACGCCAGAACAGACCAATTCCCAGTCAATCAGCCCAAAAATCTGAGCTGGGAGAAAATTCACAATTTTACCTCCTAAAACCTTGTCCGAGATAGAGTAAAAGATGGTCCAGACGGCCAAATTTCATAAGGTAAAACTGCCCAGATTTTGGGCTCAACCCGGACAAGGTTACATGGTAGTTTCCGGGGGCCTGCCGGGTTTATAACTCCGTGGTTCCAGCTCCAACACTTGATCAAATGTGGCTTTTTGACCCCATCAGGTTTCCATGTACTGTACTATTTCGACCATTTGTTCATTATTTTTAGACTTTCGTCGACCGAGATGGCCGAAAAAAAATCTTTTGAATTAAGGCGTTTTTTGAGCACATCAAAAAAAGTTGGGTGTCACCGCCACCTGAACAAGTGGTCGAAGTAGTACAGTATCCTCCTCCTGAGATCCTCAGCGAAATACAGTCAAGTACCACGTAATGGGACGGTATCACGATCCTGTTTTACGATTGAATCCTTCCACTTTTTATCTCGGAGTTTTTGTCAGTATGAAGGTCCATATATAAGTTATGTTGTACAAATACCTCAGAATTTTTTAAGTAGTAGATCTTGTTCAACATCGAAATCATTGCCCGAAATGATGATCTATACTGAGATTATTAAAACGGATTGTAACTCAGGCCCTCTGAGCTTTATTCTGGCCATAATTAACATTGATTCAAGTGTATTTGAAATGAACTGGGCATCCTCTGAACCCCAGAGTTGGCGATTGTAGGCAACTTTCAGTGAAAGCACGTTCTTTGTGTGTGTCACATCACACCTCAGGCTTCCCGATTTGGCCTTTTTTCACAACACTACGGCGACCTCGAAATACGGCCAGAAAACTTGTTGTGAAGGCCGAAAAATGTTTTTGATGATGGTATCGATGAAGGCGAGGAGAGTAGGATGGCGAGGGGTCTGGAGACAAATCTGGACTGGAGTTGGATTCGATTGATTAGATTTCGGCAATTGATACCCGGTGTTCCCCGGCGTGATTGTGACTCATCCCATTGTCTCCTGATAAGAACATTTTACCTTGATCCACCTCGATATCACCCAAATTCTGACGGATAGCCTCGGAAGGTTGTCGCATAATAGATTTGACATTAAATATGAGATCGGGTGGGTCAGAATTGTCGCCAAAATACATAAGTCAAATCCCGATGCAGAACAAGATTTGGTCGTCCCATTATGTGGTACTTGACTGTAGTCCTGGTCCTTCTTCACGCAGCGGATTGCAGGAGTGTCAGAAGGATATAAATGTGGATTGAGAATTCTGATACCTTCGCCGCTGAGCTCTTTTCTGCGCAACCCTCTGGTATGAGGTGAGTTTCCTACACAGGACGAACGAGCCCTGAGGCTTCTGTTTCCATAGCGAATGTCAGCAGTCTCACAACGATATAAAGATTGAATCATTGATTGAGAATTCTTGACTTGACTTCTTGACTTCATTCTGATCGCTACCTTATAATATCTTCTCCTCCTCCTCCTCCGTGTCGACTCTCTTTTGTTTCTCAACATGGTCCTCACAGCCACCTTCTTTTCGTCTCTGCTCCTGCTCGCTGCTGCAAAACCGACGGGCCGCAGGTCCATGACCGTGCATGAGACTCGCGACGAGCCTGCTCGCGGCTTCGTGGACTCGGGGCTCGCCCCGGCAGCGAACAACATCACCCTCCGCATCGCTTTAAAACAGAACAACATGGCCGGTCTCCAAGCAGCGTTGTACGCTGTATCAGACCCCGCCAGCGCTCTTTACGGCCAGCACCTCACGCAGGAAGAGGTGCGTCCGCTTCACACAAGTCCAACTTTATTTGTCTCACTCCTTTTCGCAGGTTGCCGCCTTTGTGAAGCCAACGGACACCACTCTTTCTGCCGTCACTCAATGGCTGTCGGAGAACAGCATCCCCTTGAAGCCTGTCACCCCCGCGGGCGACATGCTCGAGATCACAGTCCCTGTCGCGAAGGCAAACGACCTCCTGTCCACGCAATTCTCCACTTTCACTCACGTCGAGACGGGCGTGACCAGCATCCGGACCCTTGAGTACTCCATCCCCACCGCCCTCCAGGCACATGTCGACTTCTTTCACCCGACCACGAGCTTCACACGGCCCTTGACCTCGGGCGCTAAATTTACAGCTATCAAGAGGGGAGCTGCTCCGACCGCTCATATTAATATTGCTCGCGATGTCCCGGCATCGTGTGGGTCCACGATCACCCCTGCGTGTCTGCAGGTGTGTGTCATTGTCCCTCCGAATTTATCCGTATCTTATTGAACGTATAGGCATTGTACAATATCCCCACCACCCCCGCAACTCAGTCTAGCAACATCCTGGGTGTTGCAGGATTTGGCTCCGTGCGTTGCTAACTTGTGTGAACCACGCTCCTTTCTGACCCTTCCCCCATTAGCAATTCGCCAACTTTGCGGATTTGTCGGTATGTGGTTGTCTCACATTTTTCTTCGCACATTTTTCGACGAATGCTACAGGACTTCCTGACCAATAACCGTCCGGATATGAACTCCTCCACAACCTTCACGGTTCAAAGTGTAGATAATGGGGTCAACCAGCAAATAAGATCTCATGCCGGTGACGAGGCTGTGCGTGTTCTAATCAGCTTAACTCACCTCATGCCTGACCTGCTATTGGTAGGACCTAGACATCCAGGTATAGCCGACATCCGCATTGACTCTAATTTTCTTAATTAATTCTGCCAAGTACACTGTCGGGATTGCAACTGGGGTCCCCGTAAGTTTCATTACTGTCGGACTTAACAACCACGATGGGTTAGATGGATTTATGTAAGTCATCTCTTCATAGTAGGCCAGCAGGTCCTGACATCGGCGCAGGGATATCGTTAACGCGCTCACCTCTGGCCCAAACGGAACTCGTCCTAATGTCTTCAGCACCAGCTATGGATTTGACGAGACTGACATGACGCCCGCCCTTACGAAGTGAGCCCGAGAATTCCTTCCTTTGCATTACTTTTTGGTTTAATCCCGCCATAGCAATCTGTGCAATGCCTACATGCAGTTGGGAGCTCTTGGTAAGTTCTTATCTCATCATCTTGGCTCATGGGTGTCTCATCTGCATTCAACAGGCACCTCTGTCCTCTTTTCCTCTGGCGATGGTGAGTCGACCCCTGGGTTTTGTAAACTGATATTCATTTCGCATCTCAGGTGGGGTTAGCGGTGGCCACTCGAAGAACTGGTAAATATTTTTTATTGCGACCCCTGCCGCTACTGACACTAGCTAGCACGACATTCATCCCCACGTTTCCCTCAAATTGTCCGTAGTACGTGATATGGTCATGTATAGGAAATCGACTTATCTATTGAATAGTGTTACTTCCGTGGGCGCGACAGGCGGCGTTCCCGAAACAGCCGCCCTCTTCTCCTCGGGAGGTGAGGCGGCTGTCTCATTTTTTATTATTAATTCGATTACCATTTATCCCTCGCTCAGGATTCTCAAACTACTTCGGAGTTCCCGATTACCAGGTCGGCAGTTGTCTGAGCGCCCCGTATCTACTAGGACTGAATCGTCTCATAGAGTGCTGATGTCGCGACCTACGTGACCGGTTTGGAATCGACATATAGTGGGCTGTTCAACGCAACTGGTCGCGGTTTCCCCGACGTCTCTGCCCAGGGCGTCAACTTCGAGTATGTCTTGGGTAAGATCTGACTAGTTATCTCACCTTTCACGGTATGCTAACGTCTCTGTGCAGCTGCTCAGGTCATTTCACTCTTCGATTCCCGTATGGCCTAGAAGCTGACATCGACATTTCGATAGAACGATACTGCAAACGGCACGAGTGCAAGCACCCCTCTTTTCGCTTCGATGATCGCGCTCTTGAACGACGAGCTTATCACGGCCGGCAAATCTCCTCTCGGGTTCCTCAACCCTTTCCTGTACAGCGCCACTGGCCGTGCCGCACTCAACGACATCACAACTGGCATGTCCCTTTACCGTTGTTCTAAGCCTTCATCTCATCTATTTTTCCAGGCAACAATCCCGGATGCAATACCGAGTATAACTTTCCTTATTTCATCATTTAAACCTTCTTATACTCTTGATCAGCGGCTTCTCTGCGACTGCCGGTTGGGACCCCGTCACTGTCAGTCCCTTGCTCTCCACATCTCTATCATTTCATGTATGCCAACGCGTTCTTTCTTAGGGTCTCGGCACACCCGACTATGCTAAGCTCAAAACGGCGGTTGGGTTGTAGGCCCCCGTGTCGCACACAACCACGGCCTATTAGGCAAATATGGTATCGCATCCGCTTTTTTTTTTAGCTGCCATTAGATATCTATGTCACTGCATTTTCATAACTAGTTGATATTGTACATGTTTACTGTGTTTGACGGTGCAAGACGGGGTCAGCCGACAAGCAATAAGAATGTAGAATACCCTCAAAATGTAATATATACAATGATTATAGGAGTCGGTGGTATGCATGTTCCTCTCCTCGTCTGCATACACAGCTGCACCGCACAATAGTGTTCGCCCTAAGGCCTAAGGCTTAAGTTAAGCCTTAAAGATTTCCATTTTTTTCCCCATCCCTTAATAAGCCCTTGTACGAGGCTTAGTGCTTGATTTATGGGCTTCTAGACAATTTCTTCAACGTTTTTACATCCTTCATTGTGGTACTTGATACATCTTAGAGGGCAATGATTGCCCCTGGCAGAATGGTACTTGTTACGAGTACTTATGTTTACATAATACTTGTTCCTTTCATTCCTCCGAGGGGCTAAAAGTCTCCCTATTTTCCTTGTCTCCGATTTTTTAAGATAGTCTCCTTAGTGGCTGTGTCTGACTTCTTTAGTGGCTGTCCCTATACTTCGTTCACTTTTTCCTTACCCCTTTAGTGGCTGTGTGGCCTAGGGCTGTGCTGTTTTTATTTACTTCTGTCTCTTTTCCCTGGTGTAACCGAATATGGCAGGCATGACTCGGCTAAGATCGTCGCATCCCATGCCGCTCATTCAGAGGGTACGAACATTAATAAGTACCTGGAGTTCAGAGAAAGACACTGAACCGAAAGCTGCTCCTAAACGGAAAGCAAAAGACGATGTCGCTGATTTTCCTCCAAAAAAATGCACTCCTGCG
This sequence comes from Mycena sp. CBHHK59/15, assembly GCA_029204085.1. Classification (NCBI taxonomy): domain Eukaryota; kingdom Fungi; phylum Basidiomycota; class Agaricomycetes; order Agaricales; family Mycenaceae; genus Mycena; species Mycena sp. CBHHK59/15. Next base: position 51,476 of record JARGXW010000095.1, read on the forward strand.
GCCCCTGTCATCGTTAGGCCACCAGGGACAATGTGGAACAGAATTAACTACAGCTGTGCATATGATGCCTTATTCACTCCTCTGTACGACATCTGGCAAGAGAATGCTCCGCAATGGGCGGAATTATTTGTGAATCAAACAGGATACCTTCCAGCACTTTCCGATGGCTTCATCAATTTCAAGACGAAATCCGGGACCTTGGAAACGGCAAGGGACTCTGCTTGCTTGAAATTAAGAACAGACCATCTGCTGTTGTTCCCCGATGGCATGGCATCCACATCTATCGATGAATTGGCATTCCACTTATTTGGACCGAAGACTTGGGGAAAAATTTCATACAAGCGTGGCAGATGCGGTCGAGTGGACAGGCCACCTGTGCCTTCGTTCGAAAATTTCCAACCCGTACTTAGCAAACCGGAACTAAGGGCACAGCATAGGCAAGGCTATTTTTTATGCCATTGGCTGGCAAGTACAATGTTGCAGTGGGACAAGAAATCTTGTCCCATGTGTAACATTAAATTAAGGAGCATAACCAAGATAATTGACATGCCTCCTTTGATTTATCTGTCTATTTCAGATGAACATGTTAGGTTTGACGCTGCACTAAATCTTACTATGGTAGGGATCCGCACCGTAACATATGGGTACGGCCATACATACGTATGTACGGTACGGTAGCCGTACCGGGAGCCCCCAGCCTGCCCTCGGCAATCACCGTACATACACGGTGCGGACCCATATCTGTCCGTACCGTATGCCTGTGTACGGCCATATACGTGCGATTATCATGATCTTATCTGGCTGCCCCATCACTGTCATGAGACCAGTCTTGGCGGGGCTATCAACACCGCCCAGGAACTGACTACCTGCCATCATTGCTCCCGCCGCCGCGCACCCAATTTCATTCTCGCTGCCATGCGTGTCGGTCAAGAATGAAGACCTAGTTTTGAGGATCAACCAACGCAGAGAGAGTCTTGAGATAAGACTGTAATTTGGTCTCACAACTTCAAGTGGCACCTGCTCTCTTTTCAAATTCACTCCACCTGTGTTTGAAATTCTTGTGATATCGCCAACGTTGCTATGGGTCGTCATGCCTTTCCTCTGCTCCCTCACCATGCCAGTAGATGAAGAAAGTTGACAAGCATTCGCAAGTGACCCAGGTGCGCGTCACAATTAATTGGAGACTCGGGCAACCCACACAAAGCTTTGTTAGGCTGGGCGCTCAAGACACTGTCTTGCGTGGCAGACTGCGGCATCGCCGCTCTTATCTTAATCCTGAAAACTCTGTTTTTTGCCATCCTCCCATTCACAACCTTACTCTCCACTCTTGCGCTGCCTTTTCTTGGCTGTCTCCCAGATGGCAGGCTTGTGTCGGTTGGTGTGGGTGCACTAGTGGTCTACGAAGCATCCGCGAAACCGACCCGGAAGCCGGCAGCGAAAAAGTCGAGAACACAATGCGCGTCATCCTCCATTGTCATTGTGCGTACCTGTGTTCCACAAGCTATTTATTTTCTCAATGCATGTGCTCCAGGATGACTCGCAGGAAGAGGCACCTTCCACCAATGCACTCAAATCCGCAAAGGGAGCAAAACAAGTAAGTTGCGGAAACACGGCTCAGCGAGTTTCAGCTAATTGATTTCTAGGGCAAAAAAGCAGTGTAATCTGGCGGTTCTTCGACCCAAATCCTGTCACGGTCGAAGATGGAGAACCAGACAAAAATTACTTCAAGTGCAATCTCGGGAGCTGTACTACCATCGGGATAACAAAGACATCTAATGGTAATATTGTCCGTGAGTCTCGTCAATTGATTCGCATCTGTGGAGTTCTTCTGACTGCAAGCACTTTAGTAGCGCTGTGTAAGTCTAAAATAACATAACGTGAGAATCGTTAGAATGAAAACGGTCGGTTGTTATCTAACATGGGCCTGTAAATTACAGGTTATTTAACATGACGTTACCGCGCAGAGCGCGGAAATTTCCGGTGTTATTTAACATGTAATTTACGCGTTAGAATCGAAAATAACATGTTAGATATGTTAGAAACTAATTAAGGAACTCCTCCAGGTCCCAGTCATCAGGACACCCGCCTGAGGACCAGTAGCAGGCTCCATCGACACATCTGCATCCCGCTCCGACGGTCTCAACAGCTCTGCCAATATCTCGCTGTCGAGCTTGATATACTCGGCAATCGCAAACACGGAGCCAGAGCGAGTCACCTTCGGGAAATCGTAGCGGTCAGTTTCCGCGAGGTCGTACGGGTCAGGGTGGTTGAAAAGAAGGTCCTCGAGGGCATCCCGATCAAACTCGGATGGAGAGATGTTCTCCTCGTGAAGGAGATCCATGAGCGATGGTACTGATTTGTTGAGTGTTGTTCCGGATGGAGCAAGGACCTCGTCAAGTAAAATGTGTGCCTCGTGTGAGTAGGTTCCTTCGGAAATCCCGTTGGTGTAAAAGTCGTAGAGGCGAGCACAGCCAATGAGATTTTCCGGAAGAATTGAGCTGCGACGTGCGGCGTTGAACCAGCCGAGACGTGATGCAGTACGCTCATCACAGATTTCAGAAGGCAAAATCGAGAAGAGCTTGACGGTGATTCTCTGGGAAAATGTTAGTTAGGCCTGCAGATGAAGGAGAATTGACTCTTTACCCCAATCTGCTTCGCATTTGAGTCATTTGAGAGTCGTTGCCAAAACTTGAGGGGCTTCGTCGAATTGTCCCAGTACTGGCTATCGAATGGTCCTTGATTGTATGCATAGCGGATGAGCTCCTCCGTAAGCTGGAGGGCCTCCTCCTTCCCACCGGTATTGAGCCGCTGTTGCTCCCCTTGCAGTATCATTAGTGCCGCCTTGACGAGTATTTTAAAGAGTGGTGGGTATTGAGATGGTTTAAGCTGCTCCCCGTTCAAACGCGTGGGCATGGTCAACTGCAGACCACCAAATTTCCGGTATTCTGAGATATCGTCAGCATTATTAAAGGTTCCTCGAACTGAATGACGTGACGTACTGGGATGAAGAAAGTATGACAGGAGAAAGACATTACAAGACGATTCGGTCATCATCTGTTCGAAACGCGTGTTGTAGATCTCAATTACTGCCGCACGGTAGCCCCCGGCACTGCTCTTGGGGTCGGCGAGGACCTTTTCGAGATGCCAGGCAATGCAGACCCAGACGAAGAAGACATCTGCGCAGGTTGTATTCTGACCTTCCAGCGTGAGGATTCCATTTGCGATTGACGACATCAATTGGACAATTGTGGCGAGGCTACTCATAAACACATAATGTGCTGGAGTTGTGCCCAGGATCTCGCGAAGCGGCTTGGTCTGAACGCGGAAAACACATTAGAACGAATATAATGACATCTATGAATCACTTACGGCCTTGGTGTCAAAGAGAAGCGTTCCGGAGCGATAGCAGGACTTGATCGCAGGCATGCAAGTTTGGACGGCGAGTGTTTGGATATATGTTGTTGAAAAGCGGGTTTCTGAGGCCGACTTCATACCCTCACCAATGTTCATGTTGGCGCGTTCTTGCGTCAAGTGATAGGTACCTATATTTGACTTGCCGAAGTAATTTGACAGTGCGCTCACGAGGCCGAGGTCCTAAATGTAAACAAATCAGTAATCCGAATGTTGCAGGATGTCAGGAATTGAACTACCTTCTTGAAGAGCTTGCCGAGATCCTTCATCATGAGATTGAGGTTATGGCACAGATCGTAAATGTTCAAGATCCACGGAAACATTTTGACAATGATACGCTTTGCGGCGCGCACATTCGGTCCCCCGTCGCCGGCAATTGCACTGTATTTCCGAGGATCGAATGTCTCCAGAATCTGGTACCGATTTTGAGTTTATTGAAAGAATGGTGTCAAAAGAAGTTCTCGTACCCGTTTGATTACCTCCGCAAGTTTCTCGCCAGTGACCGAGATGCCCTTGAAAACGTGACCGTCGGTAAAGAAGGAGCGCCGACTAGGAATGGTAGTATGGAAGGTATAAATCTCGTCTTTCGCGCGAGTACTCCAGCCATCCAGAGACAAAGTCATATGGACCTTCGTGCTCAGAAAATCCTTCAGCCGCGTCCCGACGGCAGCTACCTCGGCTTGAATGTTTCGAGCGAAGAAAGAAGTGCGTTCGGGGACTTTGTAGTTAGGGGCGAGTGCGAGGACGAATTCCAGAAAGAATGTGTTGCCGAGGAGTGAAAAGGGGATAGCACAACAGATGATGAACTTGAAAAGCAACAGATCAATCTGGGCCTGCCGTTCGGGCGAGATTTTTGTCGGCGTAAAATACTCTGGGATTCTGTTACTGCCGGTGGTCTTCTCCGGGATGAGTTCAGGAGCGGCTGGCTCCGCGGGAGCCTGTCTCTGCGTTCCGGCGGGCTTTCGAACGCGAGGGAGGGCGTCGATATTCCCTGCTGACAATGCCTCGGAAAGAGAAGATCCCCCTCTTTCGGCATCGACCAGGGCCCAGAGATCGCTCCAGTCGGCCTGTAATTTCTGTCCACAAGTAATTACATATCCGCAGGAGGGATCATAGATTCTGCCTTACCTGGCACTGATGCGCATGGTTCTTGATGCGCGTAGGATCATGACCCGCTGTCCTCTTGTCGCATGCAATGCACCAATTGCACTTATCATCCTCTACCGCACCGGTTTTACGAGTAACAGGCCCGGTGCCTTGTATGATGCATTCGTCCGCCAGGAAGTCGCGTCTACGGCCAGCTATGTTCTCTGCCTTCTTCTTCTCGATGCGCGCGGCCACGATGGATTTTGCAGAGCGGACTGGCCCCACGCTTCCCTCGGGTGGCAGAACACCACACATCTCAATTCTGCGTTGCGCCCGTGCAGCTTCGCGCAGCTCTGCTCCCTGGAGCCGCTCGAATGCGTTTCCAGCATTGGCCCGGGGATCCGCGGAAAACGGCGGCTTGGGAAAGTATGTCAGCGCGTGAGAAGGGAACCCCGAAATAGGGCATAGTGGGACGCACCTCGGGCCACGGAATGTTCTCCCCGCCTTTTCTGATACGCTCCCATGCCGAAATGAGCTCATTGGCGTGGGCTGTCCAGGCGGTCCAGAAGGTGCATTTGTCTGGGAGCAATTTGTCGATCTCGTCTTGGAGGCGATTCAGGCCGTAGTCTTCTTCTTCGATGAAGCTTTTCCGCTCCTGCAGGAGCTTCTCTTGCTTTGTTTTGTCCATAGGATATGCAGGTCTGCGAGGGCGAAAATTTGCGAGACTTGTGATCCGGCTTACCTCATGCCGTCGATCATGAGAATAGGCCCAAACGGACATCACAGCAAAACCTGGCGGGACTCAACTGTACCATCCGTTAGCAGCTGCTAGAGGTCCAGGGACCTTCCTGGTTGCACTAGGGCGGGATTTTTATTTTCTAACACAATAATTACATACGTCTGGAGGCCCTCCATGTTAGAATCGTTATTAACGTGTTAATAACACGTGATAAAGTTTGTGTTATTTAACATGGCCTGACTTACACAGCGCTACACTTTAGCACTCAAAAATCACCTCAAAAACCACTTCCCGCAACACTTCCGCATGTTCCTAGTCTGGTCTGCGGACAATTCCCGGAAGCCGACTGAAGAGGAGCTTGAAATCGCAGAGGGAAAGAAGGACATGACACCACAAGTCGCGTGGACGTTCCAGCAGAACATGACAACAATTGAGGGTAATATTATAACGACGATGAATAAACGAGCCGAAGATGCAAAGGTGAGTGCCTCTATAGTACAATCGACACTCCTAATGATTTTTAGGAGCCTTGGGACCAATCTCGCTTCGAGGACTTGCTTGCAAAGTGGATTGCTGCCACCGATCAACCATTTTCCGTCGTCGAGGAGCCTGAGTTCAAGGCATTACTCCAGTATGTGCACCACCACTCGTCGCGAATTCTAGCACTGCCCAGTGCGGATACGATCCGGTGGAGGATCATGGCGATGGGTGTAGATGTCGAGAAAAAACTAACAGAGATGTTTGCGGTAAAGTGTTCAGGTTCAATTCTTTCATGTGCTAATATTTAATCGAAGGAGAACAAGTCGAAGTTTTCAGTCTCGCTTGATGCCTGGACATCAAGCAATGGATATGCATTCATCGCCATAGCTTTGCACTGGATCGATAATAAGGGTGAACTCTGTTCATCGGCCGTTCCTTCGACATAAGTCCAATTCTGATAAAACAAAGCAGAGGAGTGCCTCATTGACTTTGCCGAATTGGTCAGTGATCACTCGGGAGAGACCATGGCTACAACGGTTTGGGAAACCCTCTGCAAGTATAATCTGCAGGCAAAGGTGCGTTAGGGATTTTGAGACACTGAGGTCAACACTGAAGCAACAAACAGATCATCGCATTCGTGATGGACAATGCGATGAATAACGACACCATGGCCCAAGCAATTGAGCGCAAATGCTTGGCCGAAAGTATTCCCTTCGAGGCACAGAACTCGCGCATGCGCTGCATGCCACACACAGTTCATCTCGCCGCACTCAAGGTCTGTTTAATTCCGGATAGGATTGGCTTGACCTTGCTGATTCCGATTTCAAACAGCTACTCAAAGCTGTGGGTGCGCTGATGAAGGACGAAGCCCAAAAGGTTCAGTCTAGCTCGCACCAAGCAGCGTATCAAGAGATAGTTACCCAAAGTGACACTCCTGAGGCCGAGCGCAACGCGACAGCCCAGGTCGATGAATCGGATTCAGAGGACAACGGAGAGCCCGAAGATTCGTTGGCTGTGCCCTCACCTAATCCGACTATGCCTGCATGCCAAGGGGTGTCGTTGGCAGTTTACAAGGTGAGTTTAGTGTGTTTTCTTCGATCTCTCGTTTACCTGTGCCAGCTACGACAAATTATCAAGCATGAGCAAAGCTCCCCGCAGCGGCACCGCGCTTGGGAACTCACAGTTCGAGTCGCCCTGGATCAGTTGAATGAGGAACTGTCTAAGGCTCAGCTTATGTTGATCCTCGATGTGCACACGTGTTGGACATCCATGCACCAAATGCTCCATGTGTATATTGTATTTTTCCTGCTATTTAATGACCTTACAAGCTGGAATTACTAGGTCGCGCCCTGCACAATAGGGATGCAATTGACAAGTACGTCTGCGGGATGGACGAGACCTGGCCAACACATACATTCAAGAGGCGGCACACTCAGATCAGAGGTGGCACATTCGCCGAAGCCCGGCACGTTCGCCAGCTTATGTGCCGTGCTTCAACTCAAGGACGGCACATTCTGATGCTGGGTTGCCGTCCCGGCTGGCTCTGGTGCAAGGTATTTTTGAATAGCTTCGGTTTATTTATCTCTTAGCAGGATGGAGTAGAAGGAGTGTCAAGCAGTCTGGAGTGAGAATGAGAGAGAGAAAAAACACATGGGATTCAAACCGTCGATGGTTTGAAAAACATCAAACGGATGAAGATCCTGCAAAACACCCTACACATCCTGTGCGTCTCCCTCAGCCCAAATATTTGAATAGGCGTAAATAGATGGACACCACACATATTATATTCGTACACTACGAAGACTGTACAGATGAATTTGCTAAAATAAAAGCAAACCTTCACTCTCCCTACATTGTAGGGGCCTACAATGCTGCGCCGGGCCTCTGCCAAGTCCAAATCCCACCTTTGGGAGGTCGAATGGGCGCAAGATATGTGCCCCCCGAGCCAGCACAACGTCTGCGGGATGCAGAGCGCTGGACATAACTGGAGGAGTGCAAAAGTACTCCGCAATACCCTGCATCCTCGTCTGCACGGAATCGAGTCGCACAAGATATCGAGGTCAGGGGCAGACGATTCACTTACCTCGGTTTTGCTGCCTCCATCCACCCGCGCGCCTCCACCCTCCCGTCTCCGTCCTATCCTGCCTGCCACCCATCCCCTCGATGCTGTCTGAGACTGCTCAGCGATTGAAACAAAATCCCTGTATGCAGGACGTACTGGATCTGCTTGAAGTGCCCGCCTGCACGATGCAAGACAAATCCCCGCTCGCAACTCGGTAGTCCCCACCTCAAAAAACCCGTCTTCGACGCCTCGGCGGGGCGGCTTGGGTGGGGGTGGTGGTGGTAAGAGAAAAAGTCGGGACGTGACAGCGTGCAACAAGGCTGTGCCTGCCAAGGGCGGCACATTTCTAAAAAGGCAAGTGCTGCCTTTGGTTCAAAGGCGGCACTTTGATCTGAATGTGCCACCTCTCAGCTAAATGTGTCTTGCTCTTGAATGTGTGTGTTGGCCGGGTCTTGTATATCCTTGTACATCTGCGGGGTGCCTGAGCTGGCTGACGCTCAGCTATCGGACACCGACTAGGCTGCTCTTTGCCAGGTGCGCTCGTGGCTCAGTGACTTCCATCGCGCAACCACGGATATGTCCACCACGAGTAAGCCTATGCTTTCGCGGACGCACCTCATATTTTGCGAATTACAAACAAGCCTAAAAGCAGAGCTCGCTGCGCTGCCCAGCGATGTTGCTCCGGAACTCAAGCAGGGGATGGTCGCCGCACACAAAAAATTGAGTGATTATTATTTCACCTTCGACGCCTCTCCGTATTATCTGTGGGCATCGTGTAAGTGCGATCATGATTCGGTTTCAATGTTTCTGATCCGAGTTATTAGTGTTGGACCCTCGCATCGGCTACTCCACGCTCAAGGAGGTATTCAAAGACGAATGGGATTTGCTTACAAACTTGGATTCCTCCAAAACCTCACTGGAGGCCGAGTCCAACAGTAAATATATTCCCGATACGATGGCACCATCTCAGGCACCTCGCCCGAGCAGGTCATCCACCGCGCGCAACCCCACCCGACCAACAGACGACTCACCAAAGAAGCAGAGCTTCCTCAGTCGCTTCCGGGGCTCCCAGGCCTCTTCGAACCCTCACGACGAGCTCAAGCGTTACTTCCAGATGACTTCCATCCCCCTCCCGTTCGAAACCACTGACCTTCTCAGTTGGTGGTATGCCAATCGCGCGGCATTTCCGAATCTGTACAAAATGGCACAGGACATTCATTGCATCCCTGGTACGTCATCCTGAGCCTTCTTTCTTTTACTTGTTCATTAACTGGACCTCAACCAGGATCTGCAGTTGCCGTGGAGCGAGTTTTCTCGGGAGGTCGCGACACCATTGCCCTTCGTAGAGCCCGTTTGCAGCCCACTACCATCTGAACCTTGATGATACTTAAAGCGCAGCTGCGCCTCGCATGCAAAGAGACTCTGAAGGAGTTAGACGAGGCAGACGCCATCGGTCTCAGTACTTAGTGAATTTTTGTCCGTACATATCACGTATTACAGCCGTATTTCATCCATACCGTACCGTGTTCGCCCTGGCGCTGCTTTCCAGGGGCACCGGTTTTTTGCCATGGCAAGCCGTGGCGTGGCGTGCAAGCGTGGCACGTGATTAGCGTGCAAGGACAGTGCAAGGCACAGAGGCTTAAAATGAAGAGTTCCGCAAAACAGGCCAGTAAATCAATCTCAGTAGTGGGTTTTCTGCTGGATTCAGCTTCAAATGATTTTATTTTATTTTCGAGACTGCAGATCAACGCTAAGCCATGGCCCCATCAGAACACTGTTCTGAGCCAGTACAGCATGGACTGGATGCGCCTCGGGCACATGGTCAAGGCTGCACACTCATGCAGGTCTTCACCTCACCCACCCTCGAAGCCGTGCACCCGCGTGGGGTCGTCGTCCTCTCGCCCATGCAGCCCTTCAGCGCCGCACCCGCCCTCCTGGACTTGACACTGTCTCACATGATGTTTTTGTACACTGTGTGCCACGATCCGTGGCCCGCCGCTCATGTGCGGCTACTTTTTGCACCCACAAATCGACTTGAGCGGCTGCGCGCCGCCAATAGCCTGTCCGCATGACGACACAGTCGCGCTGAGCAAGGCACTGCTGATCTGCCCGTCCATCGAGCACTTCCATATCTGTGAGATGCCCAGATCTAGTGATGTGCAACAGTCCAAGGCCCGGCTTCAAGCCCGAAGCCCGCCAGGCCGAGCCCTGCTAAGCCCAAGCTGGGCCAGGCCCGATGCAGGGCTTGAGCAGGCCCAGGGCTCAGGCTTGAGAATCTCGAGCCCAAGCCAGGCCCCGAAGCCCGGGCCTGAGTAACACCTTTAGGAGTGACTTTCTAGCCAATTTCTGACTGAGAAACATGATCAGTTTGGAAACTTGGGTGAGTGCTTGACGTGTATTGTACAGGCCAAAATTTCTGAGGGAATTAGCATGTTTCGGAAGCATTGGTTTGCAAGGTTCACTTCGGCCAAAAACATAAATCAATGTAATGGTTGAAAAGTGTGGAAATGGAGCAGGTGAGGATTCTCATGCATGGGATAGCACTCATTTAACATCCAAGAGACAATCCTATACTCTAAAACCCTCAGTATGCCCAGTTTTTTGGTCTGCCTCCCAAGCCCGGGCCTAAGCCTCGGGCCCAGGCTTCAAGCCCTGGCTGAGGGCTCGGGCTTGGGGTTGAGATTTCTCAAGCCCAAGCTGGCCCAAGCCAGGCCCAAGCCGTGGCTTCCAGGACAGGCTGGGCCCTGAACATCACTACCCAGATCCACCCCTTCCAGCCAGTTGGCTCTCTCCCTGACTCTCTATCCTGTCTATGTTCACCGCATCCACCAGCCTCCACCCTTGTTGTTGCATTCAGCCCGACGCTGCGCTCCCTGCACGTTTTTGGTGGAGATTGCCACATTGCTAGTATGCGCGCCGCCGGACCCGCGGCTCACACATATCACGCTAGACATGCAGATGGAGGCCGGCGTGGCGCAGTGGACGCCCGTCGACGCGGGCCCGCTCCATGGCAGCACAAAAAGCCTCAAGATAAGGGGAATGCGCGTGCCTCTGCCGGTCCTGCGGGACGATTGGGCTGCAATGATGAGAGAGGGCTTTCCGTCGCGGACGGGAACGTACACCTTCCAACAAGTTGAAGTCTTCATACCAACGCTGAATGGTGATGAGGCGTGGTGCCTGACTTCGCGGTGCGGGCCGCTGGTCGTGTCGGAGCTTGAGTGTTGTCGGAAAAATCCCAAACTGAATATAACAGATCACATTCCATTATAAGCCGTTATAAGCCGATAATTTTTGACGTGGATTGTAACACGTGGGTCTAGTTAATATATGTACTTGTAAGCCACGGCATGGCTTACAAGCACTCACATGCCGTTATGGAATTAAGATGGCTTGTATCCTCTTATAACCAGGGTGGCCTGGCAGCGGCTGCTGGTTCACATATAATGACAACAATAATGATAAGGCCAGTGCGATGAAAAAATGAAGAAAGCGGAATAATATTGGTTTGTAGCTATTGAACACTGCCCTAGGATGTAATGATGGACGCTCCGCTCCGTAAGCTCGGGTCACAAGCGTTGGAGTCGATATGCGACGCGATGGGGACAGGTTGCGGGGACGGGTTGTACATCCTGATAGCCGGTAGCCGATCGTAGACTGGCCGTAGCGTGTACGTGGTGCGCCTGCAAAACACGTCAGCCAGCTCAATAGGAATGCAGTCAGATGCGACTTGCACTTCGGCGGCCATACATAACATCGTCATGACACCGGAACCGAGGGAAGAGCGGTCTAGCTCTAAAGAAGAAGACTACAAGGCTTAAGGAGAAGGGGTTTAAAAAACACAGCTTAAGGAGACAGGATTTAAGAGACATTGAGGGGACAGTTTGAGGTCCTTGAGGCATCCTTGAGGTAGAGCAACTTGGTGCAGGACCTGACAGCACATGATGAAGACAGTCCACAAACACCGGTGCGGAGGAAAGAACAGGGTTTGAGGACGAGAGCTGCCAATATATATATCTTGCAAGGAACTTGAAGAGCGACTTGAGGTGGCATTGAAGGTGGCATCGACAGATGACTTGAAGTGGCAAGGTATCCGAGACTTTAAAATGATTCTAGAGGAAACTAAAGGCAAGGACCAGGACCTTTAATGGACATAGCAAGAGACCAAGTATGGGCTTCGGACCAGAAAGGTCAAGTGGGGTGGAGAAGATGAAGGGAGAGAGAAAGAGACGATGACACAACATCAGCAAACCCTGATTGGACTACGTGGCACTAAGGTGCGGGCCATACAAACCTTGAAAACGTCACGTGATGTTACTTTCGTGACTGATCGCATCCGAAAGCGGGCAAATTGTCAAGAATAATCTCGCAAATAATCAAATTTGAACTGAGGCTCAATCGCCTGCATGAAAAGCTTTGAATAAATGCTAAGAATAGTCCAACAAGATCCCTTAATAACTGTAATAATATTGAGTGAGGAGTTTCCCTTGCAAGGTTTTTGGGCAGTCATGGTTTGAAAGTTATGTCGGAATGTCCAGACAAACTGTGTGATAGGTACAGAATATACATAGAATATGATACATGACTGCAAAGAGGTGACCCAAGAAGTTATCTAAACAATATCAGCCTCCTCAAGCTCCTCCATGATAGATGCAGGGAGGATGCGGTGTCCGCGGTACTTGCGAGCCGCCCAAGCTGCTTGGCGACCATTAAGGCCCTTGGAGTAAGCGTCCACAAATTTCTGGGATCGATAGCCAAACCTGAGCATGTGGGAGTTGAGAAACTGGATCAAATAAAATCAATCACCACTTGCCGACGCATCATTTCAAGAGGGACTGCATCCAAAGCCTCCCGAACATTTCGCTCCAAATCGTCCTCCCGAGAGGACTCCGGAAAGAAACGATAGATCCGTTTTGCATAGCCCCAGCACTGCTCGATGAAGTTGAGCTCACAGTGGAACTTCGGGAGGAATAGAACAGAGAAGCCCCGTGAGTTGCAGGTTGTTTCAAGGATAGATGGGACATTAGCAAAGTCAGGCTGGTTGAATAAAAGACGACGGCAACAGCAATCTAGAGCCGGGGGTGCGCAATGAAATCCCTTGCATTCAGCCCGCTTCTGGTCCATATCCCCGAACCCACGCTCTTCAAGAATGACCGCCATGCCTTTAAAAACACCGGCGCGGGGATGACCTTCGGGGAAGTATAATGACTGCGGCTGACCATCAAACTCTGTGTCCATCATGGGAATCTTGATTTTCCTGCCATCAGACTTGACCTCGACTAGCCAATTCTTCCCAGCAGCTGGCGTGAACTTTGGCATTAGACGGGCAGACAGAGATCCATCTGCCCGTTTCTTGTGAGTTGTTGCATTATCGTAAACAAATACGTGCTCGATGTCCGGGTAAACCTCCTCCAGAATGTCCATCATTTCCGTCGCTTGGTCGCAAATATCTTGGCAAGTGAAATAGCCTTCCCTGTTTTTCCCGGGTTTTAGAAAGCGACGAGCTGTCCTAGTGCCATCAAGTGAAGTAGGCGACCAGCCGAAATCCACAGAGACGAAATCGGCGACCATGAGAGAGTGGCCATCACCTTTTTGGTAAAGTTTAGCGGCTGCATCTTTGTGGTGCCAGTTTTTGCGGCGACGGTCATGAGCATAGAAAATCGACTCGTCATGATACCAAATGACGACACGCCTGCCAAATTGATGTGGTCCGTACTCGGGGAGGTTATCTCTTGACCAATTCCGCATGCGACGTTGAAGGTGTTTGATGGCTGGGACATATTTTTTATCCCTGTGGTAAACCACATCCTCCCGCTCATGCCCGTCAGAGTATTGACCCTTCTTAGGCTCTGTGAATCTGTATCCCAATGCTCGCAAATAGCGTCTGGCCGTGCGGACAGAAATAGTCCGTGTAATCCCATATTTCTCCATCACTTCCGGGCGCGCAAGATACTGCATCAATTTTTCGGCGGTGATGTGATTCCCGATTTCCTGGAGATGGAGATTGATGTCAGCGGCAAGATCTTCATCAACCAGAAGGGATTCCTTCCAATTCCCGTACGGATTAATAGGCAGCAAGGCACGGTCATGGATATATTGCCGCGCAAGTTTGCACAGAGTGCGCACACAATGGCTCCCACGTCCGAGTCCAACGGCAGCCTGAAGAGCTGAGGCACCCCAATGGCCATAGGTCTTGGAACGGGGATCAACGTACAGATTGAGAAATGTTCTCATGCCCTCCAATCGATGTCTGACAAATGGATCATGCTCGGGATCCTTATACCCTTTAGCAGCCCCTCGAGATTCTCCTCTCAGCACAGCAACCAAGTCTTTAACAGCTGCTTCAGCCCGGGGAATAGTTGGTGGCTCGCGAAGTTTCCCAGGTGCTGAAAACGCGTCATAAACGTGTGCATACTGATCTTGTGTGTCCGGATCAGCAGCAGCGGCATCCTTAAATCCGGCCGTCTCGGGGTCTGGGCGTGTCTCAGAAGTCTCCGAGTCAAGGCTATCCGTGGACGTGTTCTGGGAAGCAAAGAACGATATGTCGTCCTCATCCAGCACCTCTTCGACAGTTGCGCGACGTGATTTCGGAGGAGGCGGGGGAGGTAATGTGTATTCATGGTACCACTGCTCAGAAGGACCGATGGGAACATCCGGGCTGGACATCTGATAGAAATATGCGCCATACGGGGCCGCGAAAAGGCCCTGTGCCAAATTGCCGGTATATGGGGAAGTCATCAAGAAGACATCCGACGTGTCGGCACCTAACAATGGCGCGTCTACGGAGATCTGTGAAGGCGAAGTTGATGCCTTGACCTACACACTATTGGCGCGTAGCTTCATTTCAGGGCTTGTAGCACTCACATTTTCCTTGTCCACCTCGGAGTCCTCATCAGAAGTCTTTCGTCATTTACGTGGGGATAGGCTTTGGAGTACACGCTTGACCCCACCCAGAAAGTTTACAGCACGCACACAAAGGTGCTTGGGCTTCGCGGGCATACTAGCTCGACTTCGGGACGTGATTTGCTGCGACTCGACGCGTTGTGATGTAGTATGGGCGTGTTTTTAGGGAATTCTGGGACAAATTTGACATCTAGTCATTTTGGGTGACACTTACGACAAAGGTCTTTATTACTACCAGTATAGGTGTATTTTACCTACAAATTCATGCAACCGATTGTGCCGGGGTGATGTGCCTATTATTTGGGGCATTTATTGAAAGAAATTGCCCATATTTGGGTGCTGTCACGCCGATCACGTGACGTTTGCGAGGTTTGTATGGTCCGCACCTTAGTGCCGCATAGTACAGGTCCAATGTTACGTCTACATACATAGTGCTACAGGATGTGACATCGATTGACACCTGGCTTTGTTCCCATCAATTGACAGTTGCCATTGTTCTTGTGGCAGCCTGCCGCAGCCTGCCGCCTGGCTTCAAGTTCGTACGCGCGTGGCTCCAATAGGGTGTTTCATAATTAAAAATTCGACCCCAACCTGAGCCCCAACTTGAGCCCCAACTTGACCCCAACTTGGCCAAAGTTGGGGCTCAAGTTGGGGACTCAATTGTGAAACACCTGTACTCCCATTTTACCAGAAACCAGGCTCAACTGAGCCTCAACTTCAAAACCACAACTTGAGATTTCTTCTCACAAGCAGTTAAGCAGGTTTGTTGGGAGCTGGAGTTGGGCATCGGAATGGTGGTGCTCTGAAATGTAGTTGTATTTTATGTGCCTAGCCTTGTAAATGGTTTTTGGTGGACTTAAATCATATGGTTATTTGCCTGAACTGCACTACAATTTTTAGAGGTAGTTTGAGATGTGGCGGGAGACCGACGGCCGACAATGGAAAGATCAGAGTGGTTACATAATGATTGCGGTGGCAAAGGCCCGAGTGACCGAGATTAGCCGAAGTTGGGGCACGAAGTTGGGGCATCAAGTTGGGGTCGAAGTTGGATGTCAGATCGTGGGTATAGGCACGATTTGACATCCAACTTCGTTTCCCGAACTATTTGGTGCCCCAACTTGACCTCAAGTTGGGGTCCGAGTTGCGGCACAAGTTGGGGTCAAAATTTTAATTATGAAACACCCTAATGAAATTTGGTTGGTCCGGGACTTCGATCAAATTTAGGAGACCAAGCCGCTGATGAAAGTTTCAAATAATGTCAAGATCCTCGAGTAGAAAAGGGTTCGAAAAGTGGTTTGGTGGGTAGGTAGCTAAGTAGGTAGGATTACGCGGCACGGTCCGAATAACGAACGCCGGTTTCGAAAGTCAAAAAATCCAAAAGTCGCTGGAAAAGAACTTCGGTGATTGTACTTCATCAAAATCTCTCCCAAGCCCGTAAGTGCATTACGTGCCCTGCAACGGCTTGCACTGGCTTGGAACAACTTATAAGCCACCCTGCCAGCGGCTTATAATGCATCGTAATCCCCTATAAGCCGATAAGCCTGCTCAATCCGTTGTAACCCAAACAGTGTTTTTCCGACAGTGCAGCGTCTCGCCTTCTTCTCATTACCGTGTCGTATCTGATGTAGTCCTGATCTACTCAGACTACAAGGCGAAATGGCAGAAAGAGAATGGCACATTACAAGAATGAATTATGTAACTTCAGTAGAGACTAAGAATTCATAGCTCGACATCATTTCTCTATGGAGGATACACAGGAATCGCATAAACAGGCGGCACCAGTCGCATAATCACTCCTCAAACACGCTCGCCGACAGATTCGCTTCGGCCCAGTCGAAAATCGCGAGACGATAATCATCAGTACCAACGAGAAACGAAAACGAAAACGAAAACCCGGCACGACACGGCCCCATCACACGGTATAGTCAAGCCGGTCGCACCCTCGCTTACATCCCGACCAACCAGCCTCAGGACCACACCCTCGCCGGTAGATTCGCCTTCACCCAGTTGAAAACCGCGACACGATAATCAATCTCGACGTGGCCGATGAACGTACCATTGAATTCCCACGTCGCGACGTCCCGCACCCTCTCCACTTCCTGCGGATCCACTAGCAACGCCGAGAAGAAGTCAATAAAGACGACAGAACGCGCCCCCGGCAGCCCGCAAATAAGGAAATTCGTGCCGCCTGTGTCGCCGTGCATGAATCTGCAAGATACGAGATCGGATATCGCCGTTAGCGCAATCTTGAGCTGATCATGAAGCGCAGTAAGGCTAACTGAGCTCGAGCAGAGATTCAACGACTCACGATGTCGCACGTGTCTTCAAACGAATGGCCGGGCGCGGTTTGGTATTCGGCCAGAGTCTGCCCATTGATGTATTCGAAGATCAGGACCCAGGCCTGCTCCATAGATGGTGTGACAATCTGTAGTACCCACACAAACAATTTAATGGCGTGGCCAACATATATACAGACATCGAGTGTGTACGCACCGTATGCAGTCCAAAGAAATACGGAATAGACAGTCCTTGTCTTTGTGTCAGGTTTTCGTACACCCAAGCCTCACGGTGGGCAAGGTTGGCGGGGTTCTGGTAAGGGGACAGCGACCATTTCTCGTCGTCCTCGCCAGGCGGAAGCATGCAAATTGATGCCTGAATTATCTTCAAAACGAAGCAGGTATCCGAGTCGTTCGTGGCGGGGCCATGAGGAGAGTCAAGCAAGCCCGTCCATACTTGCGAATACATGTCGAGACCCGGCTGCAGTTGGCGGTCCAGTCGTAGGCTGACTCTGGCTGTGGTAGAGTCGTGCGGGTTCCGCGGGACCGACGGAAGAGGACGGGATTGTGAGTCGGGGTTTGACGCGGGAATTTTCAGGTCGAAGGTGAATCGTAGACCCTCCGTCAATTTGTCCCTCAGAGCCAAAACACGGGTTTCCTGCAATGCCTCGCGGTGCCTCGCAATATCGGCGGCATCTCTAAAGTCAAAGGGATAATCCGGGGCTTTATACGGTATAATTGAAGCTACGGTAGTAGCCATGGGTGCCGAAGTGAGAGTGTTGCCACAGTCTAGGTTTGTGTGCGTCACGTTCAGACCGTTCAGACCGAGTCTCTTATAGTCAAGAGGTGCGTGATGTCTGGTGGACTTTGATCAAGCGAGGCCCGGCAATTCCCGAGCTCACCTATTCCCGGGGCGAATAAATACTCTGTTTGCTCTCTGACTCCATAAAATGCACCCAAGGGTGTACGACATCAGAAGTGATATTTATTTTGAAGTCTGGTTGCAAAGGTGTTGGTTGAGTACCAGTGCTGTTTGCATACCGCTGACGCAGACCTGCCTTATTCACAAACAGAAACTTTAGTTTCTGATTGTGCTCTGAGCACCGAAAATGTCACAATTTGGCTTATATAATGATGGACTTTTGTCATTTCTGCCCTCTTGCCCCGTGCTCATCCCTACGAAGCCCAATGCGAGCTGGCCGACACGCAAGCGTCAGCCGAGCGAGCGTTGGGCCTCCCCTTCCATATTTTATTTCTTAGCAGAAATAAGCAACTTGAACTCAAAACTTTACTCCCTATTCTGTTTGTGCCCCGCCGCTTGCCGGCCACTCACCTTCATTTGGGGGTAGGTCGGTCGTGGGAATATATCCACGCTACTTACATCAGCAGGTTGACACCTGCATACTAGCAAGCGTGGATCGTAACAAAATTTGGGAGATTTTGGGCACTCTGATTGGCTGCTCCACAGTCCTCAGTCAATGAGAGCTCTCTAAAAATCTTGGCTAAAATCTTCTGATACTCTCTAGTATGGGAGGGTAGTCTCGTTACACGGCTAGACAATTGATTATCGAAAACCATAGGTTTCGATCACCATTGATTTCCACTGTCAATTCTGTGGGTATCGGTGATCACGCTGCTCAGTGGAAACCCATGATACACTCTTGACGTATCCGACGGTTTCCAACGAGATATTCAGTGTGAATAGAATGGCCGTTTTACCTGTATATAATGGGCCGCTTCAGCGGGAATTGTGAGATCGGAAGCCGATGTCGGGGGGAAAACCCCTTGGACACATGCATTGCACTCGAAACTACCTTGAAGGACTAAAAAAATGGCATAGTAGCTAATCAGGACTCAATAGTTGCAGCAATATCTCCGAGAGCCTTAATATTGATATCCCCCGTATACCCACCCCCGGTGTCTCCAGTTGATGGTTCTCCAAGCCCAGCGGCAAGGTCTAGCTCTTCACGGCTGGTCGCTGCATCTCTACCGCGGTTTCCACGGTCATACTTGGCATTATCGTCGGCAATGATATTTTTCTCCCATCTAAATGTTCATCAGCAAGAAGCTTGTCGATGATTTTCTTCACAATCGGGTCGGTTTTGTATACAGCGAGGTGGAGATCCTCGGCATGCTCTAAAATATAATTCTGTGACAGTGCATCAGTTACTGGTGGGTTCACGCGCTCGGAATACATACCTGAACGGTAGAGACAACTGACGTATATGTTCCATTTGGTTTGATATGATAGTGACGCAAGAGGCCCTTGAGAAGTTTCTGAGACAAGTTAAAATACTGCTTGTCTGCAACTGTATGACCAAACTTACTTCTTGTGCCTCCGAAGGTTTCCAGCCCTGGCTGGAGAGCCAAAGGAGACATGCCAGGGTCATTTGCATTGAGACTTGATTGGCAATGATACCCTCCAGTCGGTTTTCGGTTTGCACCGCACGGAGGAAGAAGTGGGTTTGGCAGTCTGACGTAAAGAGTTTAGTAGATTATTTGACTAGGAAGGGAGAATTCATACCTGGGAGAACTCGTGGGCAGAACGACGCTGCTCAATACTCATTTTGCTCTCGTTGGCAATCCTCCTGTCAATGTTTATGGTGGTCGATAAACCATGGCTGCCGCTTTCACTCTGGTTACCAGCGAAAGAGCGTTGGAGCAGCTGCAAGGTGTACCCGGGAAACGAATTAATGGCCTGGATAGCCTGAGGACCGTTGTATTGCGGGTATTGAGAGCCTACATCAGGAATTACCTACTTTCCTAATTTGCCGGGATTATCCCTAACTTGCAGCTAATCTGCCCAAATATACCCTAATTTACCGCATTTGCCTGATTAGCCAAATGCCACTCTCCTCTATAAGTTACCACTAAATTAGCCTAAAATTAGTCAGTCTTAGCTTGTATTTTGGCCTTCTGAAAATTTATTCCATTGCATTTACAGGATGAGAAAGGCTTCAAACAATAAATATATTGAATAGATACTACAGGCAGGCACTAGACAACAAATGCTATGAAGACCAGAACATGATGATACCAATACACTGCTAACCCTACTAACCCAACCGTGACCAGCGACTGCTTGTTGAATTGTGCTCGAGTGCGAGAGGCCGGGGGAGCACAAGCCACCTGGGCCCAGGCCTGCACACAGCATGAGGTACGCGTAGGCACCGCTGTCGAGGTTGGCTGTCGTGGTCATCATTGAGGGTGGGGAGGGGACACAAACCTGACTGCACAGGTGTCGTCGTCATTGGGCTTGTGTGTCTGTGCAGTGCGGGAGGCATCAGCACACAGACTTGCTGAGTCCTTCCATCCGCAGCCCCCACCTTGTCGTCGTGAATGCACGTGGGTCGATCACACCACACACTGCGTCACGGACGCCCCGGCGGAGGCCCATGCAGGCTGCAGACAGGGTCTTACTCGTCGCCTGTCTGCGAGACATCAGCACACATACAGGAGCTGGAGCGAACCACGCATCAGGAGAGCGGCATCAATCCCCATGCTGGGGAGCATGCAGCCCCACCGTCACATTCCGTCTCCGAGGGGCGACAGCACCTGCATCTAGTGTGGGCTGGTGCAGCGCACAGATGTGCCCGCTCTTCGCTGCAACCCCGCTGAACGCCCATGCACACCGACTTGTTGCTGGGTCCAGGCTGCATGGAGACATCAGTATACATGCAGGAACCAAATCAGAGAACACACCAAAGAACACACCTCCACATCCCGGCTCCACTGCCTGCTCCCCGGTCGTGTCGAGTCCACACATTGACTTGTGCCGGGGATGTGCTGCGGCAGCACTGACTCATGCTGCCTTGTGTTGGCGAGTGCACCTGCATCCGGCGTGCAGAGTGCTGCGTGGCATTTGGCTGCGCATCCCCATGGCGGTTGGAGGGTCTTGCGCACACCACCTTGTCACGGGGCCAAGTTGTAGGGACAACGTCAGCATTTGTGTGGGAGACGAATCGGGGAACGCACCTTGGCCCGACCGGCCAATCAATCCTCGGTTGTGCTGTCTTATCCCGAATACACTGGGCGACCTGTGCCCGGGACTGTGCTGCTGCGCCAAGCCGTCAGTGTTGGTGTGGCCCCAACTCGCATCAGGTGGTCGGTGTGCGGGTGCACTCTGCCAGGCCCTGCACATCAATGTGTGTTTCCGCAGTCAATTCGTGGTGCACAGCGTGATCAAGCGAGTGCACTAGTGAGTGAACAAGTGAGCACCCGCATGCCAATCACAGCGAACCGTGGTCCACGTAGCCTAAGACGTCAGCGTGGACAGCTGTCCGACCTGCTCAGGCTGCGGGCAGGGTCTTGTGCTCAGGAAGCAGTCGCTGCCTGTGCGGGAGATGTCAGCACATGTCAGGGTGCTGAATCGAAAACCTGGGATAGTCTTGTGTGGTATAGTTGTGAGACATAAGGAGCAGAAGGAGGGGAAAGGAAGAACAAAGGAAGAAACTGCAGTGAGTTTGTTGATACATGTTGTCATCCAATCACCTTTCTCAGCACGTGCACGTTAGGGCCGGCATCAAGCGTGCTTAATTATACAGCATCCCAAAAAATGTGTGGTTTCTTCGGTTGCTCACTCATGAGTCTTTAAAGTGATATATGGAACTATGCCACAACAAAACACTCCCTGGAGTGTCTTGTGCCCATTTTACAGGGCAGATACTCAGCAGAGTAGATACAAATATAACTAACCTAGTTAATAAAGGCAAATTTGGGGGAATTAGCCAGATTTTCTGAGGGGGAAGATAATTTTGGGTAAATTACCAAAAGAGCTTTTTCCTGATGTATATCGTCCTCGATCACAGAGCTCATGCTGGAGCTCTGCGAATGCAAAGAGCGACGACTGGGGACCGGGGTGTTGCCGTGTCTGACTGCATACTCGTATACCAGCGGGGATGGCAGAGGGTTGTTCTGGTTGTAAGGTGTTGACCCCTGAGGAGAGCACAGACAGCGATGAGGGCCAGGCGACATTTGTGGTGCAGGCTGGACTTGTGATGATTTTTTTTCCAGAGCTTTGCAACAAAAGAGAGACAAACAAACCTTGGGCTCATCACAATCGACTTCAAATCATGAGCAGGGAACCACGCAAGGCGAAGTCCCTGGCAATAGAAAAGGCTGCATTGTAAGTTCTTTAGATTTTTAGCTCATAGTTAACAGGCTAACCCTGTGCTTCCAGTTGCTTAAATCCAGACAGTGGTTACTTCTCCTCGCAGGTGACTGATGCAGTCGCGTTCAGAAATTATCTGCCCACGGTGGTGGGGGTGGAAACCCAGGAAGAGCTCTGTGAGATTCAAAGTGATCTCACTTCTCTCACTTCTGAATTAAAAATTAAGATGGAATGCGAGACTGATTCGAAGGAGAATATCATACCATCTTTGCCGACACCAAATAGTCAGTAATTTTCTATTGCCTGCACATTGATTAACAGTGATTCTTATACTAGAAAGGCGTACATCTGAGGTCCGGCTTGCATCATTCTGCATTGCCGCCCTGTCAATTGGCTGGCAATTGTACTGCTAACAAGAGAGTGAAGATTGAGTACATTTCCTCGGACTCTGAGGAGGTGCATGGTCCGGCTTTGAGACCTCAGTGCCAGGGTCGGATCCCTGCACTCGAAGCTGCCGTAAAGGCTTTTCAGACCGCCAGCTCAGAGGCCGATGCCAGGATTTTGGCACTCGAGACAACAGTGCTGAAGCTGCAGAGTTCTAATGTAGAACTCCAGAGGACGATTGACCCAAGAATTCTTTGCTGAAAGACTTACAGGTGTGTTGAAATGGGTTATTACTGTGGAGAACAACGTCGAGGAAGTGAAAGAACAGATCTTGGGTGATGCAAGCTCTGCAGAGATGGATGTCTGGGAGATAAAGCAGGAAGAGGCTTGTGGAGAAGTCAAGAGGCTGAGTTACATATCATGATAATCCATTACACTCTCGTGACTGTGTATTAAGACATATCAGAGTACAAGAAGTCTTCGTTGTGTCCATCTGCATCTGGTTTGAAGGGTTTCGTCGACGCGTGGCAGGAGGCTCAACAACCGATGTTGTTTCCACACATCCTCATTTGGACCATGCTGTCCCCTCTTGGCCCCCGACCGCCTTTTTGCGCTCCCTCTCATCCTTGGCCTTTTGTTTTTCTTCCGCCTTTTGCTTCTTCTCGGCATCCTTCTGTAATTTCTCCGCAACCTTGGCCTCCTGAAGCTCCTTGGTCTCCTGTTCAAGCCGAGACTTCTTTTGAATTGCCGTTTCGATAACTTCATCCAGGCTAAGATCGGGGAAACAGTTCCCACTGCGAAACCTCTGGATGTAAGAGGCACTCTGCAACTGCGCCAGGTTCAAGATGTGATCGTCGGGATTTATATGGTTGACTTTGTCTTTGAATTGGTCGGTTGATAAAACCCTACAAAGTTTGTTTAAACAATTTGCGTCTCAACGTAAAACCCTGTTTAAGCAATGATTTATTTAATGGTGTTCATCACCGAGGAGAACATTAGGATGAGGGGTTTAAACCTTGGGATTGAAAAACGGGGTTTAATCAGTGTTTGGATCAAATGGATCAAGAGGATTTAAAGAATGTTCAAACACTGATTAAATACTGTTCAATGGGACAAATGTAAGAATTTGAGGCACCCAGGGGAGTTGAACTTCGGACCTCCTGGTTTCTCCGCAAATGGAAGGAAGATATCAATAACCAGTACACCATGCAACCGATGCAAAGGGGTGGAGTATTACAGCCTTACTCATGTCTGATTTGAAAACAAGAATGGCTGTTTTAAATCTCAACAAGTGTCGTTGTATTGCTTCCGAACTGTGCACTGAATTCTTTTCAATACCATGTAACCATAGTATGTATCGAAAGAGAACATGGCAAAGTACTTCCAATACTTCAGTGCCTTTCTGTATGCAACCCCCGTAACAGACAAGGAAATTCAACGACTTGATGTTCGAGTTACTGACTACAGATGAAAGACAAACTGATGTCCCCTTGCAATTTTGGATGCTTTGAATGCTTTGAAGGGAGTTAGCATGTGAGAGCTTCTGAAGTGACCTTGAACTGCTTAAATATCACGGCTGCTCAAGGTGCGATGGACTTGTACTTTGAAAGAGTAACCTTGCCTGTTTTATGTTCTTCAATGCATTTGTGCACCCATTTGGTAATGGTCCCATAGCTCAGTTGGATCTTACTTCACTGCTTATGAATTGTGTACTCAACTGGTGTGTGTTCGAATCCCACCATGGGTGTTCCTTTTGCTTCATGTTTTCAACCCGGTTTGAACCAGGATTAAGTAAATCATTGCTTGAACAGGGTTTTACGTTGAGACGCCGATTGTTTAAACAAACTTTGTAGGGTTACTGAGGTTGACTGCTGTTCTTGCATAACACGACGTGTTGGCTCTGGTTTGCAGTGGTGAAGCGCGCAGTTGTGAATGACATTAATACCGCAACAGAGTTCCTATTTCCACAGAGTTACCAATAATCAGTGGATGCTGGCAGAGAAACACCTACCTCAAATGCAAGCAAAACTTTTTCTTGTCTCACAGTGCAGGAAGGAAGACGGTGGGTAGAACATCAGCGCCGATGGTGCATATGGAAACCAGGACACTGAGCACGCTGTTGCGATCGATGTCAACAAGAATCTGTCCGACACCGAGAGTTCCCGTCTGTGAATAAATCAGATAGTTACTGAGATTGACTTGATCGGGATTGTCCAGGATGAGACTTCGGCAGCATATCAACACTGCCTGAGAAGGCAATGGGCTCCTAATGCCAGAGCTGCTAGACACTGTTCCTTCCCAGAGGCACGGTCTGCTCTCACGTAGAGGGGTATAAACTGGGAAAACAATGAGTAGAGAATAATTTAAACACTTTGACATACCCAACGTAGGACTTTCAATTAATCCTTTCATAGACATGAACTGTACAAACTCAGAGTCTTCCAAAAGTGCGAGTATCTTGGGCCCAGCCTGCTGCGGGATTAGAGGTCCTCCATTTGTATCTTGAGGCATGTAACTGTCACTGACTAAATGTCAGATCGCGTGAAGATGACTGAAAGCTGAACCTATGTCAAGACTTGGGGCTTATTTAGTCGAATGGATGCTCCGTAAACATATGACTAGATTGTAGGATTCAAAAGTCTCGGTAGCATAGAGGATCAAAGGGCTGAAGCGTCGAATATGCTCCACAAGATGGACAAACAGATGAAACTTTGGCTTGTTGAACCACTGTGTGTTCCACAGCGCTGTTGCAGCAAGGAAATCTGCGACTGCATTCTTTAGATTTGACTATGTTAGTTTTGCTTTCTCCAAATTGAGTCTGCACGCACAAAATATGTTGGTAGATTGGGTATCACAGGCTGAAACATGAGCGGTGTGAGTCTACAAAGGGCCACCCAAGCCTCGTAGTGAGTTGCTGGAATCAATCCATGCAGGACAACCAAGGCAATCTGTAATATGATGCAGAAATCTCGACCAACCAGCAAGCCCGCATATTGAACATACATATTACTGCAGAGATGAGGTGAGTTGAGACCTCGATGCTAGAGATTCCTGCCTTGAGCTCTTCCTTCCCCTTAGTGTTTTGGCAAGATACAGCATCCCGCCACCAATATTTAATTACACCCAGGAGGACAACGTGAAGAATTTCGACTGGGGAATCACTGTTAGCATCAAAGTCTAATTGTGGACCGAGCTTAGAAAAGGCGGATTGGGAGAACGTCAGTTGACGATGCACCAAGGATAGATAGAACTGGATTGAAAATTTCTTCGGGCATCTCATCGCGCAGTTTGCGAAGCATTGCCTTAACTTCTTCAACTTTTGAAGCTCCAGCTGGCGTTGTGGTGTACCTGGATTGTTTTTGTTGCTCCTTCAACTTATTGGAAGCCACCTGTAGCTTGTCGAAAAAAATGCTCAAAGTATTTGTCTTTGGAACCCATATCTGTTGCCATATCGCCAACTGCACTTGGCATCGAGAACACGTTTGAGCTGGGACTCCAGGTCTGCGATGGTGTCCTCTTTGGTCCTGGGTTTTCTGGCCTTCAATTTTGATCAATAATTTTATTACGAAGAGTTTGAACTTGAAGTCAGAGACTTACGGTCATGAATTCTTTACAGCTCTTTGCAGAACATAGGGCGTGGCCATTTCCCCCCCCCCATTTTGAGACATTTTTGATCGTTTTGACCAGATTGCCTGTTGTGGGCTCAATTCGGGGTGTGGATGTCTGGAAACTATATGGACAGAATCGCAATGCGAATCCGGAGTGCGTGACGTCCTCAGTTTTTTTTCTACCGACCTTATAGTGAATATAATACAATATTATGCTATTTCCATGGAGATCTCCTGCCATGCGAGGAGGTAAGACTCTAAGAGCCTGTAGCGTCTTTAGAATAGACATACGACTATTCTGGAGTGTGCATCGAAGCCAGAATTTATTTATCACCCCTCCAGCATGTGAACAATGTGATTGAATCCGTGAAATAATTCAAGCACATCATTCATGCGCTGGAGGGGTGATAAATAAATTCTGACTTCGATGCGCCCTCCGAAATAGTTGTATGTCTATTCTGATGATACTACAGACTTTTAGAGTCTTGCCTCCTCACGCAGCAGGAGATCTCCATGGAAAATGGCATAATATTGTATTATATTTATTACAGACTCCATAGAAAAAATCTGAGGACATCATGTCCTTCGTATTCGCATTGCGATTCTGTACAGATAGTTTCCAGACATCCACACACCAAATTGAGCCCAAAATGGGTGATCTGGTCAAAATGATAAAAAATGTCTCAAAAAGGAAAAAAAAAAAAACTGGCCGCGCCCTATGTTCTGCAAAGAGCTGTAATACGGCTGATCTCACCAGCAGCACTCGGAGGACGTTCCTTTTTGTCCGACGTTGCATGGCAAACTCAACAAAAATAATTGCCCTGCATCCCGATGTGTGACACAAATTCACTTGACATCAGATTGTCCCCTTGAAATGCAAGAAACCACGGAATGACCAAGATATACTCTTTATATACACAGTCCCAGACTTCGATTCCCTCATTCTGCACCTCTCTAAAAGATGTTTAGTAATGAGGTTCATCAGCTATTTGTACACCCACTGTAACATCAATGAGACAGCTTCCCTCATCCCCAATGGGGGGGATATGTTAGATGTCGCAATGAAATGAACATTGTATAGCATCTGCGTATACTCTTGGGGTAGTCCTGCTAGTGTGAAAAGGACCGAGTTATGTTTATTCCACATTTTTGAGACATTGCCCGATGTATCGTCGCAGTAAGTCCAAAGCAGGACCGAATGAACAGGAGGTCCTTTGCTTTTCAATCTCCACAGGTTCGTTGTTGGCTGGGTCCACGGCTCGAGCTTGCTGTTGTTCTCTGGACATAGAACACCTGATTTACGGTCAGTGTAAATATCCACGTTGGAAATAAATCTGAATCAAACCTTTGATGATTTCTGGTGTGGATATTCCATATTGCTTTTGACAATTGATATGTTGTAGCAACCACCGAAAGAAAGAAGGCTGAGAGTGGCAACTCGAAACAGCCCTCAGGAGAGCCATCGATGACAAATGCATCTCTCATTAAAGTCATTCGCAATAGGTGGATAATGGCCCATATCTTGCCATTCCATGTAAACCAACACATCAGCATCACGGGGCCTACGGTGCCCCTGCGCAGGTGAGAAAAACAAGGCTCCTCAACAAAATAATCCATTCCATCATCTCTCCTCACCATGGGACCTGCAACATTACCGTCAACTTCGTCTTTCCATTTAGCAGCCTGATGAGCTTCCCCCAGTGATTCTCTGGTATCCTCTGCATACAAATGCATCTTTGGGTGCACCAGAGGATTGGCAAATTCCTGTGAAGAATTAAATTTAAACTTAATTGCAACAGGCAGGCACCACCGACATGTTTAATGATCTTACACCAATCATTGACGGCAAAGCAATTACCCAGTGCACCATCAATTAACACTGTATCTAGCCCAGCCACATTTAAGATGTCTTTGTGATGGTTCTTTACCTGCTTGATGGTTGGCTGTCTGCTGACTCCGTTTTTTTCGAGTGTACCAGTGCGTTGCATTCAGCTCTTTCTCGGAAAAACATGAGCAAGGGAAGCCGCTCATGATATCCAAGAGGCATTCCTAAGAAAAGTCTTAAAAAGGTACGAGTACTGCAGGTGAATATACACACTTCTTCACTTCGCCAACACCACCAATCAGATTTGCTTGTAGCTTTCAAAGGAATCTCAGGAGTGAATTCCGATACAGGTACATAGTAAATAATTTATGCTTTTTGGGAATGGAACTCGACTCACGCTTCTGATGCTCTGATGAGCGAAGATCGTGCTGTATCAAAAGACCGTCCGAGTGCGCAAGATCATTGCCCTGTAATTGCTGCTCATCTATGGTGTATTTGTCAGGGCCCGGGTATGGTTCAAAATCCCATGTATAATCTGCTTCAAAGTCAGACGAGTCATCTAAGTCTTCCCGATTGTAGGCAAGTTCACTGGCAAAGTTGTTGTAAATTTGATTCTCGTCGTCTGTTGGCAAAGCTGGGCCATGAATAGAAGTAGGTTGACCAACCAGAGAAGGTGAAGAGAAGCGAGGCAGTCCAAATCAACCGGGACTGTTGCTTCGTGAGCATGTCTCTGAGTTTGACTCCGAGTCTGAGTCATTGGCCTGTCCAGGCAGATTTTCGAAACTTCTCCAGGGCGCTGAATCACGGGTGCACAAGGGACTTGACATTTCGTGAGGCCGATCCAATATCCGGACCTTCGCAACATGCACATTGGTATCCTCGTGAGCCTTTGCCTTGCTCAGGGATATAAATTTGCTATTCGGGCAGATATTGCACATAAATTGGCCCTGTCGGCTCTCAGTAAATACTATCACACTGTAAGAAGCTTGAAAGTATGATATCAAGGCCAATAAGTTCCTCACACTGTTTATTGACAAGCCCACTGGCACCGGCCGCACCACCGATCTTTCCAGACATTGTGAAATGGAACTTGGACAAGAACAGGAAGACAAGAAAAGCAACAAATGTGTTGAGTGCTTGGGGACAGATCCTCATCTTCACGCCTCCGTCCTAGCGTTGAGAGGCCTTGGGAGGGATATCGATGAGAGAAGTACTGAGGCGTTCTTATTGATCGCCACTTGATCGTGCACGTGTCAGGAAATGGGTCACGTGACTTTATCAGTGGTTTTCGGTGGGCAGAAACCTGACCACGGTGCTAAGACAGGCGATCACAGATCAAGCCATTCAAAACTGCTGAGCAGCGTCAACAGAAAATCCCACTGCCTGGTTGTCTGTCCCCCACTGTTTTGACGTCCGATCCCCAGTGATTTCTGATTTCCGGTGGTTCTCAATAATCGATCGTCTACCCATGTAGTGATGAGACTGCTTTATCTAATAATAGAAGTATCGGATCATTCCAATCACTCTCCTGTGATCATTTATTCCAGACATTTGAATAATCCGCTGGAGTTGTTTCACAGTACACTTTGACTGCAATGTTCTCCCTTCCCACAGGAATGGGACCAGGATCTGGGGAAAGTGATGACACAGCCTCAGAGACTTTGTGTAGAATCGCAGCCGATTGAAGTCTCTGGAGACTACGCAAGTTCCCCGTGTTCAGTAACTCTCAGGTACTTGTAATATGTATACAAGGGGGGGTCCAAAAATGCGAAAATATGATATCACCTAAGAATCTAGTAGTAAGATGGGGCTCACTCATGATCAACCCACCCCATGTGAACAACATCATGTGTGACAAAACTTCTGAATCGGATTTGATGGCAGTCTCGGGAGTCTCAGGGTGCATTCTGGCAATGCAAGAACATCCCTTTCCACAAATTGAATCCTAAGATTTGTTTTACAGTCACCTCTGTCCTAACCCATACCTGTCATAACCCATACTCTGCTATACCCCATAGTTTTTTGGTGTAACCAAGGTGGTTACCAATTAAATCCCATAACTCTCTAGTACTCCATAACCCATACATTTTTTGGGGTCCAGAACCCATAATTTACCCATATGTCCCTTGGTTGTTGTCATTATTTTGGGAGAATTTTTGCCGCACACACCAAGCCTCCCCACCTGTCTCTCGAAACATCTTTCTGCACTCAAGGACAGTCCCAAAGAACTGAAAGCTGGCTTGATTTTGCATCTCAATACAAAATAGAAACTCTTGGATTGTTGCAGAGCTTCAAGATGAAGCCCAAACCATGCTGTCCCAGATGCTGGACTATCTCCAGTCACATGGGGTACTTCAGCAAGACAACCTGCTGAATCTGGGACTCTTGTTGACATGGCGGAAAAGCAAGTATATGGACCAAAGCTGACAAGAAAAGAAGCACCCCAAACTATTTATAGGCTTCTTAGGTGCCTCGAGGATGAGGATGGGCTGTGTGCATGCAAATTTGAGCCTTGGACCAGATACATGCTTGGAATACCCAAGACATCTAATTCCTGGCTATTTTACTGACTATGTTACTGTCTAGACCAGTAGATATTTTCTGCGAATTTTCCTGAATTTTATTGATTTTATTTCTGGACCTCTGCCGGAACCCATACTCTGCAATAACCCATACTTTTTCTAGTGACCAAGATGGGTTAAGACAGAGGCGACTGTAGTACCCATTAACTCATATAATCTAGCTCCACATAATTTTCAGAGCAGTATTGAGGGTGCTGAAAGCAAAACACGCTGGTTGGGCCACAATGTACAGCACAATTAGAGCCTATGTAGTTTTCTAAACTCCTCTATGGCCACCAACTGTTCAAAATCCCTCAGATAGTCGTTTGGAATAGACCTGTGGCTGCAATACAGCTTCGTTGCATATGCTGCCTCACAGCCATTCATGCCTTTTGCATAGGCATCAGCATAGCGGAGGGATCGATTACAAAACCTGTTGCACATTCAATTATCGAAACCAGTGTCAAGAAGAAGAAAAAAACACACCCCTTGATGCAGATTAGAGGAATAGCAGTGAGGGCATCAAGTATATTACGCTGAAGATCTTCCTCTCTAGAAGACTCCGGGCCCATGCGATAGAGCTGTTCGGTGTATCCCCAGCACTGCTCAATCGGGTTCAGTTCACAGTGGAACTTGGGAAGAAAAATCACAGAGATCCCCCTCGAGCTGCACTCTTGCTCAAGGAGTGACTGTGTTCCAACAAAGTCAGGCTCATTAAAGAGCATACAGCGCATGCAGCAGTCCCGATGATTTCCATCAGCATCCACCGGGCACTGGAAATTAATGCACTCAGTGTTCTTGCCTTGGACATTATATCCCCGCTTTGTCAGGATGGTCTGCATTCCCTTGAAAAGCCCAGCATTAGGTCCTGTCTCGAAGTAAAGTGACTGTGGTCGGCTGTCATGGAATGATGCACCTGCCATTTGAATTTTCTCCTTCTGGACAGAGCTGTCAGGATTGAAAACTGGTTTACCATCGGGTGTTCGAACAGTGCGGTCAACGAGGAAGTTTGGCCGTGCCTGACCAGCATTCCGACCAGTTTTACAGACGGTTGGTGTTTGGACCCACAAGCCAGCCAAAATCTGCTGAGACAAAATCCGCAACCATCAAGGACACCCCTTCACCTTTTTCCACGGCTTGATTGACACTTCCTTGTGCCGCCAGGCTTTCTGGTGCCGATCATGGGCATAGAAAATTGACTCGTGGTGATACCAGATCACCACCCATTTCCCAGAAGCAACCATTCCTTCAACCTCGGCCATAATATCCTTCCCGTCCTTGTCAAAAACCTTCATATGAGTATGCAGCTCGGAAAGGCGAGGAATATAGACTTTGTTGCTTTCAGCCCGAACATCTGGCCTCTCATGCCCATCAACATACTGGCCTTTCGCTGGGGACATGAAGTGGAACCCGAGAGCATGTAGATACCACTTCGACATTGCAAGTGAGATTTGTTTGGTATAGCTGTACTTTTGCATGATGTCCGGCAGGCAAGCCAAGCCTGTACTTCAGCAGAAGTAATGCCAGATTCACACCTGTTCTCGTCCTTTGTTGATCCGAGGAATTGCAAATATTCCATGAGCTCATTGCAGAGATCCTCGTTCACGAGAAGCATCTCGTTCCAATTCCCAAAAGGGTTCTCTGGCAAGACACTTCGGTCAGCCATGTATTGTGGGGCAAGACAGCGTAGAACACAGGTGCAATAGCTGCCACACTGCAATGTGATAGCAGCATTTGCGGATGCCTTTTTCCACTTGCCACGGGTTGAGGATGAGGGGTGTGTATATAGCGAGAGCAAAGTTTGAATCCCCCGGATATGGGATTGCATGAAGGGGTCAAGCTTGGAATCAATGTATCCAGGCCCCTTATTCCGAGGCAGACGGAGGACCTTGCCAATGTCAGCTAGAGCTGCGAGAGCAGCCTCAACAGTTGGAGCCTCACACAGGTGCTCATCTGCAATGGCAGCTGCCTGCTCATGCTGCTGGGCCCACTCAGCCAACTCCGAATCAGTGACCAGTGGTGATGGAGAATCATAAATTTCGTGTATCGAAGCAGAGTCCAGTGATGCCAAGTCAACTGAGTTCAGAGACATGCTGTCAATTGAATTAGTACCTCAACGACATGTCGTCAGCTGAAGTAAAATAAAAGTCCAGGTCATCAGAGTTGGATAGACTCAAGCTGTCACAGTCAAGACCTTAAGTGTCCTCTCTTGGTAAGATGAGAGGGATTGGGTGGTGCTCATGTAGATCTCGAAGATGATGGAATAAAAGGTTAAACTACAACAGCGCAATGGCTACTCTACTTATACTGTCTAGCAAACCGTGTGTACTAATGTAAATATATACTGCAACTACCCGTAACCGCATGTTCTCATTGTCCTGCTTCTTCAACGTGTTCTGATGTCATCTCTGACATCATCATGAAGTCATCCTTTGGGCCAGGTTCTGTCATAGCCTTCTTGTCATCCAGCGCTTAGATAGGCGTTGGAACAATAAGATTTGCATCTAATCGTGACATTACCCTCCCTCTAGGATCATTGTTCCGACGATTAACGAGTGTAGTCTTCGATTCCTGGCAGCGAAGGAAATTTGGCTGAGACGTTAAATCTGCCCGTCTCAGGGTCATTTCAACCCCCATCAGCCGGTTCAGTTCCTTCATGAACCCTGACACGTATCTCGGATCCCAATCCGAGATAATCTTCCGCGGCACTCCGTGATATCTAATCACCCGATCCTGGGTCAACCGGGCCGTCCCCTCGCTTGTCTGTTCCATGCTTTTGGCTCGCAATGGATCATCTTCGAGAAGGTATTGACCCATACCTGTATGGTGTCGAACCCATTGCTGACTGGCAGCAGACCAATAAGATCCATTGAAATAATCTGCCAAGGTCCCTCGGCAATCTGATGCGGATTCAGCTTTCCTTGTTGATAGCGATGAACCCTAGTCCTCTGGCATGCCTCACACGCCTTCAAATACTTCGCAGCTTGATTTCCTAGTTGCGGCCACCAATAATTATGTTCTACCATTTCCTGCGTGCAGTTCTCTCCTGGATGGCCAAGCAAGGGGTTATCGTGGTGTAGCCCAATAATTTATCGTGTAGCTCTTCATCTCGTGGAACATAGATTAAGTCATTATAATAAATGACATCATCCGTCTTCTCCCACCCGGGGAGCTTCTTCAAAAGTGCCTGCTTGACGCTCTGGTCTATCTTTTTCTCCTTCTTGATCGCTTCCAGGATCTCTGTCTCCGGTCCGTTGAGCACAATTTCTTGCGCACAAAAGTGCTCCAGTTGTAAAAGAACGATGTCATCATTGTCGTTTTTTCCTTGGTCATGATCCAATCTCCGAGATAAGAGATCTGCCTTCTTGTTCAACGCTCCAGACCGTGGTGAAGGGTGAAGTCGTATTCTGCTAACCCCAATATCCATCGGGCCTGTCTCCTATTCAGCTTCTGTGGCTTTTTGAAATATTCCAGGTTCTGGTGATCCATCAGAATCTCAAATGTTTGCCACGCTCCCATCAACATCTGCCGATACTCTTCCAGGGCAAGCATAATTGCGAGCATCTCTTTGTAGTTCCGCTCAGTCTTGTTCAGTCTGTGTGACATGAATGCTACAGGGCACCATTCGCCCTCCTGCTCCTGTGACAGGATTGCTCCCGTTGCTCCATCCGACACGTCTGCCTCTAACCGGAACTTGCCGTTGTCTGTGGGTAATGCTAATACCATGTCCTCAGCAATGTGGTCCTTCAGCTTCTGGAACACGTCCTTCTGCTCCTGTTCCCACCAGAACCCTTCCTTTCCCGTCAACCGTCTAAGCGGTTTAGCAACTTCACTGTATCCCTGGACAAAGCAGCGATAGAAGTTGGTGAACCCTAAGAACACCTGTGTTTGCTTCAGGTTCTTTGGTTCTGGCCACTCCATCACACCCTTAATCTTGGTGGGGTCCATCCTCATCGAGTTGTAGGAGATAATGACTCCTAGGAATTCGATCTCCGTGCGTTCGAACTCGCACTTCTCGGGTTTCAGGAACAGCTTGTTGTCCTGGAGTACCTTCAGTACTCTTTTCGTCAATGCACGATGTTCTTCCAAGTTGTCAGAGAAGATCAGGATGTCATCCAGATAGACGACGACCTTTCCTTCATTGATGAGATCTCTGAGCAGATCGTTCATCATCATCTGGAATGTCACGGGCAAATTGGTAAGCCCAAAGAACATCACGAGCGGCTCGAACAGCCCTCGATTTGTGCGGAATGCCGCCTTCCACTCATCTCCCTCCTTGATCCGTACATTGTTGTACCCCCATCGTACGTCTAGCTTCGTAAAGTTCCGGGCACCTCGGAGCTTATTGACTAACTCCGAAATTAGCGGAAGCAGATAGCGGTTTTTAATTGTCATCTCATTGAGCTTCCGGTAATCTTGCACAGGCCGCAAAGTGCCGTCTTTCTTCTTTATAAAAAAGAACACTGAAGCCATCGGCGATTTGCTGGGGTGGATCCTCCCACTCTTCAAGTTCTCCTCCAGGAACTCGTTCAACTTCTCCTGTTCTGTCACCGAGAGTGGGTAAATCTTGCAATCTACAGCCTTTGAATTTGGCTTAAGTTCAATCGCGTGATCCCATTGTCTCTTCTCAGGTAACGAGTCGAACGACTCCTTCGCGAAGACCTTCACGTACTCTCAGTACTCCTCAGGAATCTTCTCCTCCGTCATCCACTCTTTTCCGCAACTAGCTTCTTCTGCCATTTTCTGCAACTGGGTTTCTTTCAACCTTAAGTCAATCTCGTCTCCGAAGTCCACGAGTAGAAGGGTTCTCCTTCTTCCAACTGTTCTTCCACCGGTCTCCTCTTCCGAATTCCGTGCTGGTCATGTTGCACTCCGGCGGGCACCGACTAAAGAGCAGGGTCTGCGCTGTCCAGTCAATCACAGGGTTGTGCTTGAATAACCAGTCATACCCAATGAATATCTGGGCTTTGCTGAGTCCTGTGATGAGGAATCTCTGCTTCTCCAAATGGGGTCCGACAGACATGATCAACTCTACATAATGAGTGATCTTTCCCCGTGCGTTCTCGGTTCCATCGGCATTCCGGGTGACGATGTGCGCTTCAAGCTCGTGTGGCTCGAAGTCTTCAGCCTTGGCGTAGTCTCGATCGATGCACGTGGCCATGCATCCGTTATCAAGAAGAGCCTTGACTGCGCACATCTTCCCTGTGTCCAATGTGGTCAACATGACCGGAATCAGCATCTCATGATGCTTCTGCTGCCTCTGGAATTCCTTCAGCTCCTTCGCGAGCTTATCTCCTTGCTGCTCTTTGATTGCTCTGTGTGATAACCACTTGGCTGCCTTCAGTCCTGTCAGGTCGGCCGGCACATCAATTGGCTTCCCCGCTTTCTCCTTAGGCGCTTCCTCCTCTTTCGAGGATTGAGCCTCCGTGACATCGTCACCCTTTTTCGTCGCACTATTTTTCTCGCTGGTTTGGGTTCCAGGAGCCTTTTTGAGTTGAGTTCTAAACGCCCTCCAGTGTTTATTCTCTGTGTCCATTTTCTTGTTCTTTAAGTTTCGTAACCAATTCTGATTCTCCCAGATACATAAGGTAGGGGACAGACAAGTGTGGTTACCCCACGTGATCGATAGCCTTATTGGGAAGATTGTTATATTTTCACTGAAATGAACCTGTTCTCAGACTATATTAAAAAATCTGGCTCCACAGTTCTGTGTGAATGTATCATAAAACAGCTCCCAAATATTTTGAGGAATTTTGGTTGAGAAATGGAGGACTAGTTCCAAAATGATCAGGCATTGATGATCTTCTCTGTCCACATCAATCGTGTTGCCTGCCCACTTCAATTTGGGAACTTGTCCCCATTTCTCGACTAAAATTCCTCAAAATATTTGGGAGCTATCTTATGATACATTCACACAGAACTGTTCAGCCAGATTTTTTAATATAGTCTGAGAATAGGTTCATTTCAGTGAAAATATAACAATCTTCCCAATAAGGCTATCGATCACGTGGGGCAACCGCACTTGTCTGTCCCCTACCTTATTTTTCGTCCTTTTTCTACACTAGCTACATTTTCTATATATACATTCTCCTCAGCTCCTGCTGAGTCCAGGCCTTCTACTACTGGAGTAGGTCCATTCACATCAGTAACCGTGACTAAATCTTCGTATCTAATAGTGTTAATCGGAACCAGGGAGCATTTTGTAACCAGAGGGGGCGTCGCTTTGGCCGCAAGCGGGGGCCCCTTTAAAAACCCTTTTCTTTCAGGATTGCGGCCAAAGCCGCCAACTCCTCCTGAGTATAGTCATCGGGCTTGAGAGCCCGGATATTGAATTTCCCCTTGTGGGGTTCGGGGCAATCCCGCTTCATGTGGCCATCCTTGCCACAGTTGTAGCACAGGAAGGGCATGCCTTTCGCCTTGTTCCTGTCCACGTCCATGGGGGCGGTCTTGCCGGCCCCAATCTTCTTTGCCAAGTTTGGCGCTGTCCCCTGATATCCCCGGGGCGGGGTCGTCTGTGCCACTGGTGCAGCGGTGTTGTTCCTCTGGGCAGGTACCCAGAACATCCTGGCCTGTTGGGCCTTCCGGAGCGCTTGCCGCTCCATGTTCTGGCTGACTATCATCAGCCTTCGTCTCAGCTCCCAGTAGGTCGTGGGAGCCTCCAGCAGCCCAACATCGAGCTGACTGCGCACCTCGTCCGAGACGAGGTTCTCTAGGGTCTCCACCAAAAAGGTGTCATGGGCCCCGGTTCAAGCCGACAGGTTGTATCCTGCCTCCTCCGCATTCAACTTGAACACTTGAATAAAGTCTACCAGGGCAGTCTTTCCCTGGCGGGTGGTGGTAAGGCGCATGTGCGCCGTCTGGGTGCCATTTCTGTAGGCGAACGTCTCTGCTAAACTCTCCAGGAACTCTGGATAGTCGCAATTCTCCTCGAAGGCACCTTGCCTTCAAACCTTCTTTTTCCAGTTCCACGCCCAGTTGGATGCCGGACACCGGGCTCTGTCTTCTAGTCCCAATAGGGACACCGTGAAGGTGATTTTCTTCTTCTCGGTGTTGAACTCCGAGGTGTAGGCCCAGACGTAATTGTCCAGGGTGTCGAACCAAGTTTCAAACTTGGATTTATCATTCCCGTCGAACATCGGCGGGGTCTTTGCATAAGAGATCCGTGAGGATCCCGAGCACGGGGGTTGATCTTCTCCATTCCATCCTGGAACGGGGACTGGAACATATCAGGTTTGGGGAGGGGCTTCCTCCTCCATTGGGTGAGCGGGGGTCTGGGGGCGCGACATTTCAATCGGTGCGGGTGATAGGGGTTTCAGAAGTGTGGGTGGGGACACAGCTGGATTAGCTGCATTGGCCGGGCACTAGTACGGCGCAATGGGGAGGAGGCGGGTTTCTAGTTCTGCGGGTTATTGACTGGAAGGCCGATGAAGGAAGAAGGGGCAGGAGTGGGCCAGTTGGTGATCTTTGGGAAATGGCCGAGTGGTATAGCTTGGACTCGTCTTCGGAGTCGGATAGGGGGATGCAGTAAGACGTCCTGGTAGGAATCACGGCTTTAAAGCGGGCAGGGGTTGGTATGCCACAAGGGCAGGTGGTGGGGTCGAGGCAGTCTTTTGCTGACAGAACAGTCTGGGGTCTTCTACGACTCCCCCGCGGCTGCGAGATAGCCCTCTCTGAGGATTAGGCTAGTGCTCCTTTGACCCCAGAGAGGATGATTTAGAGGGAGAGACATGTGTGTTGGTTGAGTAAAACCTGAATTGTGACTGGGCCTCGACTGGGAGATCATCGAAGCCGCGGGCAAGACTCAGTCCTGGCGATTGAAAGACATCATCATTGTGGTCCGAGTGGGCCTCGAATGACAATGTTTCGGAGATATTATCCAGTTCAGGGTGGTTGGGGATACTCTTGGTGTCCTAAACCTGTGTTCGACACAAAAATAACTGGGTAAAAAAAGATAGCACACATTTTCCTTTTCCGCAGCTGTCTTTCTCTTCTTTTTCCACAGTGTCAGGATCTCCAGAGCCCGTTTGTACCTGTCTTGATGCTGTCGATGGCCGATGCCCAGTTTTTACGTGTCGCGAGCTTTTTCTTCAACAGGCATGACATCAAGAAGTGGGGGTGTACATACATA
Organism: Mycena sp. CBHHK59/15; assembly: GCA_029204085.1. Taxonomy (NCBI): domain Eukaryota; kingdom Fungi; phylum Basidiomycota; class Agaricomycetes; order Agaricales; family Mycenaceae; genus Mycena; species Mycena sp. CBHHK59/15. The sequence continues at coordinate 90,046 of JARGXW010000095.1, forward strand.
CGTACGAGAGAAGTGACGGCAGTAATCCGCTTTCAGCCGATCACTCACACAATGATATGGTCCAAATTTTTGTATTATGTGAGTATAGACCTATATGAAGACTTCTTCGTATCTAAAATCCATCCGAGGTATGCTGATGGGCTGAAATTCGCGTTTGATGGTGATTTGGGTGAAATGTTTCCCAAAAAGGAATGTCACGCTCGTTCACGTGGGGTGGGTTGATCATGAGTGAGCCCCATCTTATCATTTTTTCAGAGGCCACAGCGGACCCCCCCCCCTTCACGTGGTCAACACGTGATGAAAAACTGCCTCCATTGTACTCAAATCAGAGAGAGTGGCTGGTTTTTGACTGAAATATGCTTTGAACACCTCTGGGGCTGTTTGTAAATTCTCTTCACTGTTCAGGAATTATTTTGGCTGAAAAGTCTTTCCAAGGTCCAGGCCTCCCCAGCCCCCATGTGATCACCCCACGTGATAAATTACTGTCTTCGGAGTGGCTATGAACCCAAATACAATAATAATGTTGCACTAGTGCATTCTGGCTGTAGTGTAGTTGCTTGTTAGGCTCCAAGGCTGTAGGCAGACACATCATCATTGCTTGCTCTTGACCATCGCTCAGCTCTCAGCGTGTCCGTCTGGACGACGGTCAGGCCCTTGCCAGATCTGATGTCTCCAATGTACCCCCTCTAGGTTAACAAGGACTTGTCCCTCGATCTCGGGACCAAGATATTCAGAATCAGCATTAAAAACTGTGTTCATTTTTGACATGATGTAAAAAATTCCGGGGATTGGACCCCCCTGGTCGTACATCATCGTGTCACCCAAGACTCCCTTTCTCAACTCAATTCATGGAGTGGGAGACATCTAGTGTAGCTCAGACCAATAAACTAATTTTTATTACTCTCTAGAGAGATGTTTTTTTTTTAAAAATGGAAAGCAGACAAAGCTATTACAGCTATTTGCAGAACTCAGGGTGTGGCCAAAACTTTTCCTTTTTGGTAAGTTTTTGATCTCTTTCAATAATGCCCCCCTAGCGGCCTCAAATCTTGTCCGTTTCTCTCGAAACATGGACCATTCGATTTGTATCGAAATTATACATTGCATAGGATCCGTCAAATACTTATAAGCTCCCTCTGACCATCAGATTGGCAAGCTGTTGTGTTTTCCAGATATAAGCCCTCTGCAAAAAGCAGATCTCATTCAGGGGCTATGGATTTTAGATATCATGGTCTCACACACATAATACAGTGTGCCATGCCTTTGATTTTGCCAAGTATGATTAAAATCATGTTCATTTCATGGGCACAAGTACAGCAACATGTTCTTGGACCAATACATCTGTTTTCCCCTCACCAGTTGCCGAGATAACTACACTAGGCACTATAGAATATGTAAAATATGATTATCCTCAAATCTGGGGGTTCCAGATGTCCTCTTTCCGTTGTTAGAAGGTATATATGCCAAATTATCACAATTCATCAATAAATAGAACCAAACAGTCTATTAAACGGCACATGGTGCCTACACTGGTTGAACATTTCAAAATTTTCACCTTCTTTTTCAGTGAAAAATGTCGTTTATTTTTCACACATTTTTCACTGAAAAAGCAGGTGAAATTTTCAAACATTTTCATCACTTTCTTATTTTATTTCGAATTTTCACCTTGAATTGAGAAAGTGCTGAAAAAGTTTTAAAATTTTCACCTTCTTTTTCAGTGAAAAATGTCTGAAAAATAAACAACATTTTCACTGAAAAAGAAGGTGAAAAATTGAAATGCTCAACCAGTGCTATGCACTGTATAATTTTATTGCGAATCGAATGATCCAAGTTTTGAGCGAAACGGAGAAGATCTGAGGACGTTACAAGGGAATTAGTGAAAGAGATCAAAAACTTACCATGGCCCTCTGGGCAGACCGTCTTCTCCACTGCTTAGTACTGTACATTTTGACATGTCCTCCTTCGAAGTTTCTCACGCTTGTTGCATCCCCAGTCCTTGTCATTACCCAGTTACACATCTACATTATTTAAGCACCATGACACTCCCCATGCCACGCACACGACTCCACATGCTTCTGACATCTGCCCAGCATGCATTACCCCCGAAGAGATGTGTGCATCCTGTGCATGCTGGGCCGCTATCCACTCAGCTCATTCCTTACCTGTCTACACCATCAGCTTCCACACTGGCACCCTGGTTTACACAAGCCATACCATACCGGTAACTGTACGAGGCTCACCAGAGGGCCATACAGGACGGGTATGGGTTACCATGTGACACATAACCGTATGCCATAGCATACAGTTACAGTGCTGATCTCTACAGGTGAGTGATTATTTAAAACCATTTATAACATTTTAAAACTGCTTATAAACAGTTTGCTAGATCCCACAAACAAAATGGAAATAAAACCGGGTTTTTCCGTTTGAAAAAGTTTACAAACAGAAAATTTTGGAGCCTTACCGGAGAACACCTTGGAAGCTTGGTTGAAACGTGGACATGCATTTATAGAGCTTTTCAAAGGTTCCAGCTACTAGGTCCCAGGACCAATTCTGACCTGAATACTGAAGGCACCTGATTTTCTTTTTTTACAGCCTGATGGCCAGCTGGAGCCAGTAAGCGACTGCGAAATAAAGTCAGGAATGAGGCTATAGCTAGGTTTGCTTTCTCCAAGTCCCAGAATCATGCACGGAAAATAAGCTGATATGCAAGTGTGATAACATCAAAATTGAACCAGAAGGATCTTGACTTTGATCAATTCGAGCAAAATTCGAGTCCCCCATTCACTTTCTCTGACCTGTCAAGACAACATTATGTCAAAACAACCAATATGCCACAAACACTACTCGTACCACAGTCCCGCATCAATCAGCCGCATGATGGCAATCGAGAATAACACATGGTGTGGGTGAGGGTTCTGCCGTTCATGGCACAAAACTTTGGCTTTCTTGTCATTCTTCATCAGCTTCCTGTCTGCCTTGTTATAATCTGTGCCAGATTCCTTGACCTTGAGACATGTAGTATTAACGTAGTCCGTCAATAGAATGAGTGGGCATTGTGCATCCAGGCTATACCTAAAAGAATATGAAGTCAATCAGGGAGCAAAAAAATGGACCATACTTCTTAATTTGAGGTAGAAATTTGCCAAAATTTCTCCCTGGTACTTGGTCCCAACCAATAGGGAAAGTCAAAGCAGTCAGGACACGTCGATTCTGAAAAGATTCTGACATTGATTCTCGAGCCGATTCTGACATGAGAATCAGATCAGAATCGACGCTGATCCAGAATCGGTCAGAATCGCTGTTGCGCCTCCGGAGGAGGTCTGTGGAAGTGCCTATTGGCACACTTGTCGCCTATGCCCCATCAGGGTGTTGTGCACAAGCTCCTCTCTGGGCGTTAACGGCCACCACAATTTTACTCTCATCCTCTGTACATCTCTACTCACCCATTCCATCCTTCCACTTCATCCGTACAGGTCTCCGCCACCGCATCAGCTATAACTCTGAATACCCGTGCGAGACGTGTTTCCTCGCATAACTCACTCGACCGCGTGATCGCGCGTTCAAACCAACGACACACGTCGTTTCGCACTTATACCACATTCCACTTCATCCGTACAGGTCTCCGCTGCTGCATCAGCCATAACTCCGAATACCTGCACGAGATGTGTTTCCTCGCATAACTCACTTGACCACATGATCGCGCGTTCAAACCGACAACATGCGTCGTTTCGCACTTATACTGCATTGAAGGACTGGACAGCGAGTCGTATATATTCTCTCTCATTCCACCTTGTTACATGCATGCGAAATGTGTGTACTCATGTATATATAGTCCGGGAAGCCTATGACAGATAACCTGTCATAGTGGCCTTTTGGCTCAGTCGGTAACAATGCTAGCTCCCGGGCACGTTACATAACAGTATGACAGGTTTAAACCGGTCGCGAGTTCAAACCCTGGTGGTGGCATATTTTTCAGGCCTGGAGCACTTGATTTAATTTGTCATCATTTGAACTCGGTAACGTCCGGCAGGTCGATCATGTGACCTGGGGTCTATTATGTATCATTTGGTCTTTGGAAGTGCACCCGGGGTTCCGTCCCCGGTCCGGCCCATTTTCGGATTTCCGTTCCATTCCGGAACATCTCGGATCCATTCTAGGATCATTCCGCACTTCGAGGGCTCAGTGCCTAATTGGGGGGCACTGTTACATGCATGCGAAATGTGTGTACTCATGTATATATAGTCCGGGAAGCCTATGACAGATAACCTGTCATAGTGGCCTTTTGGCTCAGTTGGTAACAATGCTAGCTCCCGGGCACGTTACATAACACACCTCCATCACCACCGCATTTCATTTCTCTTTTACTATACACAGACTATCTACGTACCGCCAACGGCGAAGTTACACCGTGAGAACACGGCCAACTCGGAGTGCGCTGGGGATTGACATGCCTAGAGGCTTGGGACATCTCACGGCAGCGACGTTCGGGGGCATCGCGTCTCCCTATGCTGTCTTTGCGCACTTCCCGGTTGGTTTGTTGTTCGATCAGCTTACGGCTTTGTTTTCTCTTTCTTCAACAGACTCTTACCTACCACCTTGTTTGTACCCAGTAACGCTGCTGCAGCCGGGCTCTGGTGACACGGGAGCATGCGTTTCAGCCACCCTGATCATAGTATAAATTGCCTGACAATGCACATATAGGGGACTTCCTCTTTTTGCTTCCCCCCACCATCTACTGTCCCATATCCCTGAGTCTAGCAAACACCTTATCGAGTACCTGAGGTCCAGAAGCGGACGGTTTCAAGACACTCAAGCTACTGCAAAGCTAAGTGTCTAATTTGGGATATATTGAGTCTATTTTACTTGGTGGTTACAGCTCACTTGCTACTGCCGACCTTCCTTCTCTGGCCAACAAGCCGACCAACACCCTCTTCTGCAAGGTCCTGCATCAGAATCGCGATTCTGGCGCTTGAGAATCGATCCCACCCTAAACAGAGTCAGTAGATATCTCTCTTAGTCACAAATCCCTTGACCCCGCTTTCATGCCCCTAAACTCACCCATCTGGGTCGTGATCAGTAGTCACACTTGTTATTTAAAATTTTCTTGTCACTGCTGCTACTCTGTACCTCGTCGACTATCTACATGGCGAAAAAGACTGACGCCGACAAACCTGCTCCCCGGAAAAGGGCCCCCACACAGAAAGCAAAGGCCACCCTGAAGAAAAATGATGAGAGCAGCGACGATAGTGAGATTGAAGACGGCAGCCCTCCCGTTCCTTTCAAGCATGTCGACATTGAGTGAGCCTCATGCCTTCCCTATGATGTCCCCTCACCCGTTGTACAGCTGGAAGGACCCCAAGCTCAGTGAAAGCTTATCGCACTCATCATGGAGAACAATTATCTATCCTCCCTGTGGCCTGAACACATCTACAACAAAGGGCGGTGGAAAGACAAAGGTCAACGTGCAGTGGCAACTGGCCGTCTTGCTCCTCGGAGATCTGCACAAGTACAAGGCCGTCATAGCAGCTTGCGACACACCTAAGAAGAAGCTGGGCTATGCAAACAGGATCAAGAACAGATTGCAGGCATAAGGAGGCTTCACCTTACCTGCTTGCCGTCTCACTAAAGGATTTCACAGAATGGCCAAGGTGACCCATGGCTTTGAGACCGAGATGGGCCAAATGGGTGCGGGCATATAGCATTCATCGGAGATTGACATGAGTGTTGCAAACACGTTTACGACGAAGTGGGGTACGTACCTGCATCCCAACAGCTTCAGTGCAGCTCAATGACACATCTATACCAGCTGAGATTTCTGACGGCTGCCCCTGGTTCTTCAATATCCGCAACCTCATCGCGCAGCGCCCCAACCTGGTTCCCGCTGGGCTCGGACATAGCAGCACCAGCTTCGACGCCGGCGTCATCATGCCTGGCTCGGCTGCTATGGATGACGATGGGGACGAGGATGCCAAAGAGGAGGTGGATGAAGATGGCACCTTGAGCGCTCCCCTTTCTCACTGGGAACCCATGCCCGAGCCTGACACCGGGCGTCTCGGCAAGCGCTCCTTCTCCAAGATTGATGACAAAGTGGGCAAAGATGGTGTGGTGGGCAGCGGTGATGACTACAATCTGTCCTCGCCCGTGATTTCTGAGTCGGCACTCCTGGACGACCTTGCAGAGCCTGACGACTTGGAGAAGGTCAAGGGGAAGAGTCAGGAGACACACCGCAAGAACACAGCCAAGCTGAGCACATCCACCCCTACTGCGACCCCTGCTTCCTTTGCCCTGAAGCCAGCCAAGAAGTCCAAGATTGCGGAGTTCAGTGAGATCGCGAAGAACGAAGAGAAGACGAGACAGAAAGAGATTGATTTGGCATCGCTTCGGACACGTCAAGCCATCGAGACAACAGCTGTCAAGGCTCGGCTGATAGAGCAGTGGGAGGACCAGCGTCAGCAGCTGCAGAAGGGGAAGCAGGAGGAGAGGATGGCAAAGCTCAGGATGAAGGAGCTGAAGATACACCAGGCCCATGAGTTTTGCATGCGTGGCGCACCATCCTCATCATCGGCTTCTCACACTCCTGGCTTCTTCGACACTCACTCCGCCTTGTCCAGATCCCACTATACTCCTTTGGAGCCGCCTGATTACACTGATTCTCACAACTTCCCTGGCAACACGACTGCAGGGCCTTCCACCGGCGCTGGGGAATTTGATTTTACTCCCCCGATATATAACCCTGATCATGAGGATGACGCCAGCCTCTCCTTGTTCATGCTAAACAGCCCAGCCTCTTTCACTTGACCACTGCATCCTCCCCGTACACCTCATTACGAGCCCCACTGTCTTTACTTTCATCCATGAATTTCATTTTTCCATATCACTTACTGTCATTACTCTATTAGTTATCCCTCTGCACTGTCGCTACTCTACTAGTTACTGTCACTACTCATACCGAGCTCCTCCCATTTCCTTCATGCACTATGTCTCTTATGTCTATTCTTTGCTTTGAATAATAGATGTTTGAGATCCTCGCGCTTGTCTCTTCCTGCATGGACTCGCCGAGCAGCAGTCGGCGGCGCAGCATTCGCCTCGAAGTCTGACGATGATGAAAGGCCTTCGTGGATGAAGGGATCAGCCATGACAGCCTCCTCGTCACTGTCGGGCCCGTGCTCCTCTGCTTCGCTCCACATTGCAAATGAGTGCACGCCCACAAATGCGGCAATCCAATAAGTCGCAAACTTGTGAGTCTTTTCATCTTTGATGTTGACACGTAAGCCTTTCAGTGAGTGGAAGCGCCCCTTCAAGAATCCGATGGCGTGTTCAGAGCAGATGCACACCATAGATACATGATTGTTAAACTCTTCATTACCTGGGAGAAGGCTAAAAGGCTTCTTATATGGTGTGACAACCCATTTTTCAATCTGAAGGTAATAGAGATTGAGCTGTCTTTAAGTACACTAGGTAAGATAACCTCATACAGTATATGCTGAGTCTGCCCAGATGAATTCTCCAGGCTCAAGCAGCGTCGCATGCTGTTTAGCGAGACGTGTTCCCTCCCACGTGGTCAAGTCGTGGGTGCCACCTGTAAAACCATACCAAAGTTGATAATCCTCAGATTTGGAAGCGATACGACATAGTCTATATGTTAGCAAGCACTCCGCTAACTTTGAGAGCACGTACTTGGATGTTGAGGGAATAATTGCACTTGCGGTCGAAGTAACTCTCTCCAAACCAGAACGGCCTGTCAAATAACAGGACCAACGTGCTGTCGACCACCGACCAGCCGTCACGCCACACCTTGCATGAGTGAGCCTCAACCCATGCTTTCACCTTCTCCTTCTCGACAGCAGTGGGCATGCAGACAACCTCGGTCATGAAGTCGGGGCATAAAATTGCTGTCATGACACAGCGCGTCACCAGCATGATGGTGCCTTTCCCAACACCAGCCCAATTCACGACCTTCTGAAGGCTGGCCGCGTTTCCCGAGTGCCCAAAACGAAACAAGAGAATTGCAAGTTGGTCCTCAACGGGCATCTCCACATTGGACGAGTCGTTTGTGAAGACGAAGTCATTGGCAATTTTGTTGACGAGTAGGTCGAAGGTAAAGGGAGATACGTGGACTTCTTGGCGAAAAAGATCTGCCCGCGTGTTCTTCATGGGTCCAAGTACGTGTCGTAGAAAGGCTGGGCCTCGGGGAAAGGTGTTGCGGGGCATCTTGTAACGGTGAGCATACATTTCCTCGAGATTATGGCGAAGCTGGATTTGGTCTTCCAACACAGAGCTGTCTTGACACGTGTAGTGTGGTGCTGGAGGAACGTCTTGAGCACATTGCAAGTGTGACGTTGGTGTGAGGTAAGGCGGGCCATGGAGGCGAAAAGTGTGATCTAAAAATTGGTGCCAAAAGCAGAAAGCCTTTCCGCTTTTAGCGCCCGCATCTAGTAGGCACACTAAAAACGGTTACTGACTAGATAGGCCTACATCTGTACAGAATCTCTATCTAAGCAATTTGAGAATCGAGCTCAGAATCGGGGTGGTCAGAGCTTGCCTCAATTCTTGCCCGATTCTCCGGACAGAATCAGACAAGAATCGACGTCAGAATCTTTTCAGAATCGACGTGGGCTGACCGCTTTGACTTCCCCTAATAAGCAGATGTGAAAGCCTTTGGATCCAGTACATTGGGTTTCTGAGGGGAGACTTGTCATTTAGGGCAACTGGTAGTAGATGAGTGTAGGTTACCTTCTCTTCAATAACACAGAGAGTCATCCTAGGATATGGATTTGGCTGTTTTCCCGTTATGACAGTTTTGGTATTTGCTTTGTTCCACTTGATGTGCTCTCTCAACATATCTTCCAGAGTTTGCCAAAGGATATCAGTATTTGGTGGCGTCTGTAAGGAATTGTTCTTTGGGATGCCGTCAAGATGCTCTAGAACCAAGTAATGATCACATCTGGTGGCAGCTATCGATTTTGGCAGGTTAGATGAATATTGATCACTCAAGGTAACAACATACCACCATTGGACAGCTTTTGCTGCGGTCTGATGCTAAAGAAATATCCGGCATCTTTCAGGCCATCCTGGGATAATAGTGGCTGGAGGAGAACATCCAATGTGTTCTTCACCAGGGCTAGAACATTCTTGAAATACACTTCACTGAAAAAACACCATGTTAAAAACAGAGAAGAAGTGAATGTGACTACGCTTACGCCACAGCTTGTTCATTATGGAGAGGTTGAGTGTACTCCTGCTCGATGATGACGGTGATAAGGTGTGTATCTACACACACATGAAAATCGCATTTTTGTGACTTTTTCATCCTTAAGGCCTTTCATCTAGACAAGACCAGCTACTTAGAGTACATATCCTCCCTGGGATAGTGTACTTAGACTGTAGAAGGCCACAAGCCAGCTTAAAGAAACTAAAACCAGAGTTACTAGATCTAAGCCGGCCTGGCTAAGGTTGGACTAGATCAAGTTGACACGCCCGTGCTGGGCAGAGTTCCGTGGGAGGGTTCATGCAGGCCTACCCACCGAAGTCTGCACTTGAGGTCAATCAAGGGGAACTATGGAGGAGCTAACAAAGGTGGCATTGGCTTGATAACAAGCTGGTGGTAGTTGAACTCCTATGGGAAGCAAATAATAAGTCGAGCCAGAAGGTGCGGTGATCCCATGGTCTCAGTCCCGCGGGAGGGTTCTGGATGATGCACATCCACTTTAGATATGGAAAGAAATGAGCGCGGGGAGCTATAGCTAGTTGTGGGAAGCTTACAGTTACCCCTGGCGAACCCACCCACGAAACATTGAGTGACTAATAAGAGATGACACTTCGGTGGGAGGGAAACTCATTGCTACCCGCGGAAAGGGGTCTAACCAACCCGCATACCTGAGGATCAGAGTGGCGTGCTTATTGTTCCTTCGGCAATTTGGCTCGCTTAGAGATAGTATTGGGAAACCATGCTTAGTTGGAGTGGACCCACCCACAGAACTTATAGTTGCTAGGGAGGGTTACTTTGACAGGCAACTGACAGACTGAGGCATCAGGGTGAAGCCTCCCATTTTGCTAACTTGATTGATATCAATTATTTCTTATCTCTGTGTAGTTGTTGTAAAGTGTACAAAAAGGTGTAGTCTACTTCGTTTGTAGCAGTGAATCTTACCCCCACATTACGGGCTCTGGGACTAACTAGAATCTAATGAAACTTGATTGAAGACAAAGACCTTAGTGGTGAATAACCATTAGACTCGAGATAAGACTTCATAAGTGCTCGTCCCACGAGGATTGGTAGCCAGTTGTCTGACCCACAGTCTTACTCTAGCTTCCTTAGTAGCTAAGAGCTCAGGACCTACTTTTAAAGTTTGAAACCTCTGGTCCGCGGAATCTAAGAGTGTGATCCTGGGAGGCTTGGGGCTCGGACCATTCATTTGCTGCGCTCAGATTTCTAAGGATTGTTGGTTCACTCCCGCGGAACTAGTCTTCTGCACATTAAACTGGGAATAGTACTACTGTACAAGAACCTCTTTGAATTGAATCTGGTCTACACTACTTGATGGGTGATACGTACCCTACCTGCCCAAACAAAACACAATAGTATTTGAGATTGAGGAGTGATTAGTTTGGTGGTTAGTTGAGTTGAGTTAGAGTCTACCTCGCTTCACTCAGCACACCAGTGCTATTTCACTGCCGCACTCAGGTGCAGTGTTTCAACGGGTGATGTGGTGCTTGTTAGGAAGCTCTTGATGTTGAACAATGTTTTACGTGAAACAAGGATATTGTCAGCCACTATGTTGGTGTCGCCGCTGCGGATTTTAACACTGAGGGACTGGATTCATGCATAGACAAGACCTTCAAACCATTGTCAGACTGGTAACGACAAATGGGCAACTCCTGATCCATGAAATCGATCCACGTTGCTGGGGAGGTAGTGATGTGTGCAGGCATGGTTGTAGAATAGATGCTGGTGGGTTGAAAGACAACACAAAATGGAGTGCGCATTTATACTCACAGAAATCATCGCGGCAGGGGAAATCCATGGATGCCGATTATGTGGTGTTACACCCACAAGAGAAGCGCCACAGGCCACATCATTAAGAGATGGGCCACGATTTATCACAAACGGGATTTCAGCCTCAAAACTTGTTTGAACGTGCAAGGAAATGTGAACACAACATTTATCAAAATCCTCAGATGCAACCTTGAAGATCAAAGTTGACAGATTGTGCATTGTTGACCCTTTTTTTCCCCCCTCTTCGACAGTACAGTATGATTATCTTTTGCCACATCATTCAGATAGAACATGACCTAGAAACAGTGTTTAGAAGATGTACAGTGACTCAAACCCGAACCGACCCATGCCGACATGGACAAGGAGGTGGCGCCTGCCAGGCGAATCACCCCACACACCTGGTACGCCTCCCCCTTCACCTTACATATGCGCTGTACTGAGGAGTTTGATGTGCAGATGCTTCGAGAAGAATCCTCCCGTTATCGCATATGTATGTTTGCGCGACACAATGAGATCAGACAACATAGTACCGGTAGCTAACAGTAGAACTTGAACTTCGCAGTGAGCTTGGGAGCAGGAAACTGGATCCCTTAAATTCCCACGAGAACTGCTTACAGTGTTGATTTTGCATTGAAAGTCGATGATGAGCAAATGCACCAGAAATCTCTAGAATACGGCCTGAAAACCAGATGGCACTGTCCTCACATTCAGGCCCACACACTCGCCAGGAGATTTGCCTCCCCCAAGGGTAAATAGCTGGACAATAATTGTTCCCAGCCTCCAGGCAGAACACACCATAGAACGACCATGGGGTGGTTTCCAACACTAACTCCAGATTCTGCGGTTCCACTTGTCGCATCGAGTAGAGATAGATGAAGACGATGGAACGCACGCCCAGAGCGCCGCAAATGAGGAATTTCGTGGAACCGGTGTAGTTATGCACAAATTCGCAAGATATGAGATCTGAGATCGTCACTAGCCCAATCTTGAGCTTTAGAGAGTGCAGTAAGGTCAATTGTGACTCGAGCAGAGATTCAACGACTTATGATATCACAAGTGTCCTCAAACAACTGGGCTGACGCTGTTTGGTATTCTTCAAGAGTTTGTTTGTCGATGTGTTCGAGGATCAGGATGCAGGCCTGCTCCATGGAGGGTGTGACAATCTGTAGTACACACAATTAATTTGATGTTGTGGCCTACATATATACAGACATTGATTGTGTATGCACCATATGCAGTCCAAAGAAACAGGGAATAGAGGGGTCCTGCTTGTGTGTCAGGTTCTCGTATGCCCAAGCCTCACGGTGCGCGAGGGCTGCGGGTTTCGGTACGGGGAAATTGACAAAGGCTCATAGTCCTTGCCCGACGGAAGCCTACAGAGTGATGGCCGGTTTATTTTCAGAATGAAGCGGATATCTGTGGCAGGGTCGTGAGGCGAGTCAAGTGTGCCGGTCCACACTTCCGAATACATATCCAGACCCAACTGCAGTTGGCGGTCGAGTCGTAGACTGACTCAGGACATTTTACTGTTATGGGATAACCAGGCTAGGCGACAGGCTTGTGGATCAGGGTTGGATGCAGGGATTTTCAAGTTGAACCGCAGACCCGTTGTCGGTGCGTTCTCTAGAGCCAGATCACGAGTGTGCTGCAGGCCTCACGGTACTTTTCAATTTTTGCGAGATTATCGCGGTCAAAAGGGAGATCTGACACCTTGTACAGTGAAATGGCAGGTATACATCTGTAACAAACGTGACCGTCACTTCATAATGTCCCCATCACTTTCTTTTCTTTTCCTGTTGTCCTTATCCACTCACTTATTCACATCTCATTTATTCTTTTGTTCACCACTCGACACGTATCCCGTGGATTGTCGACATTCATAGGGCTGCCACCCATTACCGTCGGCATGGTTCAACGGCACCCATTGAACAGGTGCCATGCCCGTCCCATTGGAGATTTTGAACTCTCTCCGATGGCACAGGCACGGCACGGCTATGTGCTGTTTTGAGCCGTCGAAAAATGGCCGTCAACGGCAAGTCAACGGGTGCATGGCTTCATTCATGGATGGATAGCTCATCCAACCAATTGCCCGCCATCTTCAGCTCTTTCCAGAGCTTCAAGGCTCGGGGGAAGTGAGAAAATAGTGAGTCGGGAGAAGCCAAACCATCACTCTGCTTTCAGAACCCCCCAACTCACCTTCAGATTCACCTCAAAAAACACCTTCCACCAGTTCCTCATAGCAATGTAAGTTGTATAGCTCACACAGAAGATTTATGCTCAAGGTTGGGCGCTCCAGGCTTTGAAATTCGATTTGAACCCAAGTTCAAACCCGTCGTGGCCATGATGGCCATGCTGTTGACCATGCCATCCCATCAGAGATCTGGAAAAGCACTTGACGGGCTGCGCAAACGACGGCCATGCCCGTGGACCACCCGTTGATTTGATGGCCGTACCCATCACAGGCACAGGTGGCAGCCCTAGACATTCACTTGTTTCCTGTTTCTTTCCATTGTGGCTCCGATCTTTGATGGCAGCAGGAGCTGATTATCTACACTGCCACCCACTATCGTATATAAAAGCCTGTACTATGGGTAACATTGGGATTGACAGTGGACTAGAGTTTGAAAATATCCTTTGCTTGGGCTCAGCTCTCAACGTATTGCCTCTGGATCATCCGGAAATGAAACCAACACCTATTTTACATAGGACTACGCAAAAAAAATGAGGAACATCTGTAGAGAAACAATCAAGCTGGAGATTCCAAATCCATCAGTCAGTGATTTCAATGCTGTTTTGAGACAAAATCTTACATTGTGCGAGTTCCTCTTGTTCGATCACTCTCGGTACTTGCCAGCACATTCCTCGCGTCAATTGAAACGATTCACAAAAAAACCGGATGTGAAACGAGGCTGGGAACATATAAGAAATAGTGTTTGAATTGTAAGACCGATTCGAGTGTGACAATTGAAACTCTGCCATCTGCCGTACGTTTCAGCGAATCACGTACGAGTACAGGCATGTGCTGTCATAACCGAAGAATCGGCAAGTCGGACTTTCAAACTCAGATGTGACACTTTGTGACAATTATATTCAAGTGCTGTTTCTTATATGTTCTGACTTGCCGATTCTTCTGTTATGACAGCGCATGCCTGTACTCGTACGTGATTCGCCGAAACGTACAGCAGATGGCAGAGTTTCAATTGTCACACTCGAATCGGTCTTACAATTCAAACACTATTTCTTATATGTTCCCAGCCTCGTTTCACATCCGGTTTTTTTGTGAATCGTTTCAATTGACGCGAGGAATGTGCTGGCAAGTACCGAGAGTGATCGAACAAGAGGAACTCGCACAATGTAAGATTTTGTCTCAAAACAGCATTGAAATCACTGACTGATGGATTCGGAATCTCCAGCTCGATTGTTTCTCTACAGATGTTCCTCATTTTTTTTGCGTAGTCCTATGTAAAATAGGTGTTGGTTTCATTTCCGCATGATCTGGAGGCAATCCGTTGAGAACTGAGTCCAAGCAAAGGCTATTTTCAAACTCTAGTCCACTTTCAATCCTGATGTTACCCATAGTACCTGTAGTTAGAATTCTTCAGTCAATCTGCTACTTAAAACAGTCACTTTGCCCCATTTCCGTGTGCTGGAACTCATGCATTCACGCTTCTGTCACAACATCAGACTTTTGATGTTTTTGTTGTGGGGTTGTACAACACCAAACAACACCAAAAAACAGCATGAAACCCTGCAATGTCACAACTCAGTGGCACAACAGCCATCCTAATTATTTTGACAACCTCAAAAAAAAAAAAACCCCCCAATGTACTGGGGAGAGTCTGCCATTTCATGGCAGGACCTTTTTCATTTTGGCAGCAACTTTTTTTGCTCAAAGTGTTGCGACGTTGTTGACAACATGACAACACCAAACAACACCGACAATTGGCCAACAATTTTGTCAAATGGCTGATGTAGACATGCGTGTCGAAGTGTGACTGTCACAGTGGGCTAGTTGAACTGATCACGTACACAAGATTAATATGCACCACATGGTCCATGCACTCTCACTTTACCAGTGACATTCAGATAGCTCTCATCGTCTAGGAGTCAATGCTTGCCAACAACACCAATGTTAGCCTTTCAGAAGGGATCCTGCAACTTGCAATGGCTCACGACTTCAATTTCTGTATTGTTTCCGATTCCTTGCACATTCCAAAATGACAGAACAAGCTGTCGTCATGGACAGCCCTTGGTGACAGTGAAGAAGAGGGGAAAGCCCGGATTGCGGTTTGTCCAAACAGGTCGGTGATCCGTCGAGTTTAGAGTAGATTAGGAATATGTCAGAGCGGGGAAATCAGTGTGCAGGTATCATGATGGATTCGTTGTGTGAAGGAGTAGCGGTAGGTGGTGGAAGTTGACGGGAAGGAGAATGATCATGATTCGAGGCTGTCATAGGCTTTGTACACCAAGGCACGCACTTTCACAGATTTGTAATTCACTGATGGGGATGTTGAGGACACTGGGGTTGGGTGCTAGCCCGCACTGGCTCGCACAGGTGAGCATCGAACATGGAATCTGATTTCCTAGGTGCCGTGGACACGTATTTACTGGGTAAATGAAGTAAGCAATATAAAAATAAAACTGAGCTAGAGCCAAAACCAGTGGTTGAGTTTCCACACTGTCCATATGACTCTGCCACAACAGGTTTGAGCATTCCACAGGGCCAAAGAACTCTGCACCAGTCGACTCCAACCTCCAAAGTGTAAGTACATCAGTAAAATTACATGTTTGTCTTTGGCGTCTTTGGTGTCTTGGCCAAGATGCTAAAGACACCTAAGACACAATTTTTCCCAAGACCTGCATCTTGGGCTAACTAGGTTCAAAAGTCTTAGATAAGACATCTGTCTTGGGAAAGACGTCCAAGACGCACTACAGCTTGGGTAAACTGCACCTAAAGACATCAAAAGACTCATTGAAAGACCTCATAAGAAGGATAAAGATGTATATTGAATGGTATATAGATGACATTCAGACAGAGATCTACGGCAATATGATATGGGGGATGGTACCTTGCCCAACGTCCAGTGCACCCACCCAACATGCCACTGCTACACAGGTCACACACCACACCGTCATCACAAACACATGGACCGACACCATCCTGCAGGGCGGGGCAGAGGGGATACAATGGGTGTGACATGGGGTGTTGTGGGCACTGGGGAGGGGGGATGGGAAGCGATGCGCAGCCCAGAACCGGTGTGGGGATGAGGGTAGTGGATGGCAGGGTGGGAAGCTGGGACAAACACGAGGGAGCCTTGCTGCACTGTGTCAGACTTGGGATGCCAGTGCCAGAGGGCACGGAATTGGTGTGGAAAGATGTACTTTAGGGCATGACAAAACCAGGAGTCAGAGAGATATAAAATGATGGTGGGGCTCACCAATGTTTTCCCATGCAAGTGGAATGGTCCAGGATTTGGGGAGCACATTGAGACAGCACTGTTAGGTGGGGATGTCAGTTTCGGAAGAGGCCACAGAAGGCAATATCGTGTGACACAGCATGGAGAGGATGCCACAGATGGCAGTATCATGCGGTGCAGAGCGGAACAGGAGAATAGCCACAGACAGCCAGATTGCGACACAATGCAGAAGAAACATGATGGGGGAGAGAAGAGTGAAAGGATGCAGAGGAGGGAGGCAGGCAGGGAGGTAGAGGGTGGTGGGAGAGAGAGACGAAGAGAGCAACCAACTGTTGCCATCAAATCAGGCCATTCATGCGCACGGGCCTGGAGCATCTGATCAAGCGGATCTGCAGAGCTTGAATGACGTCATGAATTCTCCCCTGTGTGGGGTCGCTTCGCCCTTACTCATCTTCCTCTGCCAGTGTACTTATACCTTCGATGGCCATGTTGGGATGTAAGGTCCATATTGCATTTGTCTGACCACTGGCAGATTTTGCGGCCTTTATGTGAAGGCAACTATACTATGTCATTTTGACTCCGAGGGTGGCATATAGTATTTGAGAGTCAATTGAATGCTTTCTGCAAATCATGCATAATTAGATTGCAGCTCACCAAAATTTTACACACCTGGCAAGTTTTCAGAACATTTATGGCAAGACAGATCTCAAAGACACAAGATGTCATGTGAAAGACCAAGACGTCCCAAAACCGGTAGCCAAAGACCAAAGATGAAATGTGTAGTTTTACTGATGTAAATAATCTAACGCTGAACTGCCGACTCAACTGGCACTCCTTCTCACTCTTGAGATACATCCTGTCTGTAGTGTAGACAATCCCCGCATGCAAGACAGAGCCCCAGCGCAACTGCAATACTGTGTGGGAAATAGGCAATACAGATACATGTGTTCACTAGTGAAGTAGGGTGGAAAGGGTTTCAGTCCAGAAAGGTCGGGGAGTGGGGCTCAATCCAATGTGTTACCTGACTACAAGTCCAACAGACGAGATGGGCTGGGAATCAGTGCTGCAACAGTGATAACTTTGAAGGTGTAGACTAACCGTGTTAACTGCTGAATGCCGCCACGCGCATCTTTTCGAGTTCATCCCAGCTCGGTAGCTTGAACAACTCGGGAAGACGATTCCAAAGGGCACTCTGCGCATCTTGGTGGGCATTCTGGAGTGCAGCGGCACACGTCGGGCACAAATTTATCCCGCTCGTATCCTGCGCGCTCCACGTGTCGAACGGAAAGTGCTCATGCCGTCGGGTTTCTGCGACTCGGCGTGCGTTGATTCTCGATGTAATGCATTCTCCGTATCGAAAACATCTCAACGTCACGTTAGAATTCCATAGGAAGTCGAGGAAGTCCGTCATGAGCTGCGTGCGTAGCATCATCATGGCGCTGAGGCACGTTACTTGATCCTGTGCACTGAGATTGAGGTGGGATCCCCGGTATTTGTATCCGGACAGTAGCTGGTCCGGACCGCGGTGCTCGCAATACTGGTAGAAGATCACTGGCAATATCCACAGTGCCGAGACCTCCCGCGCAAGTAGAATCATAGGGAGGAGGTGGTTCGGCCTGAACTCCCAACTAGTAGGTAGTGGACGGCAGTCCAAGGACGTCGTCGAGAAGTGCAAGGTGAGATGGTTCAGGGCCCGCTTTCGTAGGGGCTCTACAAGATATTTGTTACTCAACCTCAGGACGCCACAGATCTCGTCGAAGTCTGTTTGGGCGGGATGTTCTTGGAATGATCTGTTTAGATCGATGAACTGCGCAAGCTCAACAAGACGGCAGCGTGCGTACTCATAGTCCAAAAGCGCTTTGAGAAAGACGGTCATCTCGAGTGATGAGTCAGGCACAAACACAACTGGACAGCCGTCGATCTGCTCAGGGTCCTCAGGCTGCGGAAAGGATAGCATATCCGCAAAAACTGGGGATTTGGCCGCAAGCATCTCGCCCGAGATGCGATAAAGCATATTGCCTGCCTGTATGACGAGCCCGCAGTCCGTAAACCAGAGATCTACGCACCGCGCGAGCGCTGGGCCGCAGTGGTCGTCAGGCAAGTCGTGCATCGTGGCCAACTCGTGGTAAGGGCAGATTGGCTTTGCATGTGTTTGGCGGAAATTCGACTCCGCGTCAACTCCGACGCTGAGCGAAAAAAAAGAAAGAAAGAAATTGCTAGCTCTCTAGTTTCGCTCTGGTTATTTGGATTAGATGTGGAATAATCTTTAGCCGAGATATTAAACACCATTCTTAAAGTGGTGTTGCACATACAGTATGGCTTGAAGTTCAACAACTTGAAGGTGCGATTTCGACAAATCGAACCGACTTATGGCAGGTCTGTTAGAAGCTCCTGTAAAGCACCAAATCCGGTGCTATCTCGTTTATCTGGAAGCATTATCATATACACAGAGGTTCCCTGGCTCAAAGTATGCTATTGTCTTATCTGTAACAATTTTGAGGGGAAAACAAATTCGTGTGCATATATAGCTCGACTCGGAGCCTGACAGGATATACATGACACGTGCGGCGGACGCGTATCGCTCCGCAATCGAGCAGGTATCTTCTCGTGTTCATCGTTTGATTTCCTGGGGCTGAGCTTCCAATTGATATGCAAGAATCAGGAACCATCGTTGTCCAAATCGTCCATGATCAAACTGCGATACACATCATGAAAGACCCCGAGAAACCACAGGTTTTCAGAGGGAGAGAGGTCAGGCTAGGGACATAAAAAAAGATGAAGTCGAAAGGGCAGGATCTGCACACAACAATGGAATCTCCTACAGATGGAGCAGATGCGGGCCGCCATCGAGCTTTTGAGTTTTTTTGCGACGAATCAGGCTTACCCAGCGTAAGTAGCGATCGCGAGTGGTCCTTGGATCTATTTGGACATGGCAATTGGAAAAACGTACCAGCGGATGCTCAAGATCGTTCGTTACACACAACCCAATTCATAGCCATGGAAACTGGAACAGATGCTATCCAAACACCGAGGTAGGACATCGAAAACGTTCTCCTAAGACTCGGAGTTGTTTGTCTGCGCGTGGTATCGGACCGCCCCGGAACGTCACACGTTGTTCCGTGACATACAGTCACACAGACGACCACCATCATCCAAAAAATGTCGGGCATCGGCACATTCTTCTCGTCCTTCTTCCCCACCACCCACGCCGACTCGGACAAGGAGGACGACAAGACAGCGACGGAGGCGAAGGCGGAGGACGCCGCAGCGGAGGAGGCACCCGCCGAGGAGGAGGAGCCCGAGGACGTGCGTGCTTTGCCCTGGTGTATGCGTAGGCGAAGGGGGATGGGTGTGCTGACGATCGTGTGCTGCAGGCGCACCCCGCGATCCGCGCAGCGTGTGAAGAGCGACCCGAGTGTGCGCCGCTGAAACACCATTTTGAGAAGTGCCAGGAGAAGGTCCACGCGGCAAGGGCTTCAAGGGCGAGGAGTGCGTCGAGGAAATGTACGTCCAATTATCTTTTTTCTCCTACCCGTTCGTCCGTTCATCCGTTGACTCCGCGTGCAGGTGTACGTGATCATCCGCCTCCTTTCGCCGTCCGCATGCTGACCGTTTCTGCCCGCCTCTGATCTCTGTCGTGCCCGCCTTTGCGACGTCCAGTCCAGTAAGCCTTCCTACCCCCTCCATGTGCAACGACGCTAACCGACCCTCCTCCGCTCACCCAGCATGATGCACTGCTCCGAGGTGCGCTCCCCTTCGTTACCCATTCTCCCGTCCACTGACCCACCGTCCCCCCAGGCCTGCGCCGCCCCCCAGGTATTCGCCAAGCTGCGCTAGCTTCCCCCGCCGGGATTTACGCCGCACGTCTGGTACGAAGCTATCCTCCTCTCACATACGCCGTACTGACCGCCCGATGGGAAGTAGATACTTAGAGCAAAACCCATCGTCGAATACATACATGCATGTATCGCATGCGCGGCGAATTCGATCTATTTCCGATGTATCTGCGCTGCGCTGTGCGTCTGAGACCGGACTGTGACTGAACGGACTAAGACTAAGGACTGCGGCAACGATCCCCTGCGACAGCCGTGAGCCCCAGACTACGCGCGTCAGTAAATATGCCTTCACAGCGTCAGCGACTCGTACGCGCCGTCTCTGTTGTGCTGGGGATCTCACGGACGTTCCTCATCTTGCCCTCTTGACGGAGTCTCGTCAACTGCCAGGCGGACATACTTTTCCTTGGCTTTCCCTTTCTTTCCACATTCGGCCAGTCCGGACTGTGCGTTTCAATCAATCCATATAATACGACGTTCTATGAGACGTGGATACTACATAATCGAGCCACGCAGAGAAAGTACGGGCTCGATTGCGGAGCGGTCTGCATCTGCTACCTATGATTGCAGTGGCGCAGTCAATTGGACGCAGATCCTGCCTGCTCGACTCGGGCTCGAGTCTCCAAGTTCTTTTTAACTGCAATTGCAATTCGTATCCTTGGGATCTTTTTGGTCGTATTTCGTGCGAGCAAGTCTGGATCCGCTTCCTCTTCCTGGGCAACTCCCTCTTGGCTGCGTTTCCTGCCTATATGTCATCTGCAAGAAAATGTACCGAGTCGATTGCGGAGCGGCCATAACTATCTCGCCACAGTCAAAATGGACGCAGACCCTGTCCTTCGGGCTCGAGCCATTTGCGGTGCTGTTGTTTGATTTTTTCCTTCCGAAATAGCAATTGGTCTGCGGCGTTCCTTTGCGAACAATAAAACGTGCTATGGATCGTTAGCATGCTGCTTGGGTATATTATACACCTAGCCTGGCACACAAATCGTGTATTCGGAGATGGATGAGCACATATCACAATTGACCCTTAGATAACGGGAAAAAAAAAACGACCGGAACTCTGACCCCTAGTTGGCAGCAGCCGGCGGCGGCGCCTCGTCCCTACTCATGTACTCCGGCAGCGTGGTGAGCCTCCCATTTGTAGCATTGAGGGATCCTGGCACGTCCTCCAGCACAACCTCTGCCATCGCAACCAGTCTCACTCGCATTCGGAAGCTTCAGTACACAGAAACGCATCAGAAGCCCAAGCTAAAAGAAAAAAAGAAACGATTATAATACGCACTATCGCTCCGCCCACGGTGTCCGGCTCTCGTTCTCGCGAAATGGGCGGCTCTGCACCAGCGATAGGAAGGTCTGCACAGGGCCGGGACCGCCGTACACCGAGTCGGTGGCGAGCGCGGCCGCGCCTGCGCGGCGCAGCTCGTTCCACACCGCTCTGCCGGGTGCAGTCATCGCTGCACACCAGTGGTAAGAATCGCGCATGCGCAAAACTGTACGGTACCCAGACACGTACAAGGTAAAAGCCCGATTCGCCCGCCGCCGAGCGCCACTTCGATGGTCAGTGCCTTAAATGCGTCAGCGCCTGCGTCGAGGATGTGGTCGCGGCCCCTGTGCGTGCGACAGTACATTATCAAGCAGATGTCCACTTCGCATAATCTCAGCGAGAGACTGACGTTACGCGCAGGTATATCGCCAGGTATCTGAGCTTTAGGAGCACCCGTTCAGAGGTAGCGCCCTTCATATACTTCCTGCATACGCGTGTTGGGTTTGGATTGAAGATCAATGGCCGTGGCATACCAGGCGATGTAGCCGCTGAGAACTTCCTCGATTGCCAGTCGCGAGCCATTACATTGGTCGAGGTATTTGGCGATGTCGGCCTGCCCAAGCATGGATACGGGAAACTTGGACCTGGAGCGCGTGGAGAAAGTCAAGAGAAAGAGGAGGAGGCACGGATAAGATTACGTTATGTGTATTGGGAAGATATCTTTGAGACTCCGATCAACTTTGAAACTCCGAGCACCGCCCGAACTTCGACCCCGTCAACCACTGCTTCACCGGTTTCAATGCCAAGAATGAGGAAATCACTTCATGAAAGATACGGGCGAAGACTGTGTCTTGCGTCGAAAATGGACAGGTAAAGGCCTGAGTGCACGGACCATGTCGTGTATTACTTACGTGAACATTTCAACCCTCCCTCACGCTCACTTGCTTTGTCTCCAATATGTCTCTCCCTGCCATTTCACCGTACAAATCGCCAGATCTTACCTTTGACCGCGATAATCCCGCAGATATTGAAAAGCACTGTAAGGAACTGCAGCGCACTCGCGATCTGGCTCTGCAGAACGGGCTGACGACGGGTCTGCGGTTCACCTTCGACTTGAAAATCCCTGCGTCCAAACCTGGTCCACAAGCCCGTCGCCTACCCGGCTATCGCATGACGGTAAAATGGCCAGAGTCAGTCTGCGACTCGACCGCCAACTGCAGCCGGGTCTGGATATGTGTTTGGAAGTGTGGACAGGCATGCTTGACTCTTCTCGTGTCCCCACGACGAACGATGCATGCTTCGTCTTGAAAATCATCCAGCCATCACTCTGCAGGTTTCCGCAGGGCGAGGGCTATGAGCCTTTGTCGATTTCCTCGTACCGAAACCCCGCAGACCTCGCCCGCTGGCACGCGAGGCATGGGTGTACGAAAACCTGTCACCTAAGCAGGGCATCTCCATTCCGTATTTCTTTGGACTGCATACGGTGTGTACACAATCGATGTCTGTACATACATATGTAGATCACACAAGCAAATTAATTGTGTGTGTGTTACAAATCGTCACACCCTCCATGGAGCATGCCTGGTCCTGATCTTCGAATACATCAATGGGCAGACCCTGGTCGTTTGAAGACACGTGCGACAATAATGCCAATACAGGGTGTTCCAACAGGATATTGGCCAGATATTGTCAAAATAACGTCAGGCCAATATTCTGAGAAAACGGGCTCTATTGGCCGAATATTATTCCAGTATTGGCTGAATATTGTCCTGGCATTTTCTTAACCATGTAAAATGACTCCGAAACCAAATTTAATCCACATGACTACTGCCACAACATTGTACCCAACTACGCAGGGGCCCGCCTATACGCACTCAAACTATAATACCCTGCACAAGTATGAGTGAGCGCCGCGAGACCTCAGAATAACACACACACGTACCCCTCCGCGCCTCGCCGCGCACCAATCTCCCAGGACAAACTGAGCGGGGATGCGGGCGGCAGGTAACACGGGTGGATTGGTCCGCTCTAGACTGGTGCAGGGTGCATTTTTCTATCTATCCTGATGGATGTCAGATAAGTAAGTGACACACGAAACGCGCTGACGTACCTCGACACGGTGGCGAAGACACGAGTGGCTCCAGATCCATGTCCGGACTATGGCCCTCGTTAACGCGCGCGCGCAAGAGAAGTATGTAACAGGCTACGTACCGCGATTCTGGATCCCTGTCTCACTCACCTCCGGCTTCGCCTTGCGCCCGTGTCGTACACATATGCTTCCATCGCTCCATTATCAACCACGGTGACAACAATTCTTTGAAATGCAGCCTGGGTGTGCGAACACGCCGTTTCGTTCGCCAGTGTCGCGGGCCGAGGTCGGCGATTTGCACTCGGATCGAAAGCACTGATGCAGCATGGATCGAGGTAGAGAACGGAGTAAGAACAGCGTAAAGCGAATGTAGCATAAGTGTGCACTGGACGCGCCTTATTCATACAAACTTGCAGTTCGCGAGATCAATATCGGGCTCGGATCATTGGGATTTCCATCTGAAATTTCGAGAGAATGTATAAGCGGGAGGTGGGAATATGGAGAAAGCAATCACCAGTGTTCCCCGCATAATCTCCTGGCACATAGTGATACCTGGCCCAGGAATCATATCTTGTGTTTCTCGCAGCTCATCGAGCGCCTGGAAGGCTCGGAAGTCATCGTGGGAGGCAGACACGGGCTGAATGGACGCCTCAAGGGATGTAGTGACGACGCGGCATACGGAGAGGGAGGACGGGAAGAAGAGGGACCCAGAGGGACGGGAACGGTCATTGAACCAAGAAATGGTGTCATAGATAACGGGATGTACCGTGTCTTCGCGCTTTGAATCATTCCTGCTGGGCGACTGAAATATCACATTTCCTAGTATTTCGAGGGTTTGGCAGTCCTATTCAACGGCCACGGAGCACTTTACAACCAGTCAGCTGGGTCATAGGTATGCAGGAACCGACTTAGGTGGGTTGGATACACGCCTTGAGCGCGTTTCGGTATCCGTGCTCGACGTGACCAACAAGCGACGCAGTTTTGCTTCCAGATTCGGGATATGGGATGCGGGAGAATCAAAGCAGGTAATTGTGAGATATGGGGGCATTGCGACGGCGGGTTGTGGAGAATAGAGTGCCTCGTCATGGACGACATGGAGGAGAGAAGAGCGAGGTTGACGCCGAAACGGAGTTTGAAAACAACACGAATGCCAAAAAATCGCCAAGTCCGGTATGTATACGTTATATTGCTCGGGAAGCACTGAGATACGCGCCTTATATCCGGCCAATACAAGGTGTTTTATAAGAATAATGGCCAGCCAATATTTCAGATAATATCTGGCCAACATTCGGCCAAAGTACCATGTACTGGCCGCATTCTGGGCCAGTCTGGCCACTGAATTTTTGCCTCAAACTCCGGTGACTTGTGCGCGGTGAGAAATTTCCAGCGCTCAGCCATGGAATTGAACTCAGAGCGCTCCAAACCAGACCCAAGTCTCGGATCCGGTATGTCCAGTGCAGCTCGGCATACAAATGCACGGGTGTAGGAATGCGAGGGGGCGAGTGAAGTTCCAGTCATCCGACGATCCGGCCAGAGCAAACGAAATCGAAGTCGTTTTGATTTGTATGCTGAGAAAGTTTTGAGGGAGACGCCGCGAAGGAGAACAAGAACGCGGGACGAGTGACTTTGTTTGTTGTTCAAACCATCAGCTACTGAAACAAATCTTGGACCGCATCGCCCTTCTCCCTCCTCCGCCACGCTCTGGCTCAGCTCCAATGCCCTCGCGCGCTTCCAAGGAAACGTCATGTAAACGCGGATGCTAAGCGCCGCATAAACGGAGGAGTGGACATGGCATGTAGCACGGTGCACGACGCGGGGACTCGCATACCTCGTCCGTGTATTAGGGTGTTTCATAATTAAAATTTCGACCCCAACTTGAGCCCCAACTTGAGCCCCAACTTGACCCCAACTCGGCCAAAGTTGGGGCTCAAGTTGGGGACTCAATTGTGAAACACCTACACTCCCATTTTGCCAGAAACCAGGCTCAACTGAGCCTCAACTTCAAAACCACAACTTGAGATTTCTTCTCACAAGCAGTTAAGCAGGTTTGTCGGGAGCTGGAGTCGGGCATTGGAATGGTGGTGCTCTGAAATGTAGTTGTATTTTATGTGCCTGACCTTGTAAATGGTTTTTGGTGGACTTGAATCATATGGTTATTTGCCTGAACTGCACTACAATTATTTTAGAGGTAGTTTGAGATGTGGCGGGAGTCAAGGCGGGAGACCGACGGCCGACAATGGAAAGATCAAAGTAATGATTGCGGCGGCAAAGGCCCGAGTGACCGAGATTAGCCGAAGTTGGGGCATCAAGTTGGGGCATCAAGTTGGGGTCGAAGTTGGATGTCAGATCGTGGGTATAGGCACGATTTGACATCCAACTTCGTTTCCCGAACTATTTGGTGCCCCAACTTGACCTCAAGTTGGGGTCCGAGTTGCGGCACAAATTGGGGTCAAAATTCTAATTATGAAACACCCTATTCTATTGCGAATCGCCGAGGCACTTCCGTCCGGTATAAGCATAACCGGGTCCGAAGCTACGGCTTCTGAGATGATACGTGGAGAGTGGTCGCTAGTAAGCATTTTGGTCCAGCCTTCCGTCATGCTCCATTCGAGATGCACTCGCTCATCTCGTACTGCGCATCCCTTCCCTGCCGCTCTTTCCCCCACGAAGGAGGGCGGAGTCTTCGCGTCGTCTGCCGAAGTTTGCGCGCTAAGGAGCACCGTGTTTTCTTATCGCTCGTCATCGCCGTGACCTCTCATCGGCATCGCCCCATCATCATCTCTTCTATTATCCTCCTCTCATACCCGTCGCTGACCCTTCCCAGGCCCCGACGCGTGCTATCGCGCGCTCCCTCTCCTATCTCTCTCTCCCTTTTCCTTCCTCCTCGCTAGTGATGTGCCGGGTCGGGCTTGAAGCTCAA
Organism: Mycena sp. CBHHK59/15; assembly: GCA_029204085.1. Lineage (NCBI taxonomy): Eukaryota > Fungi > Basidiomycota > Agaricomycetes > Agaricales > Mycenaceae > Mycena > Mycena sp. CBHHK59/15. The sequence goes on from JARGXW010000095.1 coordinate 116,565, forward strand.
ACCCCTCCGCATAAAGCTTCGCTCGGGTATTCAACTCTCATCGAATCCGGAACGCAACTGGTGATAATTTATAAACGAGGAACAGCGGATCCGCGATTCGTGATGCTCATGTGCGCGGACTATCTGGACGGCTGCGGTGCGCGTGGGGGTGAGGGTTATTGGGTCGTCGCGGTGGCCCTGGTCAAGAAGCGTCGCTCAGGGGAGACTAAAAGTGAGTGGTTCTCGCTGTTTCAGAACCGGGAGCTCATTATCGACGCCTTGGACCAGAATAAGATGTTTCTTGTGCCTCGCGTCAGAATGACTTAGCCCAACAATTTCTGCACTAAAAAACGACGATTCGACGCGATTATTGATCACAGACCGACTCCTGTATGATGTATATTCGAATGACATAGCCACTAAGTTGTTCCTCGTTCTTGACCTCGATTTGCAACTACTACTCGGCCCTACTCATCGAGATCTCTCAAACGCCATCCCTAGATGATCACCAACAGAGACGCAACGACCGCAACTAGAACTGTCCCGGTCCCATAACCCTTTCTGTAGCGCCCAACACCTGCACTGTGACCAGCAGGGGAACCGCCCCCGGTGGTACGAGATGATGGGCCGGACCCTGCGGATGCGGTACGAGTCGCGGAGGATGTCGTGGAAGTGAACGTCGGACGATCTCCAGATACAGTGAATGTCGCAATAGCTTCGAGGGCTTGCGTGCTGGTTGTCATGTAACGCCCGAACTCCTGCACGGCACAAGACGCGATAGTCCCGTCGATGAAGGTGCACAGATCTGCGAGCGACACAGGCGCCGTGCCGAACTTGATACCCTGATTTTGAAACGTCAGGGTATAACCGTCCGACCCTTCGATGAAAGTCGCTACGGGCGATGGAACTATCAGAAATTGTGCATGGCCGATAAACCGCAACACTTACCCGTTTCGCCAGGTATAAACCCCCCGGACGAGGAAAATTGAATGAGCTCGTACGTAGTCACATCGCCCGCAGCTGCAGTCCCGATCGGTGTAATTGAGTCGATTTGTCCAAAATCTTGGAAGAACGGAGCAGCGAGAACGGTGACGGTGTAATCTGGGGTTGGAAGTGCATTCACTAGTACTGTGCATAGAGAAGTACATCACGGGGGGTCGATAGTGAATTCGACAATTCGACAATGGTTACTTGCCTAGAAGTGGGGACAAGAGGAGGCCGAGCGCAGGAAGATTCCTCATGATAGAAATCGAGATGCCTCTGTGGGGTGAACGAATATCGATGTCCTTGATTCTGGCCCGTTTTATAAGGTTGTATCTCCCAGTTGATCGCCGTTGTAGTTCAGCCCCGCTATGAAGGTTGTTTTTATCTATGTACATACCAACACCCTATCCTCCGCTCTTACCCTGCTCAGCCCCGGGCTGAGGCTGAGTTCCCTCCGTTGGCAACCCTTTTTCCGGATCTCCGCAGCAGTTCTCGAGCTCTAAATCACATCGGCGTCATCAATGAGCAACCCGATCACGGTGTAGTACGTCGAGCGTCGGAACGATTCAGTACATAGGACCATCTACATTCCCGCGTCGTTGCGTTAATTATTACGGATTCAACCTCACATTTGGGACCCCTCGCTGCTTTTGCGATGGTAATGGAAAGCCAAGCTGGCATTAACACCAAGTCCAGCGAGTACGCGCCATGTCTAGCAGCTCTCATTGGGACCGTAGTTGAATGCCAGCATTACAGATAGATATATCACGCATGCCAGTGCTGGGCGGTGATTGGGCGAGTTTCACTCCAGCGGATCTGGGAGGCAGTGATACCTTTTGGAATTCCGGATCCACAAATCTTTCCAACAGCGACATGAGTTCGGATCTCCACCAGAAAGCTGGGTGAAGAAAGTCTGCAGAGGCATCAAGATTAAATGATTCTCAATAGGGCATTAGTTTTCACAGCGCCGGGGTCTGCACTGAATTACACATACCTCGGAGAAGCCACAAATCGTTGTTGCACAGAATCTTGCCCATAACGCTCGGATGTTCGAAGGATCATGTTTGAATTAAAAGGGGGACATTTTTAGGCACTGTGTGGTTCTTGGTTCACAGGAATATAACCGCCCATCTTACAGCCAAAATCAAACCTGGTTCAAGTACAGTATAACCCTAGAGAACTCAGAATAAAACAAGATTTGAACAAGACCCTAGAGGATTTGGGGATGGACTGGGGTTCATTTCAATCACTCTTCGAGAAGTGCACTGAATGAATGGTATGTAATCCCCAAGAAAACTGGATTTCGAACTGTTATTTGCACCTGTATATCATTATTGCACAGACGCGTCGGTCACATGCCAAGCACCTTTCTCTTCAACTGCCAGCGTCAGCCCCACATCCTGATCTGTTCCCACTGTGATGAAGACCGGATTCATAAGCTATGGAGTATTCACGGAACACAAAAACTCAGGGATTCTCCCTTGACTTCTGTTGCATCATCACGACGGAGTTTTCACGTCAGGGTAGAGGGCATAAAGGAATTCCTTACACATCCTCGAGGCTCTGCCGATTTGATGTATCTACAACCACAACCCTGACATCTTCCAGTTGGAAAACCCATTACCAATGTACGTCAACTCGTGTTCGTCTCAGCTCCTTTTCTTGGTGCCGACGAGCCGAATCTTGGGAGAACACCTGGAGGGTTTAGGCACAGATCAAGTAGTCTCTCATAGACAGACGCCACGAACTTGATGCTTGTACCTCGTATGTTGTACCAGGTGAGGTGGCAGTTACCATCATGACTGAGCTAAAAATTTGTGGCAGGCGTGACGGACGGACACTTGTGGATCTGAGACCTGGTACCGTAATTACGGAACAAGGGTAAAACAATAGAATCATGGGGTACCCAGCCTGCATATCGAATACCGCACCTAGGGAGTCTAGGGCTATCGGATGATCCAACAATTTTACGGTCCAGCAAAAAACAATGAATTGAATGGATATTGAGGATGCAGCCCACCTCAGAAACTCGTGAATTGATGTCTTCCCATAGGTGGAACTTTTCGGATGTTCAGCGGATGTCAAACAATCCACCGTTTCCAACGTACATGACAGCACGAGGAAAGAATTGGCCGTCACGTGCCGCTGCCACCCAAGCGACCATCATCGATTCACTGTCTTATCGCCTGCCGAGCCCCCTTCTCTAGGGACACCCCATAGCGACCCTTGGAAAGGCAATTTTGCAACACTTTATCTCTCAGGATGTATTAGAGGCAGACCAACGAACTGTCGTTGGGTAACCATGATCGCAGGCTTCACCCGGGTACGCATTCAGGGATTCGTATTCCGACTGCTCTCCACAGTCGTCAAGTTTGAATTAAGCGACAAAACGCCGCTTTGGGATGAATGTTGTTGTATTTGGACGGCTAATCCTGACAGCATTTTGCGCGTGCCAGTTTTTCGCATCGTATCCCAACGGTGCTGCTTTTACAACCCCCGCCCGGGTCTGCGAACTGAAAATAGAGCTGTGGTTTTCCTCGACATATCTCTTCTTGACAGATGAGACCTCACCTCTTGGCATAACATCTATCACAGACCTAAAAAATCTAGGACTGCTAACTCCATCAATCCGAGATCATCAGTTTGCCGTCAAGGACATTTATATTCCTGGAATGACTGTTGGACAGCGCACGTACGTGGATCTTACGAATTCCTACTCGGCGATGCCCAACCCCAAGTATTCTCGAGGCTAATTTTTTGAAGTACGGGATGCACAGTACGGTGCAAGATGTCAACGTTTCGAACCCTCGCCAACAACGACAAATTCGACCCCCATTGTGTAGGTTCAAATGGATATTCCTTATATGCCTTCGCAGATTTGATCATCCCTGAATGGTTCACTTTGTTTGACGTCGTCTCTCTGGAGATTGGCTCAGAAGGATCGAAGATAGGCTGCCATTGATATCAGCAGTTTGCTACCGTAGTTACTGACATGCTCATTCTTTTCGCCTTCAGTCAGCGTATAAATTCACTGATCACCGAACACCTTGGTAAGGAAGCCTGGTTCTTGCTCCTCATTCTTCTTCGTCTTTCCCCTTGCTCTACCGGCAGTCTTTTATTACGCTTAGGTTTTTCATTGTGCGGTATTCTGGAAATGGTAAATGCTACATCCGTGTTCTTTCTTAAGCATCTCTCACGTACTCCTAGACCGAGTTCTGGTACGAGATAAGCCACATGTGGGTGCGTATTCTCCTCCAGTACATGTCAAATGGCTAATCGCGCCGCCAGGTCGGGACATTATTTTATGGTATCGGTGTTTTCACGGCCAGCGAGTACAGTATTAACGGGCCCCAGGTATCTACTTGGTGCTCTTCTGCATATGCATCTACATCCTTCTGCACCGACCTCGTAATCTGGGAAACACTGTCCTTTTGGTGACCGCGATCTCCCTCTTCACCCTCTCCACCATTCAGGCCATCTTCAACCTCATCCTGGGCACGGCGGACATCGATGGAATCGACATTCCGTACGACCAGATCTCCATGGCCAACGACATGATCTACGTGGCCAACAAGTGAGTACCTCCCCTCCACAGAGCTCTCTTATTAATCCTCTATGAAAACAGTGTTCTCGCAGACGGCCTGGTTGTACGTCCGCATGTTGAAATTCCCAGGTGGATGGCGATGCTGATTATTCTCAAGATATATCGCTGCTATATCATATGGAACCACAATCTATACGTGGTCATTCTTCCGATAATGCTACTCATCGTCACCAGCAGTTAGTCCCGTTTACTGCAGTTATTATTGGATCCACTCACTTTGTTTCCAAGTTTTCGGCTGGGATATCCTTCTCCCCCTCCCCCCATTTTTCGAGCTGTCTCTGGCTACCAATGTTCTTGTGACGGGCCTTACAGGTACAGTTTGGAATTTCTTGTCTGTGTTTTGTGCATGATAGATTCTTACCACAGCGGGGAGAATTTGGTGGATCTGCCGTCAGGCCCGCACATACTTGAAGACAGATACGCAAAAGCGATATGTGTCCAGCATATCCATAATGTACGTCGGACATATGCTAAGTACCCCTGATATGTCCTAAAATTTGCCGTTCAATATCTACAGAGTCGAGTCTGGCGTGATATATTCAGCATCTGTGCTGACGTATCTTATCCTTGGAGCAATACCGAGTGCGAGCGTTGTGCAGAATCCCATCGTGGAAATGCTTGCCCAGGTGGTGGTAAGTCGTCTGCTCGATTCATCAAGAAGTTCAGCTGGCTTCATCGTGATTATTCAGGGAATAGTTCCGACCCTAATAATTGTCCGAGTGGGGTTGGGTGTCAGTGTACAAAGCATCGAAAGCACTGTCGCAGCAGCGAAGGCCATGGACAACGATGCCTGCTGTCCAAAAAAGCACCATATTTTGGGAATCGTTCGCCCAGATCAAGGCATGTCTTACGAAGACAAGGAGAGCATCCCGTATGATGTTGAGAAGGGAAAGCCATACTCATATGATACTGGGAGGCCTCAGCGTTTCTGAAACACTGAGGCTTGTTCACAGCTCACGACGAGCAGCGGACTTGTAGGTAGTTCTCACTTTCGATAGGACACAGGACTTGGATGTATCGTAGCGCTAGCACCTTTATTGACCCACGCACGGCTGCAGGCTGTCTTCAATAGCCGAACTCGTTAGATCACTTAACCGCGAGAGAGACTGAGATCCAAAAGCAGCCCACGGAGGCGATTTTGGATGCCAATGCATTGGAGGGGTTTTTAGCTTGCGTTAGCAGTTAGGCCTTTTCGATATTGGACGGTTTGAAAGTGCTGACGCAACGGGAATGGCATATAGATTTTTGGAAGGAGGAGATGGGGAGGGAATCCCTTTAGACCTGCAACGATGGAGGTGAATGTGCACTTTGTAAAGGTAACTACTTGTGCCAACTCTTTTTAATATGTCTTCCCCAGCTTACGGCGGTCTTTCAAAGATCTTTCCCTTCATTTGCCCAGTTCATACAAAAAAACGAAACAGGTTGACCGACCGACCAGGAAGGTTTCACTCGAGTTTTTTCTCTGCAAAATTTCAACACTTGAACGGTTTCATAAATTACGGGCGCCTCGAAATGTGTGCAACCACAGAGGATAGACGGATCCCATGGATGAGAAACTAGGTACGTGGGCCAACGGGGTATTCAAACCAATTGATATGCCAGTGACAGGCCTATCAAAGTACCGAAAATCGACGCTGATGTTCTCTGCGATGAATTCTTCGGTTTGGTGGTCGGTTGGGATGTTGGCGCTGAGCCGCTAGGAGCAGCATCGACACGACGTCGAGGACCCACGACCCCGTCGCCATGGCCGCCTGCGAGTTGGAATCCAAGCCCATTTCTGCCGCTCAGCGCGCAATTGACGCCGACCACGATCATCTCAGACGCGCTTGTGTGTGAGAAGGTGTAAGAGATGTAGTCAGAGCCCTCGACCAGGGTGCCTGGTGAAAACCGTGCCACTTGCTCAGCGAAACTGAGGATGAGTTCGATGATGACCCTAGGCCTACCTGTTATTAAAGCGAGAGTACTATCCCCTTGCATCTCGTTTTGTTGCAGGGCATACGTCGTCCGCCCTTGTGAATCAACACCGAGGACTTCGGCGGTCAGGGGGGTTGGATCCGAGCCGAAGGGCGCCACGACAGTGATCAATGCCGGCTCAGCGGCCACAACTGAATAGATAACTTCATGTTAGTATCTGCTGTTTCGCTAACATTGTGTGGCTGCAGCGGCCAGTACCAGCATTCGAAGAACAGTCCCAACCATGGTGTCGCTGTGAATGAAATTTAAAAGGTGACGGTGAGGATGTGGATTTCAGGTTTTGGAAACCGCCCCATGCCATTCTTCCTTTTATGCCTCCCGCATAAGTTAAAACAACCGGTTACTGGCACTTCGGATAAGTGACTCACTTATATGGGAGTTCGATGAGTCGGAATGACAGATATCATGATGTTCCTGCACCGCCTGTTCCTTCAAAATGCAGGGTATTCGGCTGCACAGTGGGATGCATTCAAGTTCAAGTATCGCCAATGCGGGCGGCTTCTTTTATCTCAATCCTCCATACGATATACTGCGCTCGCGTTATTAGTTCTCAGGGCAGTACATGTACGATATCACATACAGCAACGAATGGTTCTGCTAGACCCTGACGTTGCAACCCGGATCCCATCAACATCGACGACTCGAGGGCAGCGGATTCGCAGGCAACGACCCCACCGGTCCACGATATGGCAGGACCACGCCCTAACTATGGCCTCTGCGCAGCTGTGCGCCATCGACCCACAAGGACCGGGAAAGCACAGGTCCATCCGCACTCCGCCCGTACTACCGTCCTGCGCATCCTTCCCCACCCTCGCTCCCCTCCTCACTACTGGCCTTACCCCATCCTCCCCACACCCGCAACCTACTCACCCTCGTCCCCCTCACCCTCGTCCGCCACCCCGCCCCCCGCTCACCCCCGTCCCACTCCGCACGTCGCGCCGCCTTTAGCGCCCGGTAGTGCGCGACCGCGGCGTCGCGCGCAGCGGCCATGTGGAGGCGCTGCGCAGGGGAGAGGATCGAGGCTTTCGTGGACGCACCGGGCGTACCCCCAGCGGAGGTTTTAGAGGAGGTGGAGTTGGACGCAGCGCGGCGGGTGGGTGCGGAGAGGTCGGGCGGGGCGAGCGCGATGTCGTTCAGGCGGCGCGGCGCGGCGGAGGACGTGTGCGCGAACTCTTTCGGACGGGTGGCGTGTTTGTCTGGCGGGGGCTCCGGCGCGGTGAGTTTGACATTCGATTTCGCGGCGGATTTGGAGGTGGACTTGGATTTGGTGGGATCGGGGGTAGATTTGGTGGTGGCAGCAGCGGTGGGCTTGCGCGCGGCGGCACGCGTAGTGGCGAGGGACGACTGCACGGCGGAGCGCACGAGCGGTCGCATATTCGTCTCTACCCGCCTGCGCACACTCGCGTCAGCACACGTACAATAGGGACGAGAGACAGAGAGGGGATTAACGCACTTGTTGAAATGCGCGAGCGTCTCCCCTGGCAGGATCCGCTGCGCCTCGCCCTTCTCCCCACCATCACCATCCACCTTCCGCCGCTTCTTGCGCGGCGCCCCGCCGTCCTCGCCACCCCCCGCCTGCTTGCGCTTCGCGCGGAAGTCCGCGCGCACCTGCACGGCATTGAGCGCGCGCGCGAGCCCCTTGGGGAGCGGCTCCGACGACAGCGCGTCCCCGCGACTTGGTGCGAGATCTGCGCCTCTGTAGGTGTTAGTCAGTGGGGGATGATGGAAAAGACTGGGCAGGGAGAGAAAAGGCGTACTTTTGGGAGCGCTGCTGCTCGCGGATGGACCGCTTCGCGCGTTTGTGCGGCATGGCGAAAAAAGGGAGTGGGTATTTGGTTCCCAGGCCAATGGCATATTTGGCTGATCGGCGATTGCCGTCTTTTCTTGCCGTCCAATACAAAAATGGTTTCTGCTGAGTGCTCCCCTGAACGGTACATAGGCGTTCCCCCTCATCCACCTACATACGTCAACGCGTTAACCGCCGCCGTCATACCAGCACTCGCAATCTCGGCAGCTGATATGTCCAAGTGCTTGCCAAGCGCCAGTCTGACTCAAATTGACTCAAAATCAGCCACACTCCATCTAAAAAGCGCAGAAATCTGCCCAGACAAGGAATTGAACCTTGATCACGCAGGAGGAAATCTGCGTATCGTAACCGTTAGACCACCTGGGATAGAGAAAGTCTCCCTGACGTGTGTTGACAAGCATCTTCCCGGGCCCATTTCAAAGGACATCTTGGTCTCCCGATAGACAAACTGAGATTGGACGTCGTTTCCGTTACACCACCAAAACGTGCTGAGAAGGTGAAGAACATTGCGGATCGGGCATCTCTCTCTGAATCCTCCCCTTGTGTGCTGAGGGTGAGGCCCAATTGATTGTGTTCTTGTGCTTTCTAATGATCCTAACAGGAACTAGACTTCATAACAATTCAAAAACTCGCCAGCCACTCTCCAAGGATCCCAGAGATGGCGCACGACCCCCGTCCAGATGTCCGGATTATATCTTTTCGGCCCTACCCCTTCAAGTCGTTAGCGCATGGTCCTCATCTGCATGTTTAGCAGCAGAAGCCACTCGTTCGATTCGGGACCGGGCTATTGGTGTTCTGAAGTCCTTTTTCATCTCGCTGCGACAGATATCAGTGGGCGGTGAATTTTATTCGGGATGCGCTTCGCCACGGTGACGCTGCTACATATGATCGCCAGCGCGGTGCTGCGAACCTCCTTTTCCCGCAGGTGCGTAGCTTCGTCCTACTTACTGGTATCTTAGCCCACTACTGAAATTAAGGCTCGGTAGAGAGGCGGTCCGCATTGTTATCATACAATTGGTGTCAGTCAATTATGGACGCTCGTTCGATTCGAGCCCGAGCCATAAGTTCGCTTTGGTCTTTTTTTTCGCCGCGTACGGGCACCTGTCGACGCCAATTGTTTATGGTTTCAGTTTGCCTGACAAACGCTGGTGTGTGGCAACTTCGTAATGACATTCACCCAGATTGGATTTATTGTTTTGCAGTAGAGTTCAATGTTGATTGTGTTGCTCCCATCGCTTGGAACCATGAAGCGCTCGAGAGCCTCGCGATCGAATCTGACAGAAAAACTATCTTGCAGAGCCTTGTGGAGCCTCAAGCTTTTGAACCCAAAAATGTGGTAAGGGACTCGGGCTCGTCATCAACTTGTTCGGTGCATGGCGACTATTGACCGGGTTTGGAAAATACTAAAACCGATTCAGGCCCCCCGGGTGTGGGCAAAACTCTGGCTGTAGAGGCGATTAGTGAGCGTCTGTTGTTCCAAGCTTCGAGTACCCGCAATGTATGCTGAACTAAACTCAGATCTGGAGAAGCCGCTGTTCGTCGTGAGTGCAGGAGACCTGGGAGCGACACCACCGCAACTCAACAGCACACTCATCAAGATCTTCTTCGTGGTGCCTGAATGGAACGCGATCGTGCTGATCGATGAATTCATGCAGCGGACGCCAGTGTATTCTTGGAGGAACGAAGTAATGCTGATGTCACACGAAATGCCATGGTTGCGGTGTTTCTACGCCAGGTAGAGTAATATATGTCAACAGGTTCCTCGCTACACTTGCCGCTCACACTCTTGTAGATATTTCAAAGGTATCATCTTCTTGACGACCAATCGTGTCCGGAATATGGACCAGGCGATCCAGTCCCGTATCGACCTGTTACCCCACTACAAGGATCTAACGCCTGCAGCCCGCGAGTAACATGGGCGTGAATTCTTGGCGAACGCACGCAAAAATGAGGGGCGTGGATGAATTCACTGCCTCCGAGATTCGGAACCTAGCTAGACGAGACCTAAATGGACGACAAATAAAGAACACCGTCAAACTTTCCGTCGCTCTGGCGGGGAGCGAAGATGTGCCGTTGTCCTTTGGGCATCACATGAGAGCAATGGACACTACCAAGGAGTGGGTACCCCACGACGATCCTGAGCCTTATGAACAGAAGTGGTCTCAGAATTATACCGAGTTTTTCTTTGTTATTTTGATTCTTGCTATTTTTTGGTACCGCTGACAATCTATGCACGTAATACGAATCTATGATCAGCTCAGAATTAAGCTCAGCAGTGAGCAGTCTAGGCCTGGTACGAAATATCAGATATTGGAGTCAGGCTTCAGGACGTGCAGGTATCGTGAGATCACGAATCTTCGGCGTGCAACGCCCAATACCTTTCCTCTTTCCGTATCTCGCACAGCTCCGGAAGTAGCTCCATGACCTCCTTCCAGTAATAATGAAACTCGATCGCCTCGCCATGCATCTCAATCTCATCTTCACCCTCATTATCCTCGTGTTCGCGATCGGTGAATATGCACCGTAAGTTCGGAAAGATCCCCGAGATAAATCTAGCAACCCTGAGAGGCTTGGATATCATCGAATATTCAACTTCGAGATGTTCCAGATTCTCCTGGACAACGCGCTTGCGGCCCCTGGCCTCCCAGGGAGATGTACGCGTTGCGTCAAACGCCATCTGAAGCGAGTGAAGCTCTGGACAGTACTGCGCAAGATAGCGAAGACCCTGAAGCGTGACCCGCGGTCGACTAAACTGGCAGGCCGACTTGAGCATAAGCTCTTCGATTTTAGGCCATGCACGGGCCATGTCTAAGATGCTGGCGTCGTGAAGGTCAAAACCAACAGGCGATTGAATGTGCACTCTCGTGAGGTTGAAGAAAGGAAAGAGGGATGACAACGAGTAGACGTATTCAGCACGATCAGTGTCCCGCACGAAGAGGCGCGCGCTATCGAGCATCAGTGACCAAAGAGATGCCTGGGAGCACCGTGAAGCGAGGGTCGTGAATAGCCTTTCCATGGCTCCCGTGGTTGGAACCGTAGAGAAGTGGAGTCGGAGGCTTTCGAGCGGTGCGTCTGACCACATGTTGATGAAAGCTGTTGTTGATTCAATTTCTGCCCTCCGGAGTTCTAGGATCTGGAGGGAGCAGAACATGGGCTGGTCAAATGATTTCGGAAACGAGATATTACGGACGGCCAAGGATTTGACGGTCGGAAGTCCGCCGACATGCTTTAAGGCTGCCAGATTAAGACTGGGGACGTTAATGTACTCGACGTGCAGTAATCCGAGCAACATCGCGGATATACTTCGTGTTTGGCGATGCGAGGAAAAGTCGGAATATATGGAGACGTCCCTCAGCGCCGGATGCTTTTGTGCCAGAGTGGAGAGGAAAGAAAGATGAGACAAATCGTCGCGAACACTGAAAGCGATACTTCCGATATGCGGCCCAAGGAACAGACGGATATAAAGAGGATCGGCAGAGTTGGACCAGTGAAGAGTAGAAAGATTCGGGAAAATACAGTCCCCAGGAAGACAGCGTTGAAGCGCCTCGAAAGCCTCTGATAACTGTATAGTTTTACAACCTATACAGAAGAAGAGCTTGACGCGATGCATGTAGATACTGGGCCGTTCCCAATCCGCAGAGACGATTGGACGACGTGGGCGCTATAGAAAAAATACGGGAAGATGCAGACTGAGACGGATTTTCTTACCAGCGCAGCAGCTACTCACCATCTGTTGTATTCCTTCCCCGACGTCTACCAATTCCCACAGGTCAGCTGGCATGCATTTAAGCAGGTTGACTATCGTTTCCTGGAATCCCCAGAGAATATCTAGTGCCGGGCTCTGCAAAACTCTGCACGTTCTCGCCAAAGAAACGACACTCTTTCCGTCGATACTGACAGTCCCCGCTCGAAAGGTCCGATACGTGTGATGGCATATCAGATCCACAATTTCCTGGATATTCAAGGCGTGATGCATGTTTTTGACCCAGAATGAGGATCTAAAGTGAAAGACAAAGGCTGCGGCAGTGCGGCGGTGTTGACACGTATTTGGGCCGTGTTTTGTGGCGCATCATCTTGACAGCCAGTTTTGGTAGCGAAAATGCATCGCGCCTTGCAGATTCTGCAGATTGTGAACACTATCTGCTCTCGTATGCATTCGCTCGCAGATCGTCAAGAGCTCGCTCGTCTGGCGGCGAGGACATGCATGACTCTCCATGGCCCTGCGCTAGATGCACTTTGGTGGCGTCAAGAGACAATCCTAAATATTCTTCGATGTATGTCATCTGGTCTGTGGGATATCGTAGTTCTCGGTGGATGGGTAAAGAAAGTGGTGAGTGACACCATTGGGAATCCTTGTCAAGCGATGGCCTTGACAGCGCCTGCGTCGGCCCATTAATGGTTATGGCGGATTGCGAACGGTCCCGCACTTAATTGCATGGAGTCAAGTGCTTTTATCACAACGGCATCGAAAGCCACAAGTTTCAGAGGCTTTCGATGCAATTAGCCTTTGGCTCCTCAGGGATTACATCTTTCCCAACCTCGAGTCGAACGGCTGGCATCCTTCGGAATCGTTGGCTTGCGAATTCACTTATATTCGCAGTTTCTTGGGCCCCGAATCAAAAGAATATCTGTGACAGTCTGTCCACATGCTCCTCCGTATCTCTCTTTTCCCGACCCTAGCGTGCAAACGTTTTTCTGCACTGACAGATATCAGCATCCATTCTGTGGACGAAGCGGATTTTGACTTGGAGGTTGGAGCTCTGCCCGCGCTTCTGGTTGGATTGTCACACCTTCAATCTATCGACGTGCGTGCGCTAGATCAAACAACGTTAGAGCACATAGCTCGACTCCCAAGTCCCACATCGTTGACCACAGGGGCATTTCTTTCTGCAGTTGCTTTCCTCCGAGTTCCCGATCTACCTATGTTTTCCAACCTCCGCAAGGTGGCAATACAATCAGGAGAAGTCACATCAGTCGCAGCGTTCGCCAGTATGTGGTCAAATTCTCCGCTTGAGAACCTTTCTCTGAGGTTCGGAACATATCCAACGACAGCCAAAGTAGACGATCTCTACACTTCCCTTGTCACAGGCTGCTCACACGCTGCTATGAATTTTTTAGTTGGAGGACTCCGACTGCGGCATCGACATACCACACACCCAATACAATGCGCATTTCCATTCGATCTCAATCCTGTTTTGTTTCATTTCATGAACCTTACGCAAATATTCATTACATCCTCCGTCGGATTCGACCTCGACGACGCTACAATATCGGATATGGCCCTCGCTTGGCCTCGCCTCATTTCGCTGCGCCTCAGGTCTCTACTTCAGCACGGCTACCGACGCGTCACACTGAACGGTCTTCTCGCCCTGCAAAGCACTCCCCTGAACTTGAAGATATTCACATGACGTTTGACACCTCCATCATTCCGAAGTCAGAGAATATTGAGAGCGAGCGCGTATTCCAGCAAGACGTGCTTGACCTGAATGTTGGCTACTCGTTGATATCCAGACATTGCGAGATTCGTTTCAGGCATATCTCCGAATTTGTAGTCCATGATTGGGAAGACATGAGCAAGCATGGGCTTGAAACACAGGAGGAGAGGAACACCCTCGATTATCTTTGGAGCGAAGCGGAGGCCTTGCGGCCCAAATCTCAGAAATTCGCAGGGAGGAGAGGGATTGGGCGCGGCTCCTTGAAAATTCATAATAGAGTGAGGGTATTTTCGTCTCGGCGATTGACGAAAATAAACAGACGGTTTCTTGTTATGTCGATTATCGAGCAGTACGACGAGTACCTTCATTTCGCTCGAGCATTGTATAAACGCACGAATAAACTCAAAGCGTCGAACATCTTACCAATGAGATATTCTATGGAAGTCGCTCGGCGGCTCGAAGGCACCATCAGTTCAAGGACGCAAACAGAAATTTTCAGAAATTACGTTGGAAGTGAGTAGGGGGAGGAATTAGTGCAAGTCAGATGCAATACGTGGATCTTTGTTACTCAGCGTATACCGGAGTCCCGGCGATCGCGAAGGTAAAGTGATCGTTCTGACTAAGTTGGGGCATCGGCAAGGCATCGGAAAGATTTATAAATACGTAAGGGTCTCATGCATATGGAAATCGCAGTCGAGTCGGCACCAGTATGGTGGCGAATCGCTGGTGATGAAGCAGCTCATAGAGACTGTCTGATATTTTTTGGGCAGGGGTGACCACGGATGACCACAGAATCCAGCAAAAATTGAGATAATCACGATGCTGTGTTGAGCGGCTTTAGTGTTCAGGCGAAGATGAATGCAACCGGCCCCAGACGGCAAATCCGTGGGACAACGAAACGGATTTAAAAGAGGGCCGCACGTGGCGGATCTCAACCCATACAGGATACAACACACTTGCGATCATTGATTGTACGCCGCTTTGTTAACGGCAAACCAACGGCGAACTCAGATCCCCTCGTACTAGTAGGGAATCAACATGTCGCACACAACTGTTAGGCGCTCGTCTCTGATTATCCCAGGCCTACGTGCACGCTTCGTGTACTTACCCCCCAGACTTGGCGATGACTCAAAGCGATTCTGGTGAGCGCTAGATCGAACTTCTCAAGATTGATGCTAAAGTCGGAGTTAACCCGAATTCGGCCCGCGTTACCGTATCTGCGTCCACGTCAGACTCGGACATGCAGATATCACACGACGACGAGCCACAAACCATGAAGAAGTCCGACCCAAATAGTATGGATGTCGACGAGGAACCGCAATCGGACGACGAACAAGTCGAAGTTGACGTTCTTCCCGATGCTGGAAGTGACTCTGAAGCCAGCGAGGTTGTGGAAGAAGGTGAGGCAGAGGTCGAAGAGCCGGAGGAATATGAACTCGAGGATGAGGACGACGAAATCCAGTCCCGCTCGCCGTCTGTAGGTTCTTCCCACAGCATAGTTTGAGATATACGGAATGACGGTTGTTCTCATAGGCTGCAGAGACGCCAGCGAAACCCTCGCTCAAGATAAAATTCAAGCTCGGTGCAGCTGTCACTCGTGGCAGACGTACTCGAGGTAACCTTGGTTTCGCTTAGACAAAAAAGTACTGATGTGGTACCGATCGCATAGCAACGGCCCCCGTTCAAGTTGAATCTGAAGAATCTGAGCAATCCGAATCAGAGGAGGAGATGCCTCAGAATGTCCGTCTCACAAAACGGCAAGCTGCTCTAGCAAAGGCACGCAAAGGTATTGCCAGTTCAGAAACCTCAATTGGTACGTAGTTTTAACTATTGTGGTATTTTGGGCGAGACGTGGAACTGTCCACTGATCTCCTGGCTGTTCTTTCAGCTAATACATCCTCGATAGCTTGTACAGATCGTTTCTAACTAATTTTTCAGATGAAGAATCCAACACGAGCAAGAAACGCACCGCCATTGATCCGTCTGAGCTTGCTCTGCGGAAGGAGGAATCCGCCCGGAAAAGACGCAATGTAACCGAGAAAAAGCTGCAAAACGAGAAGGTAGCATTCTCGCATTTTCTGCCGCTTACCCAACAAATACTTTCCTATTAACGCGATTTCTCAAGGCAGAAACCATCAACCGCCTCCTCAAGAAACAATCTCGACCGCGAAATAAACGCACGATGGCCCTATCCACCTCGACACCCGTCGAGATTCCCACACCAGTGCCTCCTTCCGATGGCCCTGGATCAGTTGGTGATGCGGTCGAGGACAAGGCCTTAGAAGCCGAGAAAGAAGCAAATGCAACGCCCACGATGTACAGATGGATATCCACCTCGCGCGCTCCCGTGACCGTCCAGAATTCCACCGAGAACACGTCAAGGATGAGCATAACATTCTCCGTTCCTGCCTCGGTAGCATTTGAAACACCGGCGACTTCTCCTGTCCCACCCAAGCCTCAAGCACCCGCTATGTGCGCGGTAGCTGGGTGTGGGAAAGACCGGAGATATCGGCTGGTAGGTGGAGAGTGGGGTGTCGGCGCATGTGGGATGGGCCACTTGAAAATGTTGGAAGGGCAGTAAAGAGCGCGGTGGCTCGGACTTCTCTTTCTTTCTTTGCCGCTAAGCTTGCTATCGACGTGCTGTGTTGTATCTGTGCAACTCTTGTTGTACATATCATATCATGTAGTACTTTCTCAGAGATAAGAACGTTGGCTAAACTCCACGGAGATGGAAATTAGAAGATATCGTTGCCCAGGTTTCGCTACGTCCTTTTTATCCAATCGCTGTCGTTGATACGAAAGTACGTAGTCAACGAAAGTTGCGGGCGTCAAATTAATAACAGCTTAGGAAATGAGTGCAAAGAATCGCCAAATATGCATGGAAAACAGCACAAGAAAGACATATGTAAAGAGCGACGGTAGAAGATTACTGATAGGGCAAAAAGCGCGAGACAAAGTAAATCTACACAAAGAAGCCCTGCATTAGAACACTGAACAAGGAGGGAAGATAGACAACGCGTACGAATGAGTGGGGAAGATCCTATACACGGTGAACTCCAGAAAGTAATGCGGTGACCGGACCAACGAGCGCGGGGTCAAAGCCGCATCCGCAGCTCTGACCGGCGCTCAGAAGCCCAAGAAGGTCACTGACGAGCTCCAGGACAGCAGAGATGAGGGCATCAAGAAGCCCAACGCTGCAGCCGCAGCCGCCACTCAACCCATCAAGACTAGCAAGGAGTTTCGCGACTAGCCCACCAAGGCTGCTGGGGTCAAGGCCGCCCAGAAGGCCACTGCCCAGAAGTCCGCCGAGGAGTCCACCGCCCCCTCCGCCAAGAAGGCTGGAGACCAAGCCCACTGTGGAACCAGTGAGGAGGACGTTGAGGGTGTCGCCCGGGAGAAGACCTCTCAGCAGGCCGCTATCGCCGTTGAGACAGCTACCAACGACGCCGCTGAGAGGCCCAGCACTGGAGATGGGAGCAACGGAGCTGACGATACTATGTACGTTGTTGACAGCGCCAATAACAGCGTGGTTATTGGGGTGCAGAGCGGCTACAGAGCTCATCGTCCTCTGGACAGTGACGAGGGAATTGGCCACGTTCGTGACCTGTGTCAGAACTTTCTCGGCGTTCTGAATAATTATCTTAACGATTAAACAGAACACTTTGAGGGTATCACACACGGGGGAGAGGCCAGCGACAACGTTTGTGGCCTGTGAGTGGTATCATCTCAACACACGGGTGAACGCTTCGAGGAAGGGGATAATAACTTACCGAGGGAGCGCCGAAGACACTGGAAACGATGACGCCGCCGAGGGATGCAGAAATAATTGCGGCACGGGTGAAGCGCATCTTGGTTATTCTATCGAGAAAGAGAGGATAGCTCGAAAGTCGATTAGACGGTTGAGAACTGGAGTCATGGGTTCGACGCACCTTACTTTTATACTTTGCCTCACAATTAATTTAAGTACATCACTCAGTACGACTTCCGACCTGCCCAACTCTCGTGAAGCTCTGAAAGCGACTGGTAACACATCCGCGGGTCCCAGCCCCTTCTCTGCGACACCGGGCAGCACTAGAAGCCTGGCAAAAGTTTGACGGCAGGTCAGAGAAGTTGGCAGGAGCCGAATTCACCCGTGTGTGTCGATAGAGTGCTTATTCAACACAAGAGGGTGGACTGGGTCGTATTCGGGCCAGTCAAAGTCCCGGGTAGCGGAATGAGAGCGGGTACGAGCATAAGACGATTTATTTGGCACTGGGCGTAATAATGGTGGTGCTGGCATGCGGCGACGCCCCAAAGATTGGAGCGGATTGGCATGGAGTCAAAGCTAGAAGTTGTGCATTTACATGAGTGTCTGAGTATCCACGACACAGACGCCCACCTCGGAACATCTTCTGCTCGCCTCGACTTTTGCTCATAGTCGCTACTGAATGAATAAAAAATCAGTTTACCAAAAGACCGACTACGCTAGCGATGTACTATAGTCAGCGCCTATCCCACTACTGCGAGGATTCACACAGCACGGTGTATCGATTCCAGCGGGTGGCGTTCTGCGGTACGTCGGCAATCTGGTACTTCCTGGCCTTAGACGTGGAGGCGAATAGGTGTTAAGAGACGTACACGTAATTGTGTCATCGTAACGATTTTCCTCGATGGGTTATGCGTTGGATTCAGCTTGGAAGCCTGGCCGACAGAATGGGGCCGTGTGATTGCAGAGGTTGCCCCCGTCTCCACCATTCCGCTGTCTGCCAGCCGCTTCATGACCTGATGAGTAAGTGCTTGGTTGTGTATATGCGAGCACATAACGGAACTTGAGTCAGCAATAGTACAGCATCCGTTCTCATCGCGTAGCTGGATTCACGGACCGAGCGATATGTCTATTATTTGACGCGCGGATTACAAGGCGGCGGCGGCAAAATTTGTTCGAGAGGGGGGATTGAGGATGAACCGAAAGCCAGCATCGGCGCCTATGGATGAAATTAAAACACTGACTGCAATATGACGGCTGATACGCGGCCTTGCCGCTCAGTTTACAGAGATCCGTAAACAAAAACGAACCTTAATTCTGCCGCTACCAATGAAATCAGACCGCTCCAAAGGAGTTCACACCGCGATGCGCACATACTAGGTAGAAAAATGTTGAGTGAAGGACGCCATGCAGCGTACATGCGTGCATTCAAAGAGAGCTCCACGAGCCTAAGGGGCCAGCGATAAGATCTAGATAGTGGGAATGTTTGCAGACGAACGGAAGAACTAGGAAGTGGTTTACTGAGCCTGTCCAGAGTACGAGTGAGGGAGAATAAATCTTGCTAATCCCACACACTCAACTGGAAAGTTGAAGTCAGCTCCTCCCAAAGGCTCCACCGTAAATTGCAACTGGCCAAGAGTTGATTATGGTCCGATTTGAGAGACTGCACATGGTGAATGAGCGTGCCGATGTGGTGCTCGCCCCAATATTGGATTTCCCTCGTTCAACCATTATGTATTCGCTGAGGACTCCTGCAGTTTATAAGATGACTGGAATGCAAATTGAATTTAGAGTGCGTAGTGTGGAAAATTACGATGAAGAATTATACGGAATGCTTGGTTGGTATTTTTCGTCGATGCTTCGCATCGCTCAGGCGGTCTTCGCCTTCTTCTTCGGTGGCGCCTTCTTCCTCTCCGCCTCCTCCCAGTCCCGCACCAGCCAGCGCTTCGCGGTACCCATGTACTTGTTGCCCTTCCCACTCGAGTCCTGACCTTGCGCGACGACGGCGCCGTCCTTATGCTTGCCCACGTCCGCGGGCGGGATGGTCAGCCGCGTGAGGCCCTTGCACGGGAGCTTCGCACACGCGAGGCCGGGCACAGCGGAGGGCTGCAGCACGACGGCGTGGAACGTGTGCCCACCGTAATCGCCGTAGTAGTCCGACCACGACTGCACGATCGTGTACGCGTAGTGCACGGTGGTGGTGCTCGCAGTCGCCGCCGCGTCCGCTGCGTCGTATTCCGCGCCCGTAGCGATCTGCAACACGGTGATGTCGCGCCAGTGAGTTCCACGTAGAGCGTGCACCAATGGCGCGACAACGCACCGTCTTGGCCGTTGCAACCTTCCATTTCTCGACCCGCGCGTATAGATCCCCAGCTTGCGCCTCTGCGACGACCTTGCCCGCCTTCTTCGCCTCATCCAACCCCTTGAACTCCGCGCGTTCCTCGCCGTCCTTCAGCGTCCGCTTCGCCTCCTCCGCGTCGTGGTAAGTCTTCAAAATTTCCGACGCGCCAGAGAGCGTGCGCGCGACACCGAGCGGCCGTGGGCCCTCGTGCTCACTGCACAGACCCGCGTCGTATTCCATGTCGGCGAGGACGACGAAGAGGTGGGTTGGCGCCGGTGCAGCACTGTGTTGTGGGGAGTCTGGGGACGCGTCTGGGACTGCGGCATCATCATCCGCGGCGCGCTTGAGGCTCGTTGTCGCCGCGGAGGCCATGGTTGTTGAGTCTTGACTGAGGTTTGGAATTGGACACGCTGGGAAGAAATGGCCTTGCGTAAGCGCCCGGGTCCGTGTGCTTCACGTGACATCGGTGTTCGAAGCCGTTTTCATTTTTCTTGCTTCCCGCATTTAAATTGTGGCTCGCGTATGTATAGAATTTTATCCCAATATTAATATTCTTTTTGCTTTTGCATGGACAGAATTTTTCCGGGATAACATTCAGCATAGTAATATTAAGTACAGGTCGTGAAAGATCATCCGGTAATTATACACATGGCGATCGAGCAATCCCGTATTTCTAGGATTGAGCATTGGGAACGTCACTGCCAAGTACAAAATTCCATTCTCCACATTCTTCTCGCCGCCAACTCTTGCAATCTGTCAGATGGTTGAGTAGTTTGACTGAACGTCGAAAGCAGATTCCCTTACGAAGGCTACTCGTTACCAGAGATGGGCAGTGTTGCCCCCATGTCGTTAGCGCCATAAGATCATCGGAATCCAATCGTATAGCTACCGAATCGGCTAGACTGGGTCCTTCAGGCTGTTTAAAACTATCTAGACGAAAGTGGGCCAGATGTTTCAGTTGCCCAAGGAACTTAGCAATTGTCTCAACAGCCGCCTTGCACAGTAATGTGAGTGCCATGCAAAAATGGGACGCCACCAGACTTGCCTGACTGAGCGGCTGCTCTGACCCCATAAAAGGACCGATCTCAAGCGTGTGAACCGTCGGCAAATGCTGGGCTACTGGCCTGAAAATCGCCGTCCACGGGCCGTCCCAAAGGATGGAAAAGGAGAATGGTATTTTAGGCGAAGTTGCGGCCGCCAGAACGGCCAGAAGGGAATAGAGATTCGTGGTGTGAGGCACGTCCCAGAGTGAAGCGGTCTCGAGGCCGCACCTGCGCACGACTATGTTGAGTGCATAAGAACTGGATCCCCGATACGACTTGAGGCTCGGGAGATGGACGGGGATCCCCGGCACATCGGGTTCGTCTTCATATCCCCAGGGTCTAATGATATCAAGATGTGTTAATTCTTCATGACGGTTTAAGAACGCCGCTAAGGTGGGGTAATGTGATGCGTGCGGCTGGTGGATGCAGAAACGTCGTAGATGCGGAAGAGTGAGCGTCGGAAGTATTTTGACCAATCCTCCGTCGTAACTAGTACTGGCATAGTCCGGTACCCAAATGTTTAGGCACTCTAGACGGCCAAGAGCCTGAATGTTTGCCTCCAGGAGATTTACAAGCAAATTTTTGTCGGGGTCCCTGCATATAAGGTAAAGTCGTAGAGTCTTACATATATAAAGGCTTACTTGTCTCCAACATGTGGGGCAACCACAAGACTGCGCACACAGTCATGCCTGTCTACATAAGTACTACCACCGTCAGCTCGCATGAGAGTACGGCAGAACTGGATAGTGTTCTGGATAGTTTCGAGGTTAATGCACCGGTAAAGGGTCGGTACGGTAATCTCATTCAACCGTCTAGATGTCTCGCAGAGAGGTACTTGGCTGCGAGTCGGCAAATGAGACACGATTTCCCGTACAATTTCGGCTGGGAGCCCGTCCGGGAAATAGTTCCGATTAGGGCTTCGAAAGGGTGGCACTTTCCAACGTTGGAGTCGCTCGGTAGATTCTACTCTGACCGAGAGTGCCATGGAGGTAAGTAGGTGCTTGGGATGGGTAAGGACACAATGGTTTGCACGTGATACCTTGATGCTGTTAAACAAACGCCGATCAGTCACGTTACTCATGTAGTATGTACGGAGTGGGAGAATTCTGCGTACCCTTGTAATATATGCTTGTTCACTGCGCCCACATTTTCCCAAAAAGTTTCGCGGGGTGTGACGACCCTCGCCGGTCGGAAATTCGATTCCCGCACTGAGGGTAATACCACTCTTCTGCTGTCTGTGTTCAACTGTCAACCGAACGGTGTTCGCGGTTTGCCGAAGTTATCTTATCTGTCCATATGGGGTATACAATCGAGGCAGTGTCAGCGTCAGAGTGCTGCCACGGCCACGTCACACCTCCAACCTCCATGCAACTGCTATACGAGGTGAGTTAGGGTAGCTTGGGACCTATACGCTTTGCATCACAACTACATTTATCTCCTAGGCGGTCCCCGGGTTCTTTGCCCAGGATGGCCCACTCGCAGATCCTCGTGCGATTGGACCAGTCAGTCGTGATGATTTTCTTAGATTTCGCCGCCTAATTTCCCACTCATTTGGTTCAAGGTTCCCCCTAGATTCGGACTTTTAGATTCTTCCCATGAACGCTGGTCTACATTCAGCTCCAAGTTGCAAAAGCTTAATGCCGACGCCGATGCTAACGTTTTATATAAATTATTCTTCTTCGGTAGACATGGCCAGGGGTACCGTAAGCGTTGATCCATGTCTTTGAATCTAATTCTAAATATCGCGCAGATAATGTTGCAGAGGAGAAGTACGGTGTCACGGCCTGGGACGAGTTCGTTGATTTATAACCCCTGTTTTTCACATCAGCTGACTTATGTACAGCTACTGGGCGATGCTCAACGGAGATGGGGAACTTACTTGGGGTCGTCAGTCGAGCCAGGATCTGCTCTTTTATTTCGACACTTATCGTTGGCCATATAGCGGATCCTGAACTCACCGAGCTTGGAAAGGAGCAGGCTGCCAGTGTAAATGAGCTTTGGAAAGCAGAGCTCGCCTTCAACATCCCGCTTCCGCAGAAGCTTTATTGCAGCCCCATGACGCGTGCTATGCAAACCAACGAGATCACGTTCAACGGTATACTGACCCATGAAAGCCAACGTGTGGTTGTTGTCGAAGTAAGCCGTGTTCATTTTCGATCAGGATCAGCGCATTTCTAAGATTATGCAGAACTGCCGCGAGGAGTATGGGGAGCATACTTGCGACAAACGTACCACACTCACCCACATCAAAGCTGCGTTCCCTCGGTTCGAAATAGAAAGTGGTTTCGCAGAGGAAGACGGGTTGTGGGAGGCCGATTGGAGAGAGACCAAAGAGCAGGCCGCAGCTCGTGCTAAGCAGGTCCTTGACAACATCTTTCAGAACAACAAGAGTATCAGTTGTACGCCCACGCCCGATTCCGCTCTAGGTCTTCTATTTCTGAGATTACGATCTAGATGTGTCCATCACCGCCCACGGAGGAATTATTAATGGGTTCCTGCGGTCGCTGGGGCGACCCATCTATCCTCTACCGACTGGCGGTATGGACAGCCGTTTCTTTGACATGTTGTGTACTGTACCTTCTAATCCCCGCCTTCAGGTGTCATTCCCGTCGTTGTCAAGGCTACTACCACTGCATGATACTCTTCCCGCATAGATATCTTCTACGCATTGTGCCCTTATTGAGCATGAATTTAGAGCTTTAGATGATAGATCGTCATCGTATTCAGGAAAGTCGATCATGGATCCAGTTCAACAGACAGATGGAATATTCATATCGGTGGCGTGTCCCGAGCTTCTTATCGATGCTTCGCTTTAAATAGCCTAGTTGCGTTTTTTCGCCATTGGCCGCAGGCGCAGTATCATCCGAAACCTGTGCCCGAAGAACATAGCATGGCGATCTCGTTGTTGAACGGCTTTTGTTCCAGATTTTGCCTACTTAACAACAGTACAACGACAGGGAACGGAAATATCTTCCATTGTATCTATTTTCGTCGCGATATCAACCTGTCATGTGAACCAAAGTTACCTGGCTCCTTTCCAGAAGCGAGCGGACGGATCCAGTCATCTACCGAACAGGAGTCACCATGCCCCGTATATAAACCCCCTCTACCCCTCGCTGTCTGGTAATATCCCCCACACTTCCTCCCTCAGAAATCGAAAACAGCGGCAATGGGTTGGTTCAGTGACGATTCAGATGAGGCCCAGGCGCACGCCGAGGCAAGCTACATCCTTCTATCCTGTCAGAACCAATTCTCATCCATCTATCTCTTAGTTCGCGTCCGGCAACCACAAAGCCTCCCTGTCGCACGAGTTCATTGCCGCCGCCGCTTCCTTCGAGGCCAGTCGCCCTCATCTTGTTCCAAACTGCTGTCGACGTATACTTACTTTCCAACAGGCAGCGAAGGCGTATGAGAAGCACTGCGCTGAGAACGGGAAGCCCGAATCCCATGCGAAAGCTAAAGAGATCCTCGCAGGCCTCGCTGGTGCCTTCATTGACCGCGAGGTTGAGTCCAAGGGTGTAAGTCCCTATCAATCATACTGCGATTGACTGGTAATCGATGATCTTGCTCCTTCTAGCTTGACTTCATCGATAAGGAGAAGGCGAAGCATGAGGGTAGGTAGTCATTAACTCCTTAACGGCTTTTCCTCACTCTTGGCACAATAGCCAAAAAACGGTGCGAGGAGAACATTGTTGCGGTGGAGTACGACTACTAGGAGTGAATAGAAAATAACTATAGTCGAATAAGTTTGAATGTATATGAATTCCCGTCATCCATAACCTTGTCTATAACCTCCTAACAAACCGGCGATCCCATCGATCCTAGTCTCTCCTTGACAGACGAGCTTCAACAACGAAGCTCGTATGTCGTATATCGATCCAATTTGAAGGTATTTAATTTTCCCGCCCGGAAAATGGTTTGAAAAATTAACGTTGATAGTCTGACGTCTTGGTTCAGATCGGTTGGCCATTCGGAGTTTGAATGTCCGGACCGACCACGCCGGTGTCAAAGCTTGCGCAAATAAACGTAGTTGTCTTGTTCTTGTCTCATACCATGCCACCGGTTTACATGGCTTTCTACCCTCTTTCTATGGCTTCCGCGCATCTCCTTGCATCGCTCTTCGCATCCGCCTACGTTGGCTCTCTATACGTCGCAAAAAACGCGAGATTGCGCTTCTCAAAGGTCTCCAAAAAGAGCGCGTCACGGACGGGGCGGGGACGGCAGGCGCCAGAAGGCAGTCGAGACGATCCAGCTGTCATCCGTGCACGCCTATCGGTGGTCACCTTTGTGTCTATATTCACCTGCGGCGTTGTATATGCTATCGTAGCTGCATCCACTGCCCCCGCTGTACGGCACGCGTTGTCACTCGATCGCGACTGCAAAACTCACATCACGGCAGTTTGACCACCCTATCTCCAGGACGCGGGAAGTCCTCGGGATAACTGGCCTCCTAGCTTCCTCTCGTGTCTGCAGACACCGCTCCTGTTCCTCGGACCGCTCTATGCGAGCTACCTGGGGTCGAGTCTTCCCTTCCAGGCAAATTATTCCATGCAGAATGATTTCGTCGACGTGTTCCAGACCTGGGTCGGCCTGCGCAACTACATCTGGGTGCGTATGTCGGATGTGGTTCGATCCGAGGCGTTGACGCTCGTTCCCCAGGGGCCGCTCACCGAAGAAATCGTTTTTCGTGCGTGCGTGTTATCTGTATACGCAATGGCGGGTGCTGGGAGAGGTAAGATGATCGCATTTGCGCCGATGGCCTTCGGATTGGGTGAGTCTCTTCGTTGTCCGCCATTTCTTGGCTAGGAAGGAGTAGAACGCAGTGATTAATGCGCACGAAAATATTTCCACCATTTGATTCATGATCCTCCGCATTCACTCCTACTAATCAGTACTGCAGCGCACGTCCACCACGCATGGGAGACCTACAATCAGTACGGGCGTACCGCAGCCGCCCTCAAACGCGCCGTACTCACCACTCGTGAGTATCGCGCCCTCTCCCCGCAAGCGCTCACAATCTCGAGCCCAAATATCAGTGTTCCAAACGGGGTACACGACCCTCTTCGGCGCGCACACGTCCTTCCTCTTCCTCCGCACGTCCTCGCTCGCCCCGCCCTTCACCGCACACGTCTTCTGCAACATCATGGGCGTGCCGCAGATGTCCAGCGAGATCGCGATCCACCCCGAGCGCAAATCCGGTAAGTGGCGTCCAATTCCAATTCATATCGTATACTGTTCTTTCTCGCGCATTTTTGCGTACTGACGCTGCAATCCAGCGATCATCACAGCGTATGTGCTGGGCATCGTGCTGTTTTTCGGGACCCTCTGGCCGTGGACAAGCGTCGAGGGCGGGGGGCTGTATTGGCGGGCGGCGGGGGACTTCTGGCGCGTCGCCGGCCGCATGCCGTGGTCTTCCAGTTGATAATAATATACTACTTTCCTTTGGTTATACAATAGCATCTTTCTTTCTCCGGACAGTTTCAGAGTTAATGATTGGGGTCGGTGGAATGTGGCTGAATATGTTTGAAGTTTTGACCACTGATACGTCGCCATTGGTCGCTTATATGGGTGTGTTGAACGATTGTCTTCGCGATCGCTATATAAAGTTGGGTTGCGAGACTGTAGACGTAACATGAACGGGCCGAACGGCGTCCCATCGGCCAAAGTTATCTGTCTATTATTACATGCGGTATGCCGACAATCCGTCCACTTTTCTCTCACGCCTCTATTTGTGCCGTCTGGTTCCCACCAGACCCTCCTCTCGACGTTCATCATGCCTTGGAACCCCATCAAGCTGAACGACGGTACTCCGCCTTGTCACGGTGACTGCCCAGTTGATGCTCACCAACCCCTTCTCAGGCCGTGAAATCCCCAGCATTGGGTTTGGAACGTGGAAGCTGGGAAACGGCGAGAGCCCTATCAGCCAGGTCGACCAGGCCATCTCTCTGGGATTTGCGCATGTCGGTGAGTTAACGCCTGAGCCCAATGAATCTCGTTCACCCTTTCTAGACACCGCACAGGCGTACCGGAACGAGGAGGAAGCAGGGACAGCTATTCGTGAGAGTGGCCTTGCGCGCAAGGAAATCTTCATCACGACAAAGTACTCTGGCCTTGACGGGCTGGACATCAAAACGTCCATCAATAACAGCTTGAAAAATGTGAGTATTTCAGCCTGCTCACGGTCGCGTACTGAACACAAGGTGGCGCAGCTGGGGGTGTCCTACGTGGACCTGTACCTCATCCACCACCCGCGGCTTGCGGTCCCCGACATCCCGACGGCCTGGAAGGAGATGGAGGACATCCAGGCACAGGGCCTCGTCAAGTCAGGCATTCGCTTTCCATCCCCACACGCTGGCTAACGCCCGTCTCAGGAGCATCGGCGTCAGCAACTTCGAGGTCAGCGACATGGCGATCCTGCTCGCGTCCGCGAAAGTCAAGCCCGTCGCGAACCAGGTGCGCGGCCCAAAGTTCACTGCTCACTGCTTGCGTGAACCGGCGCGTCGTAGATCCTGCTTCACCCGTACGTGTACGCCCGGCAGACGCCGATGCTCGAGTACGCCGCAAAACACAAGATCGTGATCGAAGCGTACAGCGCGCTCATGTGGGTTCCCTCTTACACCTCCCCTCGTCACAAATACAAATTCTCCTCATATCTAGCCCCGTCACGTCGCTCCCCGGCGGCCCCGTTGACGCCCCAGTCAGCGAGATCGCCGACAGACTCGGGGTGAGCATGGACCAGGTGCTGCTCGCGTGGACCAAGGCCAAGGGCGCCGTCGTCGTGACGTCAGTCCACCTCCTCCCTCTTCATCGCGCTGCTAAATGAGGTGCAACGCGTGCAGAACGAGCTCCAAGAAGGAGCGGCTCGAAGGGTACCTCCACGCCGGGGACCTCAGTGCGCACATCCTCTTCTGACATCAAGTACAAATCTGACTTACGTGTGTTGACAGAGCTGACTGACGCCGACATGGCCGCGATCGACGCCGCCGGCGCGAAGGGCCCGCCGCTGACGCCCGTGAAACGCTTCCTGCGCAAACTCGTGGTCATTGCGGTGCTCAGCGGCCTCGTGGGCGCGGTGACGACGAAGCATATGTCGTGTCTGGTGTAGGTATGCGAGAGGACATTCAAATATGTAGGCTTCACTGTGTACAACACGTGCTTTCAAGTCTTTGTCGCGAGAACCATCTTGAAAATCTTGACAACGCAACCATCTTGTTGTGAACTTTAATTTTCCTGATAACGTCCTCATTCCGAACTATGGATCACTTGGTTGAGGATGCCGCACAGCGCAATACAGTACGTGGCGATCTTGTGCGGGATTTGCGAGTTTCTCTTGACAAGAGCAGATTACATGAATGCACTCATCATACACAGCCATCTAAAATTCGAACTTCTCCCCAACAATCTCCTCCGTCGCAGTCCACAACTTCGCACAGATATCCTGAAGCAGATGAAATAGTCAAAAGCCCGAGGCGGAAGGAGAAATAAAATTAAACGCACGGGATTACTCGTGTGCGCTGCAATGACAGCCTCCTTGCAGTCGTCGAGGTACATGCCCGGCTTATCTACGGTTCGCTTAATGATTTGAAATTAGAGAGAGGTATGAAACAAAGGTGCTGACCGTTGAGGCCGGGGTCGAACGCCGCGACCAGGGTGCTAGAAGAAATGATGTTGTAAGTGACGATGAATCTCCCGGCATTGAAATCCGGACGCACGTCGCAGCCCCCTCGGGAATGGTCTTCCACTGGAAGAGCTTGTCGCTCGGGCTCCCGTCTTCGTTGAGGAGACCTGGAATTATCGACCTTGAGCATGAGCAAAGCAATAAACTGGCGTGAAACACGCCGCTCACCGAACTGCTTCATCTCTTCCATGGACGACTCTTTTGGTTGAGATTCGAAGGGATGACTATGCAACGGGTGTGTTCTCTCAACAGAATCCCCGCCGCAGACAACAAAGCGACGCACCTCCCGGTGCAAGCTGTACGCATTCATCCGCCCACCAGACCGCTTCGACAGCTCAATCGCCGTGGAGATCGTCGCGGACTTGGCCTGGTGTACGCGTCGAACAGGTGGTACTTCGCCGGGTCCGGCTTCACGAGCGTGCTGAAGTCGACGCCGTTCCCGAACGCGTGCGAGGCGCTCGAGACGTACACGACGCGCGGCGTGTAGTGGGTGTACCCGTGGCGAGGAGCTTGGGCGCGAGGAGCTTGTGAGGAGGAACGCCCGAAGTGGTCCGTCGCCATTTGGTTCTCGAGGTTGTCGACGGTGAGCTTGAAGGTGCCATTGGAGCGGCGGCGTTGTGGATTAGCACCTGCGGACCCCGTCAGCAGAAAGAAAATTCACGGGACGGTAATAGCGGCATGGAGAGGCTCGGGATACGCGTTGACTTCGGCGGCAGCTTTCCGGACGGCGGCGAGGGAAGATAGATCGAGGTTGAGAAGACGGAGGTTCGCCGAAGGTACACTCTTCTTTATAGCGTCCTCTGTGAGCTTCAGTCTGTTGAAGCATCGTCATGAAAGCTCAGACTTGGTCACATCCGGAGGTTGAATACCTGTCCGCGTTGTATCCTGTGATAATGACGAGGTTCGCATATTTTGCGATAACACGGGCAGTCTCCCACCCAATTCCATTGAGAGACGTTCCCGTCACCAGCACTATCAAACCAGTCTGATTATATATATGCGACGGAGTGCACACACGGAACGCACCATTTTTGCCCTCCATTTCGGGGGAAAATCTTGCAGCAACATCTTCTGCCGTGGTGTGAAAGCCGAAGTGGGGTGTAGACATGATTGAGTACAGTCGATTGAGATACTGCCCTCCATAGAACCATGGCTGTTTTAAATGCGCCGGTTTCGCACACAAATAATTACCGTGTCGGGGACTGACGGAATCTCGAGAGCACGACCGCCCGAGTCCGCCTCAGATCACAGGCCAGACTACAACTTGCAAGCCCATCGGTGTCTCTATTGTGCCATCACGGTTCTGCAAGCAAGCCGTTTGCGACGCGCGTCTGGAAAAGCTGATGACGCAGCATTCGGCAGAGATTGATTCCAGGACCAGGTTCGCAATTTACAATGGTGCGAAAGAAACACGGTACGAATCCCCGCTGTGGGTCAGCATTCGCAATTCCCGAGACGAAAGGGAGCCCTGACAAAGGTGGTGAGCGAGCATTGGTCTCCTGTCCTCTGCAGTTGATGTCCGGACATCGGTACCAGAGTATAAGGATCACGTGAACTTGCATCTAGCATTGGGTAAGAGAGTCGTCAATGGTGGCCGAAAACGAATACCCGATTGATTGGTGAAATGTGGTTTGAACGAACTGCATTGATAAGAAGGTACATTGAAATAAAATTCTCACACTGTTACACTGTGCTTCGACTGGGTACATGATACCAAAAGCACTCGTCAAAAATCGCCCTCACTGGCTCGGAAGCATCGCATTGTACCGCTTCCCAATTTCCGACTTGTTGTCCTGTCTCGTAGTGAGGTAATTCGGACCGTTGAGATCCATCGACCCACGGAGCCAATCCGCCGCTTCGTCCCACCAGCCACCGTCGCCACGGTCATAGGTGAGTCGGTAGATACATTCCGAATACTGATAAACGACGATGAGCGCCAGACGGTTGCGATAACTCCGCGAGACGCAGCTTACCTTGTCGTACACCTCCCAGCGCGCACTCTTCCAGCCCTCTTCGCCCAACCCGTGTTCCTTGATCACGGCAATGAGCGCCTTGAACAACTCCTCCATGTACACTTCGCGCCAGAAGTACGTATGGTCTCCAGTGAAACCACATTCATTGACGTCCACTTGGTCTCGCGTAGCCTCGTCCCGCAAAGACGCGGCGCGGTCGAGAACATCACGCAGTGCGGTAAACGAAGCTGAATCCGGCGGCAACGTCGTAGGTCTTGGCGGATATTTCACCGACATGTCGAATGCGCCTTCCTTCTGTTTGATGCTCATGGAAGGTGTCATCCCGTACGTAACAGGTCGTCCTCGCCGTCATCTTCGAGAGCCTCGTTTCCGGCGTCCCATAGCCACGTCAAATTGAAACTCAAAAACTGCTCTTTGAGTCTGAGGAGGCGTGGAGTCGACGCCCGTCGGTCAGATAGGATTTTCGAGGGGGAAAGTTGTACGATGGAGACGCTGCCGTTGGGGTCCCTGTACGCATCCGGTTGCTGAAACTCATTTCCCGGGTGGGTCTTCTTATATCGCTCGCGGAGTTTCTTTAGGCTTGGTGGGTGGTGACAGTTAGTCGCAAGGGCCTTTGCAGTTAACAGGAGCACCTACTGCAGCTCGAATCCCTCCGGGCCGCCATGCTTCCTCCAGGCAACACGCTCGACAGCCCGTTCGTTATATAGATACACGGGAACGATGGTGTTCTTTCCGCGGACGTTTACTACCGTCCTGGGTATGCACAATCAGCTAAGAGTTTATAGGGAGGTATGTATGATGCACTCACTCGGATTTAGTGACTTCCAGTCCCTCGAGGTCGGAGGCGCTCAGTTTGTATTGTTTCACAACGTTGGTTTTGTTTATCTATATTTCCGCGAAAACTGTCTCAAAATCCGCTGGCAACAAGAGAAGGAACTCCACTGGATACGCACCCGGGCCATCGAATCTTTCCAGATTGTCGTGTTCCTCCACTGGGTCTCATCGACGACGCTGGGCTCGGACTTCGTTGCGGGTTTCTTGTGGGACTTTGGGGGTGTCCTCGTCCTTGTTACGCTAGTGGAAGCAGCCTTGGGCATATTGTCAAAAAGAGAGGAGCTTATGACAAATATTTGGCTTCAAGAACGACCAGATAAGATCTGGGTATCATAATCTTATCGCATCGCCACAATCCCTCGATCAATATTCCTTTTCTCGCTTATGATATGGCCAGAAAAATCATAGATGATTCCTCCGTAAATTGAGACTGCAATCCGGGATATATACATACACAAATCGCCTGGGCCAAATGTACTACCACTGACCTGGTCGCAGTTTAGGTAGCAGTCATCAGCAAACTCTGATCCGGCCTAATTCTGAATTGACATCTTGTCTCGTCGAATACAGAATGGCGGGGTTGAGCTCCCATTGGCGGCCATTATAGAACAGGCCGGCAATGCATCCCGAATACTAGAATAAATAGAAGCGCGGCAATGCTGAAATCGCGACATCCTGACAACATCCTGGACTCGAAAGCGTCAGCCCGAAACCAAAAACACGACCTCACTACCTCCAATCCCAATTCCAAGCCTCACAATCGACCCCCCACACCTACGCACGCACACCGCCGCGAAATATATTCCCGCACGCATATAATAATATAATACCGTACTTGATTGAATTCACTCTCGAGCACGCGCAGAACGGAAGGTATTCCAGGACAGAGGAGCGGAGAGATAAGGCAAGGAGAAAGGAAAGAGGAAGGAGAAAGACAGGAAAAGACAGGAACAAAAACAGAACGAAGCATATGTATGTATGTCTACGCGTCGTACGTATGTATATGTATGAGAGAGAGAGCGAGAAGAGCATCGGACGGAAGGTGCAGCGAGGCGCGAAGGATTAGCGCTCGGTGGAGAGCTGCGCGAGGTAGTCGGAGAGCTGCGGAGGGATGAGACGTCAGCAGGGATGAAGGGAAGGAAGAAGCAGGAGAGAAAGGGCAAAGCGAGCTGACAGGAGGGTGGGCACACATTGGAAGGGACGCTCGTGCACTCCCTTCCACTGCGTCCAGGGCACATACACCACCGGCACACCAGAGGACGACCGAAAGATCATGGCGCACCGCGCTCCCCGCCACGCTCGAGGCGCATATACCACCGTCCTCGTCCTAAGGACAGCACATGCACTCCCGCCGCGTCCGAGGCCCTCTCTCAGTCTCCGCCCATGGCGAGCCCTCCTCCCAAAAGGAAAAAGAAAAAAAAAGCCCAACGCACCTTCAACGCCCCACTCCGTATACTGTCCCCCATATTCTGCACGTCTGGGTTCGCGAGCACGCGCCCGATCACGTCGCGCGCGGTGCTCTCGAGCCCCGCAAGCGAGCCGTCGCCGCTGCTCGATGCGAAGGAGGCGGAGGGTCTAGAGAAGAAAGGGGGGTGGTTAGTGAGCGAGTGTGTTAGAGGAGAAGAAGGCGGAGGGAGGCGGGGAGGGGGGGAGGGGGGTGAGGGAGTGAGTGAGGGAGTGAAAGAGACGTGGAAGGAGGGAGGGGGAGGGTGTACGATATTGTGATAAAGAAGCGGAATGGAAGGGAGGCGAAACATATGGGCAAACGAAAAAAAAAAAAAAAAAAAAAACTCACTCCTCCTCCCGCCCAAAATACTCATCGCTCCCAATCCCCGTCCGCCCGCAAACGCCTTCAGCCGCCCCTGCGCCTCCTCCACCGACGCGGGATCATACGCCCCCCGCCCAAAATACATGTCGCTCGAGATCGCCTTCTGCGACCCGAACTTGTCCCGCGCCGCGCGCGGCTCGTCCGCCTCGCTCGCACTGCTGCCTTGTTGATCCCCGGGTTCAGCGCGCCGCCCGACGACGGTGCCATGGAGGGCAGGGCGCCGAAGCCGAGCCGCGCGAAGGTCGGGGAGGCCGCGGCGGCGGCGGGTTTGGAGGTGGTGGTGGAAGAGGTGGTGGGTGCGGCAGGGGCGGCGGCGGGTGCGACGAACGAGTTGAGCGGCGTGGCGGCGGGCGCCGCAGGGGCGGGGGCGTCGCGTGCGTAGCCGAGCGCCTTGGTGCGCTCCTCGTCTTCGCGTGCGCGGCGCTCGGCCTCGGCGAATGAGATTGGGGTCGATTTTTGGGCGCCTGGGAACGGAGGGAGGGATAAGGTCAGTATGGGAACGGGCACGACAGGAAAGAGCGAGAAAGAGAACAGGAGCAACATCGGGATCATTCAAGTGAGGAGCCCAGGCGCCCACGGGAAGGAGACACAGACGCGCAGATGCAGTACGCACGCCCCCGGCACTCCACCCCACCACATGACCTCAGTGACCGCAGCGCGAAAAAAAAAGAATGAAGGTACGAGAGGAACGAAACGAAACGGCAAAATGAAAGGAAAAGGTGAAAAATAATCAATGGGACACAAGGACACGACGAAAGAAGAAGAGGGAACGGATGGCCCAAAGAAGCGGGATGGGGAAGGGGGGAATGCGCGCCGGTGACCAGTGCGGGATGGGATGGGAGCACGCAGAGAAGGAGGCGGAGGCGGGACGGTGCGAGGCATGGGAAGGACGACGCAGCGGAGGGAATGGTGCCCGACACGGACACAGGAGTATGAGCGATTGGGATGAATGATGGTGCGGCGCGGCGCGGAAAGGGAAGGGGTGGGGTGGGGAGATAAAGAGACGTGGCGGCGGAGCAAGCAGGAATGGAAGGGAGGCACGCGGGGGGGGCAGGAAAGGAATGTGGGGAAACTGTGCATGCATTGGGAGACAGGATGTGCGGGAGAGAGGAGGAGAGAAGCGGAGGAAGGGGACAGAGGGGGCGCGCGGTGCGGCGAGAAGCGTACGGGCCAGAAAGGACGGGGTGCGGATGTACGAGCCGGCGAGATGGGCGATGCGAGCGAGAGGCAAGGGACAAGGGGGAGGTACGCGCAGCGGGATCGGGGAGTAGAATGCCGCAGGTGTCGGACGATCTGCCCGAGGGAACACGAAAGAACGGAAACGGTTGGAGGGAGGGAGGGCCCACGGCCGCGCCGCCAGGGAAGATGAAATGCGGCGGACGGGAGAAGAGGGGATAGGCGCAGCGCGGAGAGGGCGGAGGGAAGGGGTGGGGTGGGGATGGAAAGCAAGGAAAGCAAGGAAGGCGGAGACGTCGTGACGCGGGATCGGATCGGGGGAATGGTGTGCGACGCGATGGAATGGCGCGCCCGGGGGAGGGAAGAGGGTGGGGCCGTGCTTGCATGCGCGGCAGATGAGGATGCGACGCGGGAGGCGACGCCTGGGAGGCGGACATAGCGGCGGAGGAAGCAGGTATGGACGGGACTCGCAAGGGGGTGGGACAAAGCGAAGGGTGGGGGCTGTGCATGCATCGGGAGAGGGTACGTGTGGGCGGTGGGAGGGGAGCGGAGGGGGCGGAGGGGGGCGTGCGGTGCGGCGAGAGTATTATGGGCAGAGCGGACGGGGAGGGAACGCATGTATGGCAGAGAGACAAAAGGTGGAGGTATTCGCGGGTGCGTGCGCGGATCGGCGAGTGGGACGAACGACGTGGAAGCAGCGGGGTATGCGCGGGATGGGGTGTGGGACGATCTGTCCGAGGGGGGAGACGAGGAGACAGCAACAGTAGGAGGGAGGACAAAGGGAAGGAAGGGCGCACGCCCGCACATGAGATAAGACAAGATGAGATGCAGCTGACACGGTGACGGCGGACGACGATTGATTCGATACGGGGGGCGCGACGGAGGAAGGGGGAGGGGATGGCACGGCACGGAGTGGGAACGTAGGACGAGCGAGTGGACAGGAAGAGGGGGTGGTGGGGGTGGAGGGAAGGGAAAGGGAAGCGCGGTGATGGAGGGCAGAGGAAAAGAGGTGGAAAACCGATCGCGCGAGAAGGCGGCTGACAGAGATGCGCGGGATGGTGGGATAGGGGGCTGACGGGGCCGTGCGCGCGAAGAGGGGTGCGACGAAAAGTGTGCGATGGGAGACGATGGGACGGGGGGTGGGGTGACGTGGGCACGGGGGGATAGGATGGAGGGCAGAAGGTAGGTACAGGCACACGACGGGATGGGGGAGGGCCGGGGGGAAGGGACGGGGACGGGGACGGAGCGGGAAGGAGCAGGAGCAAGATAAGCAGATGGGGAGGGTGGCGTACGGCGGGGGTACACGCATGCAGGACGAGTGGGGTAGGGAGTGCGGTGGGGAAGGGCACGGGAGGACGTGGAAGAGACGGAAGAGACGAATGGAGAAAAGGAGGAGAAGGTGGCTGACGGGTAGGTGGCGGACGGGGGCTGACGAGGGACGATGGCGCGCGACAGGAGTGGGACGGAAAGTGTGTGTGGGATGGGATTCCACGCGATGGGTGCGCGGTGAGACGAGAAGGGCCGAGACGACGTGCACGCGACGAGGACGAGGAGGGCGGCGCTGGAGTGACGAACGAGACGGCGGGCGGGGAGGACGAGGGAATAAAGGGAAGTGAACCGTGGACAAGGGGGAGAGAAAGAGGGGAGGAGAAAGGAAGACGAGAAAAGGAAGGTATAAGACGGCGGAAAGGCGGCTGACAGCAGACGATCCAAGAAAACGAACGCAGGTGGCCGACGCCTACAAAGCCCCTCGGCAAGAAACAGGGAAGACAGAGCCCGCCAGAATCAAGGGCGCACAAAGCAGAACAGAGCGAGCAGAAGAAAAGGACAGTCCAAACGAGAAAAAAAGCGCGACTCACCGAGCTTCCCGCGCTTGCTCCCGCCGCCGAGCTTGAGCGCGCCGCCGCCGGACGCAGACGAGTTGAGCCGGTTGGGCGCAGCCGCGAGCCCGAGGCGCGGACGCGGGGCTGCGACGGGGGCGGCGGGCGGCGGTGTGGCCGTCCCGCTGCCGTTTGCGCTCCCTGCACCCCCATTGGTATTACTCGCGTTGCTCGCAGCGCTCGCCGCCCGCCCGATCACCGGCACACTCACGCCCCCCGCGGGCGTCGCCACCCTTGGCGTGGTCGGCTTACTCCAGCTCTCGAAAAAGTCGTCTTCCCCCTCCTTCTCCTTCTCCCCCTCCTTCGCTACCGCCGCCGCCGCCGCCGCCGCGCCTCGAGCACCACGCCCGCGGGCCACCGCTCCTCGTCCGCGCGCACGCGGGCCGCGAGCTCCGCGCGGTACGCCTCCGCGACACGGCCCTCGTACTTGGCCTTGCCGGTGAGCGTCGCGGCGCCGTGCTTGTGCAGATAGGCGGCGTAGGCGGCGTTCCCGCCGACCTTCATGGCGCGCAGCTGGGCGGGCGCCCACGCGTCGAGGTTGGTGGAGCGCACGAAGGTGATGTGCACGCCCATGTTGCGGTGCAGCGCGGAGCAGTCGAGGCAGAGGTAGACGGCGAAGGTGACGGAGGACCAGGTGGGGTTGCGCGCGGCGCAGTCGAAGCAGGTCTGAGGGCGGGCGACGGGCGTAGCGGGGCGAGCGTAACGAGCGTGTGGGTGGGCGAGCATAACGAGCGAGTAGGCGGCAGGGAGTCGAGCATGGCAACCAAGTGACGAGCCATCGACGAGCGGACGCAAACGATTGAGGAGCGGGCGAGTGTAAGGAGCCAGCAATTGACGAACAACGAGAAGAAAATCCAATCAAAAAATCAGCACTGTTTCCCCCTGCACCTCCCCACGCACCTTGTTCGCCTTCTGCGCGCGGAGGGCCGCAAAGATGCGGTCGGTGTCGGCCTTTGAGACTTGCTCCGCCATCGCGCTAGCTGAGTCGACGTGGACGGGAGGACGTGGAGATGATCGAGATGCGAGGTGACTGGATTAGTCAGCTGTGTGGCGGTGTCGTTCGGACTGTACGGTGGAGGGACTCAGGTAGAGAATACTCGGAATGCCAGCACGGCACAGCGGTTGGTGCCAGACCCAGTATAGTCCCTCTTTCTACCTGGGGTTCCACAGTCTCTGTGTTTGCAAAGTTTTTAATTTGCCTACGTTGGCCTGTTCGGAGTTCCGGTTGTGAGTACAGAGGAGGGTCTACGCAACAGGGAAAGGCAGGATGGCACAGTGGGCCAGGTATCGGTGCGATTCACTTTGTAATCAGATCTAATATACTCTCCGGTTCGACACGGGGTCTTGCCATTTGTAAATTTTGTGAAGGCTTTTTTTCCATTTGTTATTTTTGCTTACATTGGCCTGCTCTGAAATGGATTTTCTGGATGCGAGGCCCTGGTGGTAGGCACAGAGGGGGTCCCAGGAAAGGATGAAAGGCAGGATGACACAACGTGTGTCAGGTACTGGTGTGATTTACGTTGTAATCAGACCCAATACAGTCCCGTTCGACACGGGGTTCTGCCACTGTAGTTGAGCAGAATTTTTCCATTAGTATCTTTCCTTTTCTTTTCTTTTTGCTTACATCAGCCTGGTCCTGGATTTTCTGTTGCGTCGTGTGTCGAGGCATGCTGCCGAGTCTACATATGTGTTTATGTTCTCTCGATCTCTGTTTTGTCGACTGCACCTGTACAGAGGACAGCTGAAGACAGGTAAGCCCAATCGGCTCCGCGCCACTGGCAGTTGCTCATCTGATTCTATTGTGGAATACTCCAGTTGAGCCTGCTCCCCCGCATTCTTCTTCCCCGCTGATATCTGCCCAATTGATTTATTCCGCCAGCTGTGGTAAGTACAAGTTTTCTGCCAAGCAGTTTTGCTTGCCTCCTGTGACTTGAATGTCCAGGTATCCAGAGAGTGAACAAGGCAGGATGGTGCAAGGTGCACATCAGGGTACAATTATATCTTATGGCCCTGAACTTGATTACCTGAAGGCCCTCGTTCGATTCGAGGTCCTGCCTTTCTGATGCTTTGTTCAGCTTTTTTTCCCCTTGTTGGTCGGCTCAACGGCTGAACAGCTTCCAAAAAACAAAAAGCCCAGACTGCCTGGCACAAGGGATGGAATACAGGAAAAATAAGGGAGGAAGGCTAGAGGAAGGCGCAAGGTGCACATCTGGTCTGTATTTTCCTTGGTAAGTCCGGAAGGCCCTTGTTCGAGCTCGAGTACTTGCATGGAAGTACAATTTTGGCCTTAGTTATTGGTGAGCATTTCTACTCAAACAAAACCATCTACTCCAGTCCCTTCCAGTTAAACAACCCGTTTCGACCCTTGGTCTTTGGTCAAGCTTCTCGACGCGTGTTGGCCACGTGCACCTGTTGTCTGTTTCATTCTCACTTCAAGTTTCACTCGAATCTGGTGGGCAACAAGACATCCCGCATTGACTGCCTCCCCAACGCGTATGGCCAACTCCAAAACTTGACGCAGCTTCCCCGCCAGGCTTTTTGCAACAGACGAGAGCGTCAATACTCAAATTTACAGAGGATCAAGAGAGGATGAACAAAGTTAATGATTCATGGCGCCACATCGCTCGAGCGTTGTACGCGTGTTGTCCAGCATCGCCGACCACGTCTTCCGCCGTCGCATGATTGCGTCGTCTGGGGTAATTGAGTACAGGAAGCTGACAATAGTTGTAATCTGTCCTGGCTCCCCCTTCCGAACGCTCGCTCCAGCCTCTTGCCACCCTTTCCCGCTCTGGTTTCTCTCAAATGCGAAAGCTTGCCTTGTACCGATGAACTCAAAGGCCTTGGACTCATGCTGAACCACCCCGCTTTCTTTGTCCCCCAACAGAAGCCATATCATCCTGCGCCAACACCGTCTTCCTCCGCATCTTTCTTGCTTTACGCCGCCATCACTTCTTGAAGCGAATGCTGACTGAACCCCCCTCCCCGTATCAAGCCAAATCGATCCGAAAATGTATTCTCATGAGCAAGCAAGGCACGTCAGATGGCTCCGAATAAGACGGCATCAGGTGTCCTACTTGCAAGTGTGGGATTTCTGAATAAGACGCAGCTCCTGTGACGCTTCTTTAAGACAAGTACACTCTGGTGGTCCCTCTCACCTCAGCCTCATCCTCCCCGAAACAAACCGCGTTCGCTGATGGGATCCGCGGCAAGAACGGTAATGTTTAAAGCTCGAACTCGCACCGTTCTGCCTTAATTATATCCTCAGTGATTGTCACGGGGACATCCCTCAAGAGTCTAGGCTTCGAGACCGCGCGCGTCATCGCGAAATACTCGAATCTTGCCGTGATAACGGGTTACAACGCGGAGCGGTGCGTGAATCTATTTCTCGGCGACCTATTGCTCATGGGGAATAATGATGCACAGACTGGCGCTGAGCGAGGCTGCTATAAAGGAAGAAAACCCCTCGCCAACATCCGCTGCCTGACGCTCGACCTGTCCTCCCTCGCGGCAGTGCGCAAGGCGGCGGCACAAGTCAACGCATATCCGGAGCCCATACACGTATGCATCCGACACCCAACCATCCGAAATGCGCTTTATTCGCCATCTCCAGGTCCTGATCAACAACGCCGCCGCGGCGATCGGCCCATACAAGGTGACCGTCGACGGCCTCGAGAGCCAGATCGCCACGGACCACATCGGCGCGTTCCTGTTCACCAGCCTGATCAGCAGGAAGCTCCTCGCGGCGAAACGGCGGCGTACACGCCGCGCGTCGTCGTGCTGACCAGCTTCTTCCACAGCAACACGCAGGGGCTCGATTTCGCGCAGATGCAGCGCCCGGATGCGGGGAAGTACGACGCCTTTGGCGCGTACAATGAGGCGAAGAGCGCGAACGTCCTCTTTGCGGCAGAGCTGTCCCGGCGCGCCGCGGGAAAGATCAACGCGTATAGCGTGTCCCCCGGTGGTGCGTACGCGCCCCCTTGCGAAATCCATCGACGGGGCTAACGGGAGCGCAGCTATTTTCACCAACATCCAGCAGAAGCCCGATCGTTCGACGCGTTCCACGGCTAGGTCCGTTCCTCCCTCATCAGTCCCCCGTGCTCATCCATCTCTTCAGGCATTATCGAGGCAGATGGCCAGCCGAACCCGAAGAATTTACGTGGAAGACCCTCGGGCAGGGCGCCGCCACGACACTGGTCGCGCATTCGACCCCCGCATTGATGGTTGGTGTCTCGTTCTCCCGATCCTTGCAATTGACGCGCTCTGCCTGACAGACAAACCCGGCTCCTACCTACACGACTGCAACATTGCGCCCACTGAGGTCCTAATGCCGCCGATCATGTAAGCATTTACTTGCGTGCGCCGGCGCCCCTTTCTTACTGTCTGCAGGCTCTGGCAAAAGAACTCTGGTCGGTCACAGAGAAGATCGTCGGGGAACAGTTCAATATTTAGTTGAAGTACCCATGTAATAAATTAGACCTTCTCCCTCTTGTTCTTCTCGTTACTTATAAAATTCCGTGTCCGTCTGTCTGAAGCATTTTCAGCCTCAGCTATCTCTGCTTCAATTCACCGGACCGCGCGCCAGCTTCTCGACCCCACATCTCTCAAACAAGCTCTGCGGTGCCTGCACGTCTGGACGTCATTGGTCCGGCAGCCCGTCCGGAAGCTCACGCCTGTTAAATGGGAGAAGCTGATCACTGCGGCCATCGACGCCTCCCAGCCCAAGCAACGGAACAGCGGTAGGGTTGCCGAAGTGATCGACGTCGATGCTGCAGAGGATTTCCAGCTCGTCGACAATGACTCGGAGTGGTGAGTGGATTTTGGTTTGTATTCAGCTCTGGCCGTACTGAGATGCCGTCCAATGCTCGACGCTCTCCGCAGGCCTCTGTCTCACTGTCTACGCTCAGAACACGCCTCTCTCGGTCGTCTGTCCCTCCACAGCAACCCAATGCGCCGTTCCACAAGCCCGCATCCGCGCAAGCACATCCTAGTCCTTGTCTTTGGTCCGAGCAATCAAGTTCTATGCCCGCCGCTCGGCGTGAATCCATGGGCATCCTACCTGCGTATCGAGGTCAGCCCCATGCTTCTGCGGTATTCTAAACGAGTCGCCGCCCTCGCCTGCATAGATTCCATGTCCTCATCGACCTATCGTGCTTCCTCGTTTTCTTATCAGACTTCATTGCTCCCGTCTCACAATCTACCAGACTTCTCGTCTCATTCGTTCACATGCATATCATAAAGTCCATCCATGGTGAATCGCAACTGGGTATGCAGCGGCGCACCTGTAGCTGCATCTGACCTCCGTAAACCCATTGTTAATCGCCGATCTTAGCTCACCTCTTCACGACACGAATCTCCAATTGAATCCCTCCGAGGAATGTAACGCAGAGCACGTATCTCTCATGCGGCATCGACACGGTCGCAACATTATAAACTTTCCTGAAACATTGAGTGGATTAGAGCTGTTTCAATACATACCAACGCCTCGCGGCGCCTGGTACTGAACTTCATCAAGGGGGCCTACGTTCCCTTGGCCGGTATCTCCAGTACTATTTCGCGCAGGTGCGGCATTCAGTTGAAATACAAAGAGCTCACCAGGAACACATATCGCGGGCGGAGCGACGAGTTTTCACGGTCCTCGGTTCCTGACGTCGTCTATGGAATTTTACGGTTCTACCCCCACACGCCACGGAGGTTCTCCATTATTTAATCGTCCACCGCCCCCCAATGTATTCAGAGTACGTTTATCTCACCCACTTGCGTTATAGATAACACACTAACATTTTCAACCCCGCTTCACACCTGCCGCATAACCCCGGGATCCCCATTCCTAATTGCAGACCGAGGTAGAAGTACGGTATGTCCTTTAATCCCGGACGATGAGAGAGGTGATTGAAGGCCCCCGACCTGGCCACGGCGGCGTGTGCGGGACCTTCATTCCTCACTTACCCGGCGCAGCTAAACTTTCTCCATATGCCTTCTCCGACTTTCCAAACCATTTATAAGGCACCCGAAGTCTTTGTCTCTCGTCAATTCACCCTCCCCAGTTGAATTACTCACCATCATGTTCTCCACCAAGTCCCTCCTCGCAACCATTTCCGCGGCCATGCTCATTGGCACCGCCAACGCGTTCAATGGGACAGGTGTGTCCTGGATTCGCTCCCTGCCGAAGAACTGTATTCCATAATTAATTGCGAATTCTCCAGCCAACCTCGGGTTCTATGGGACCACCAACTGCGGTTGTCCTCCGTGGAACGGGCCCTACGCCGTTGCCGTCCCCAGTGATCTAGTCGGTTCTGCCGTTTGCTGTAATGATGCGGTCACTCTGTCGTGTAAGTCCGGTTAACCCTGAAATCTATTCTGCTCGCAGTCCTAATATACCCTTCGCTTCTCAAGACCTCGGCAAGAGCATCCCAGCGGTATTCAGCGGCATCTATGATGCCGGTGCGGGGAGTCAGAACGTTGCGCTCAGCCCTACTGCGTTCGCTGCTTTGGCAGGTTTCCCGGAGGAAACGTCGCTGTCGCCAGTTACTTGGTCGTTCAATTAGCTATTAGATTTCTGCGCAAAGACTGTGTCTCTAGATCAGCTTACATAGATTTGAACTGAATTTGATATCATTGCCAACTACTTATCCCAGTTCTGGGTACGTCTTCACACAAGTATCAGCCGCCGTTTCGAACATAAATTCTGTTAAAATTAGGATGGCTAGCACCGAAATCTATCAACACACAAAGCGACACAGGTGATGACTATCGGTGAATATCCTTCCTCTATTCCTGTGCCAGACGGACGGTCAAGACAGAATTCAACGAAGAAAGGAGTTGGAAGCC
Source organism: Mycena sp. CBHHK59/15 (assembly GCA_029204085.1). Taxonomy (NCBI): domain Eukaryota; kingdom Fungi; phylum Basidiomycota; class Agaricomycetes; order Agaricales; family Mycenaceae; genus Mycena; species Mycena sp. CBHHK59/15. Next base: position 159,674 of record JARGXW010000095.1, read on the forward strand.
ACCTTCGTGCATATCCACAGTCATGGCTGACCTACGGCCGTGAATCCCAGCAGAGTACATCCGTCTCACAGAACACTGTCTGTGTCGGACGCACTCAGGCTGCACCGCCGGGTTGACGGTCCAATCCAGTTTGCGGAAGAAATTCGGCTCAGCTATTCGCAATAAGGTCGAAGAGCAGAATTCAGATGGATGGAGGGTATAAGCAGAGGACAGGACGAGAGGCAGGCGCGGAGAAAGGGTGAGGCATAAAATCGCGGTGAGTATGGAGTTTGTGTGGGGCGTCGATGCATGCGAAGGAGCGGTGAGCGGAAAAGTGAGGTAGACCAACCGGGAAACGGAGGAAAGAGGCACCATAAGGAAGGAAGGACAAGAACGAGCGGGAACAGAACTGATGCCACCCATGGCCAGCCCCCGTCCCACCAGAAATCTGAGAAGTAGCCGAGCTAAACGGGAGTTCATAGGGGGTTCAATTCAGATGGATACAGAGGAAGACGAGACACCGCGACGGAACGGAGGAAGGATGATTTCGAGACGACAATCATGATGGACGAGGAAGAGCTCATGTTCGGGCCACACGGCACAAGTGCCGATCACCACCACGATCGACGCTGTCAGGCTTGGAACGTCACCTTTGGTGGGACTTGGTGTTGCAGGTGTACGAATACAAGAGAGACGATGAAGCATCCGAGAAAATTGTAGCCATACACTGCAACTATCTTACACTTGGTGTCTTCTACGCATCCGAGCCAGCCAGTGGAACTAAAGAGAGAAATTTTCGACATTGCAGCTGCCCTTCATCCAGCCTCCATCACCACTTTCCTTCTGGTTGCTCAGCGCGTGAAAATTTGGTACTGCAACCCACTGCTTTGACCGCCTCTCCGCGCTGAATGATCCGTTACGTTGGAGCATCTGCTGTACAACATAATCTCCCATTCGGTGTGCCGTGGCCGGATACTCGCCTCAGAGTGTCGAAGCCAACAGCGTCTTCCACGATTATGTCCGCCATCTCCATTTTTTTTCAGGGATCCGGACATTGCGGAATTCCTCACAAAGATTGTGACGATATGCGACTCTGTAGCCGATCTCGCGCTCGATGTCTGTGCGCCGTCGATACCACAAGCCGTAATCAGAGAACTCATTTTTGTCGGAAGTTATACCTGCTATATTTAACTTTGGAGTGAAGTTAAATATAGTACGTACCTCGAATTTTAATATATCCTGATTCTTATCCTGTCAATGCACATGTGAGTTTACGGCATGAATAAAATCAATCAAAGACAAGGCGCGCAAAGCAGATAAATTTCTTTGAAGGCGTGCCGAGCGACCGAGTGGGAGAATTATGCTGTTGAAAACGCGTCCCAGCGAGTGGCGCCGGAGCACTGATAGTGAGGTTTTAAAAAAGCTTTAGACGGACGGACAATTTGAACGTAATCTTATAAAGATAAGAATCTGACGTCGCGCAGACAGACACAAGCGGGTTTCAGTTGGACAGATGTCATCCAGCTATGTGCGCGCACCTTTTTTTCCAAGTATTAAAAAGAGAGCAAAGCCACCCATCTCCGACCCCCTGCCCACCAAAAGCATCAAACATGACGTTCCCTTCAATGATTTCTCTTGTTTTCTCCGTGTTAGGTGCGTCGTGTCTGCCTTCTTTGAATTGTTGGTTGACATACCTCCCAGCCTTCCAAGGTGCCAACGCAGCCGTTACCCTCATCCAACCAGTCCCCACCGTATTCCCATCTGTTTCAAGCTTCTCCATCCCCAGCTTTTCTCTTCCCCCCGGTGTCAGTCTGTCAATCCCCACCGGCAACCCAATACCTTCCGCTAGCAGTGCCTCCCTTACTGCTATCGCTACTGTTAGCGTTGGAGGCGTCGAATCATCCGATGGTGCAACGACGTACTTCCTTCAGGATATTGTAGGTGTTAATGGGGCCACTACAACTTTTACACGTTAGTTCCCTTCCTTGCTTCATCCCAGAATGAGATTTGCTCACTATCAAATACATTGCAGGGACCATCGTCCAAGGTGCCACCGTATGGCACGAAGACGACATACACGAAACCTGTTCATTGGATGGTAAAGGTGGCGCACTCTGCGTACTCGAAGAAGGCAAATTCGCGACCACATTTACGGGTAGCGCCATTCCCATCTTCACCGTCGGTGCCACTGCTGCAGGCGCTGGCGGTGGTAGTGGGTCTGGCTCTTCAAACAGCTCTGGTGGAGGAAGCAATGGTGGTAGTGCTCCGAGTGGAGGTGCAGTAAGAGTGAGTGGTGGCGCATCGGTTGGGTGGATGTTGTTTGGTACTGTGGCGACCATGGTTGCTGGGATGAGATTTGTGCTCTAAAAACCCTTTCCATTCCGAACTGCTTCATACAATAGGATATCTGTCGCCACGGCAGTAATTTTGGGAAACAGAGTGATTTGCAGCTTGGTTTACAGACTAAGGACGAACGAAGTCAAACGTCAAACTCGCAAGCGGAACACAAGCTCAGAACGTTCAGCCTTCAGGATTCCAAGACTAATGTATTATTTATTGAAAAGAACGACGCCAGCACGAGCTTCAAATGCATTTAGTGGATCGGATAGGCAGAGCCGCGCTGGAGTGGGATCCAGTGGAGTAGCGCAGATGAGGAGGTTGGGTTAGTTGCGGAGGCAGCGGGCGGAAGCGAAACGGACGGAGCGGTACCATGTAGGCGGAGATGATGGGGGTTGTGAGAAGAGACGAAGGAGAGACGCTTCATTTCGAATGGAAGTTGAGTGGCTGATCGGCGAGGTCGAAAATAACCTAATCTTCGTCCGGTTCCCTGGATCGAAGCCAATTTTTGATCCACAGGTCAACTGGCAAACCCCAAAAATAAAATAGGAAATGGGACACACATACCGGCCTGAGAGTGCGAAAAATGGAAGAATATAAACAGGAGTAATTTGATTTACAGAAGACACATGGGAAAAACGCAGACCTAATTGAGAAAGCTCGGCGTTGAAGGAGGGAACGTGGTTGAGCCAAAATGAGGTGATTGCAAACATGTACATACTGATTCGAGGCATCTGCTTAAGATACGAGTAATGCGCCGTACGTAAGTAAATTTTCCGTGTGGTGGCTTCTTGGATCTCGTTGCGCACGATAGATCATGAACTCAATGATATAGATAATAAATGATTGCGCCAGACTTTCGGAATCAGGGAATATAAAGAAAACGTTAATTTCAGGGAGGCTCTCCAGTTCCAACCTCCGAAGGGAGAGCTCTGTCCTCCATAGGCGACTAGATCACTGGAACTCTGGCGCGAGCGCATTGTACGTGGGGCAGAGTGCCTGCCAGTCAGGCTGCTGAATCTGCGACTGCGGGCCGGCAATATTGGCAGAAGGTGCTTCGCCGAAGACGACAGCCAAGCCGGCTTCCAAATGCCAATCGATATGACTGACAGACAGTTAGAGTTGCGATGACAGGACAGAAACAGTTTGCTAACCAATGAAGGAACCAAGCGCCTGGGTTACCGCTAAAGAAACGGAACGTCGTGTTCCCTCCGTTGACTATTTCGGAGTTAATACTCGGAGCAAAACCAAGAGCAGCGAACGTACTGGCAACCACATCACGCCGGGGTGGATTGACGAAGTTTGGTGTGACCGCATTCGACGCGAGGGTGACGTCAAAGTTGTGTCCGTGCACTGAGAGAAATCGGTTCAGAAAGGCTTGCCACAGGAGACAAAGTTCCGCGTACAATGGAAGGGGTGTGCTGAGAACATTAATTCAGCAATATGCAACAGAAGATGTGGTCCGAGACAAACCTCCGATTCCGGGAATGCTGATTTCGATAATCTTGTTCGGGGGCAAGACAATTCTGGACTCGTGTGTAAGGACAGGCCGTATTTGTAAAATAAAGAAGGGAAACATACACTTGCTCGGAGGGCAGGAAATCCGCAGGCTATGTTCTCAATCAGTCTCGGAATGGAAAGTACTGCCGGTGGTATCTACCTTGGCAGCTCCACTGAGCAGTTGCAAGAGCACAGGGAGAGATGGCGAGAGATACGACTGTCGCAGACATCATTGACAGTTGAAAGATAGATAAAAATTGAACGTACGATTCCGTTGATGTCGAAGAACGGCGGGTTGGGTTGGGCAATGTTCAGGGTCATGGCGAAATCTGGCGGACCAGAGCCGAGATTTCCTGGTCCCTCAGATGCGATAGGCTTTGAGGGTTTAGCAATGATCTGCTCGCGAAGCGTCGGTCCGAGAGCTCACATGCATAAGCGAGTCATCCAGCTTGGCACCGGGTACATCGACGGTGGTAGGCTCAACTTCTGGGGCGCCTGCGTAGCGCAGGATGGCCCGGGTAAGGCTCGGGTTGTCTGGAGAAGTGGCTTAGCAAACAACCTCAGTTTCTGGAGGTGGAAGCGTACAGTTAGGGTTGTTAGCTTGGTTTCCTCCCGTGGGGCTATCCGGGAATGGTTAATTCAGCTTTTGGAAATAGGAGGATGATGATATTTACGGCGCGCGAATCTAGATCCGTGTGGTTATAAGGAAGGGAAACAACTTCTTATCTGAGCTTACCCAGTAGTTGTCAACGCTCTGATTAGCATGCAGAATTACTGAGATACGTTGGGCTAAAGCATGGAGTCAGGGGAAGGTCTCTGACTGGGTGTCTGATGACAGGTATTTACCAGCATAGACGTCAGCATTCTGGAACGGCATCGGGTCGTGCTCAACGCCGTCGAGTTCCATGACATCTGATTGTGAGAATCAGCCTACTGGCACACATAGAGGTAGCGTGGCTACAAACCGAAAGTGTGGTTGTCGAATGACAGAGTCATGAATGGCCGGCAAGACAGCGAGAATACACGGAACCTGTTTTTTTAAGGTGTTCAACAGCCCACGATAGATTCCGGATACTGCTCACCTGTAGCGCAGGCCTTGCGTGACCGTGATCACAGCGTAGTCCACTAGTGGGAATATAGATCATCTGCAGCAGCACCATACAGCTGAATTTACCGAGCGGGCCACCGTTGTAGCGACTGAGTGTGCATTCAGTCAAGACGATTCACATCCGGAGACCGGCGGTACTCACCCTTTGCCGTTGATCAAGCCTGAGATAATGTTTCAGCGTGGAACCAATCGGAAATAACCGTGGGACATGCCTGAGTCTTGTACCCTACGGAATTTGTTGCATTAGGAGAAAGTGATGTACTCGTGAGAAACACTCACGGGATCATACCAGTCTTGAAGAAGCTGTTTTGTCCGGCGGGAGCCAGGACGTCTAAGAGTATCGGTTAAAAGCGAGTTGCGAATCCGAATCGCAGAGGGAACATACGGTACCATTCAGCCAGCGTGATGATTGTGCTGTCTGCAAAAGGGAGGTGTTATTGCGCGGTCGACTGACCTGTTTGGGCGCTTACCGTCGTCAACATCACTGCATGACACAACCGTCAGTTTCAGAAAGCTCGCGACGGGAAGTGCCTCAACGTACTATAGATGTGCCAAGGGATCATCGGGATCTGATGAAGATTGTCAAGGTCCGTGTACGACATCTGAGGACAAAACTGACCGTAGACCACAAAGGCCCCTGGAGATAATAGTAAGCGCGCAGCAACAATTGGATGGAAGAAGCATTCTCACCGCGCAGGCCGTCGCAGTACTGGGTCGACAAGTGGGAGTGGTACCAGTAGCTGCACTGACGTTCAACAAAGTATCGACTGTCTTGATCTGGTTGACTAACTTTCCGGTTTGGCCCGCGGTGTCAAACACGTAGTCGAAAGTGGTGGAGGGAGCAATCGGACACTGTCTGAAATGAGATTATGCTCGTCTTACTGCGTTCGCCCATACCTGGTTCACGAAGCTGAGTCCGCGGGGAATTAGTGCCTGCACCTCGACAATACGCGGCACTTACGAGGGTCCATCCATTCCCGATGTTCGAGCTTGGAAGAAACCATGCCAGTGCTATGCAATGATTAAGATGCATAGTAAAGTAGATGAAAATAATTGCGCACAATCGAAGTGCTTCTTCGCATGTCGGGATCCGTCAACTTGTTGTGCGTGTGGATGACAACTGAATCGCCCTTGTTAAGCTTGAAGGTGGGGCCCGGGAACGTGCCATTGGGAACAACGGTGCTGGAGAAAGGTTTAGATACATCCGTGTTGATGTTATTGGCACGACTTACTTGCGGACAAATCCATCAGGGGCCAGCTGAGCGTTGACGATGTCGAGGTTGAAGACCTTTTGAGCAGCGAACACGGTAGGGAGCAGGGTAAATGCCGCAAACCGAAGGGAAGAGACCAACATCTTGTGACAGAACGGAACCCTAAACGATAGGAACCGAGACGGCTCCCTTTATACGGATCCGTTGGCTGGGCATGAGCAAATTTGAGCCTTCTCTTGTGATCCCAGATGCATGCACGCCAATCCGGAAGGCTGTTTTAGTGGGATACCCGCATGGCGATATCGCCGGCGGGGGAGGACAAGAGTTTTGGTGCCTTGTATCTAGATTGTTGCGCTGAGGCAGCGTACGATTTGTAGGCGTGAGAAAGGCGCTCACGTCTATTTGATACAGTTTCGCACGACAGTCCATTCGGAGCCGTATTGACTGTGATGGACAACACCTGATTGACCAGAGAACACCGGAGTTGGAGGCTCTTTGATCCGCTACCACCACCATCTCCCACTTTCCCACGCCGACGTCCCCTCGTCGACGGAGAGATGGAGCGAGACTGGTGGTGTGGGCGGGTCAAGGAGGGTTTGCAGCCAGGGTTTGCAGCCCAAGGGTGACCTCCACACCCGCGTAGCTTGCGCTACACCGCCAAAGTGCGGAAGGAGCCATAGAGCCCGGCCATAGAGCCAATATATTATCGTGCCGTATCAGGCCTATACACCCAGAAAATCCTGGAGAAACTATGCTGGTATGTTCTCCTCCATGCCATCTCCTCCTCCTTCCCTATCCGCCGCCTGCGGCGACGATATCGTCCCACCTTGCCGCGTCACTATATGACTCGTTGCTGCGGAGCGGAGCCGAGATCACGTGATTCGGCCCGGCGTGCCTCTGATGCGAGCCTCGAACAACTGCGCTACGTCGTCGAGCTTCAGCCTCTGTAACACCAAGCTGCCTGCTATGAGTGCTTGCAGAATAGACCACATATGTTCTCATGTACTACTTTCAATACATTCTTCTACATCTGCCAGTTATGGTCTCTGAACCAAATCTACACAAGACTTTGATGCATTGAGACATGAAGGAAATCATCCGAAATCTGTGACTGCTTGACCTGGAACCCTCATAACGCGCAATTTGTTGAAGTAGATATGGCAGTGTGATTGCGTAATCACCACCGCCGGCCTCATGTACACAGCCACATCTCCACGATGTTGGCAGCAATGTCAGTAATTCACTACCCAGGTCCCACCAAGCAAATCATCTGAACTCAGTGGCTGATTTCCCATATCTGTTGAGCTGGAACCCTCAACATGCCACACTCCCTTTCGAGAGGTACAATTCCGGCTTGAAATATTATTGAAATCCTACGACGGCGGTCTTAAAACACACCCAAAACATGCCTATAAACAACACAAATATTCAGATTGGTACTGAGGGCCCTCCTGGTTCACGGGAGGGTTTCGGGGACGTGGTACATCCCTCTTGTCAGTGCCTGCTGGCTACGAGTTCAGAGAGTGAAATCAGCAGGAGTCGGGGTGATCCGGGGCCCAGCTCCAACTACCCAACACACGGCCCCTTCTGTAGCAGCTCTGCTGCTCTGACTGCTACAGCGACAGGCGAGGGGCAGCATCCATGTTCCCCTACAGACCTTCAAAATATGACTACCACAGACCATGATTCACCATGGTTGATGCCCATACTGTACAGAAGTGTAGGTAGGCGACGCTCCGATGACCGTGACAGGGCGTGGGGACCAGAGGCGACACGATGAGCACCATTGTGACCGTGACGGTCGCCAATTTGGGCGACCATCATAGGGTCAAGCACAATGGGCGCTGCGGTGGCCCCGAATAATGTTCACTTAGGCAATAGTTATTTTGACAGTGGTATGCTGTCCTATAAAATAAAATGGTGTATTTATTTGACTCCCTTTCACCTTTGACACGTAAATGACACATGAAAAATCCCTCAAGCTCGTTACAGGGCCGTCTCGCGAGCTGGTGAATTTTTTGGGAATTTTACGATTTTTTTCATTGTCACGGTATCCTATTAACGACGGCGGCCGTCGTGACCGTGACCCGCCGCGACTTGGGCGACGCGACGGGTCCTCCGTGACCGTGACCGTCGCCTACCTACACTTCCGTACAGTATCAACTGCGGCGACTCCCGATCTGTGGAACACAAACAGCCGTATTGCAAATGGTACAAATAAAATTCCGGATATAATTATGGGAGATGTAGAGGGAACGTATAACGACTCCCATGCCAACAATTCTAACACTGCAGCACAACTTTTAAATGAGCAAACTTATTATGCCAATATCGACTCACTGCACGTAACATCAGACAGAAGCCAAGAAAATAAAGACAGGCAATACCTTATCCCTGAAAATTGGGAAGAATTGAATGCACAGATTAGACAGAGGAACAAACATCCGAAACTTACCCATTCAGCGAAGTTCACTTGTTCGAACGTAACAATTGCATCCCAAAATATAAATGGGAGAGACAAAAATAAATCCATGAGCAGCACAGGACACAAACTCAATTACATGAAGAGAGTAGTTGACGGGAAGAGGATAGGTGTTTTCGCCTGGCAAGAATCACACATGGATCATATTGCTGCTAGCCAGTTCAACAACATTTATGGGAAATGGTTCAAACTGTTTAACTCTGGACACCCGATAAAACCTAACTCCACAGCTGGAGTTAGCTTCCTTCTCAACAAAAAATATGTTGACACGGAAAATGTGAAAGAGTATGTCCTCATTGAGGGCCATGCAATCATGCTTGTTATCCCATCACATCGGGGAGAAACAATAGACATTCTGAACATTTACGCCCCAAACACCCCTCTGGAAAGAGAGAGGATGTGGGGCCGATTATGGCATTGCTACATAGAAAATCCAGAACTTCCATTTCCAACTGAAACACTGGGTGACTGGAATTTTGTTGAAGACATTAAAGATCGTACATCGAACAAGGAAGAGACAGTACCTCTGAGCTTCGTATGCCTGAAGGCGCTCTTCCGCATGCAAGATGGTTGGCGTACAACATTTCCTGATGCGAACGAATACACTTGCTTCCAAAAACGCACCAATTTAACCACGAATGAGACACATGTATCTGGTTCACGTCTTGACCAGATCTATGTACCGGTAGACCGTTTTAAACGATATCGAAATTGGTCAATTGAACCTAGTTTAATCGCCAGTGACCACCATTTGATTTCTCACTGGTTGAACATTTCAAGTTTTGCACTGAAAATTTTGGTGAAAAATGTTTTGAATCTTACAGTAATTTTTCGCCAAAAAAGTAGGTGAAAAGCTTGAAACATTTTGGTGACCTTTTTGAACCTTGTGAAAAATTTCTGAAAAGTGCTGAAAAAGTTTTGAAGTTCAAAAAATTCATGAAGAAGTTACAAGTTTTTCACTTGGTTTTTCACTGAAAAATTGCAGTAAAATTCAAAACATTTTTCACTAGTTTTTTCACCAAAAAACTTGAAATGTTCAACCAGTGTCTGTCCAATTGACATGCCGGCCAGACGAGGAGTATGGGCCAGGAATTTGGAACTTACCTATTTATCTCCTTAAAACACCAAGATTTATGAACTACATTTCTATCTGTTCAAAGAAGCTCGCAGAGGAGCTGGAAGAGTTGAACTGCCATTTGAGCAGAAAAGCATGTAGAAACACTCAGGAAAAAAGTCACGTAAAAATATATGGGTCCTAATAACTTTCTACCAAATGGTTTTTCAGCAAATCCACTTCATATAGGCTCTTCCCCTAAGTCCCAAATAACACTCCTATGAAGAAAATTCGACCTATGTGGTCAGGGCATGGAGCTATTTCGCTCGTCGTTGAGGGTGACAATGTAACATGTGACTGCTTACATAAGGGTGCTGGGGCGTGTGGGGCTTGTCGGTCTGTTATTCGCCTCTCGACCGCCATTGTCCCGTCCTGATAAGGTCTATAGTGGCAAACCGAGTTCTGGGACTGGGCCTTCAATTACCATTGCGGAGAAGAAGCCGACAGTAAGCCTTCTCCTTCGCTTCACTTGTTGCACGATCTCAAGTTATGCGCACATAGAGATAGTGATGGGACGGTCCGGTTCGACCTTTCGGTTCGAACCTGAACTGAACCGAACTGAACGCCAGGTTTAGGTTCAAGGTTCAGTGATTTGTTGAACAGAACCTGAGGTTCAGGTTCAGGGTTCAGGCCGAATACATTTTTCCCGAACGCGTTCGAACCCCGAACACCAGGCCTACCCAAACTCCGAGTTTTTAACCATTGTTGAGAGTGTTCCATTGAATTTTGGGGCTGGCTATAGTCAGGGCATAAACTGTTCAGGCTTCCGATACTTGTGGCTGCAGTTGGGAGAGAATATATATATTTCTGCGCCGAACGGAGGTGAGTTACAGTCAGTCACAGATGTCACAAATGTCAACCAACATGAAAGAAATCTCGTACACTCCTATTCAATGAGATTTTATGCAGGCAATGATTTTGATAGGTTTATGATGGTAAATTGCACATTTTGAGACTCAGAAATGGGTGTCTTACAGTGGAGAGATTTTTTAGGATTCAGTTCGGGTTCGAACGCTGAACCGAACCTGAACCTTGGCATTCAGGTTAAAGTTCAGAGAAATTGCTGAACCGAACCGAAATTCAGGTTCAGCGTCCGCGGAAAAGCACCCCGAACCTGAATTGAACCGAACTTTCCCATCACTACATAGAAATCGTCAATGCAATCCCACAAAGCGACATCCTGTAAGCTTCTGTACGTTCTGTACCAGACTTTCGTTTAACTCGCTCAACCATCACAACAGCCTGACCTACGGCCCGCCACACGAAATCATGGACGCCACACTCAGCGGGCACCACCCGGGGTGCAAGTCCCTCGCGCGGCGGCTCGCCGCCGGCGAGCTCCGCCCGCGCCTGCACGTCTTCGGGCACATCCACGAAGCGCACGGCGCGCAGATCCAAGGCGACACGGTGTTCACGCACGCGGCGAACTGGCCCATGGGTCCGCGCGCAAAGGAGCGCGAAACAAGGCCCGAGTTCGGCGCCGTTCCAGGCTGTGGTCGTCGATCCGCTTGACGAGGCGTGATGGGGTAAGTTGGGGTGTGAACGAGATTCAGCCTACAAATGCAGCATGAATGTGCACGGTTCAAGCCTTAGCGTCATACAGAATGAGATAGGTCGGTCGGATCGCGTCGTCGTCGTATACACACGTCTCGTCGTACTTGAGTGTGCTGCCTGGCAATCCGCAGACCTGGAAGCATGAGGTCAGTATTGGTGCGACCCGCGGGAGGGTGCGGGATGACTGACGGAGTCGTAGCCTCTCGGAGGCGCGGTAGATCCTTTCATTGCCTGATTCGTCTCGTACGTCCGGCCCACGACCACATTGTTCAGGAGTATGGCCTTATATTTCGACGCCTGGCTATTCTCGGAGTATCCTGCCGCTCTACAAGAGTTTTAATTTAGCGTAACGTCACATTTTGGCGAAAGCCCTACTTGGACGACGTCGTCGACGAGTATATTCCCGTGCCGAACCTAAGTGGGTCATCATTCCACTCGTCGGAGAAGATGGAAGTAACCCACATGCCCGAATCCAGTGAGAACTTCTTCTGGTAGCTCGTGCGGATGATTTGACAGAGCGAGCATTTCGAGTCCGTGCATAGCTGCAGCCCTCGTCCGTCGTCTCCGAGCTTGCACTGTCGTTGTGTCGCATGCCAGAGCTTCTGTTCGTTCCCGATGCGTTTCCTGGCCACATTTTTCAGCACAGTAACGATCAAGGATTCGTATATCGTTCACTGACGCGTAGGCCTTGTGCGCATTCTCCGAAGTCGAGCTCGCCGGGCTGATCCTATAGACATAACGCACTGGCGGACGCGGGCGGGTTGTGTGGCGCCAGGAGGTGGAAACTGGTAAGAGACTAGAGAACGACATAACGATAAAAGGCTTTCAGTGGGACGAGCTAGTATCTCACTCACCGCTGTTGAATACTGGACCCGTGGGTATAAGGTGGAGGCGTTGCGTCCCTGTATTTGTGTTGTTTGAGGCGGTAGAAGGCTTCGGGACTAACGGAGAGAAGTCAGTACGACCAAGAGCCAGACGCGCCGATCATGACACTCACGGTTGTCCTCGATCCTTGAGACGTCGTCGTGCCAGTCTTTCGGTATCGTCCAGTCGCTCGTCCCATCCATGTACTCAACGTAGCATTGGTCCGGATCGGTCATGCTCAGTTGTACGTTCTGTGACACACGTTAATCGCTCTGCACAGGAGAACGTAGGCGAGAGACCTACCCGCACGTTCCCCACTTTGACCTTCTGCAACACGCTCTTCGAGAGACCCGAGCTGCGAATGACCCCGTCGTCCTCGACGACCACCCAGGCGCCACCGTAGCCGAATGATCCGCATCGGAGGGGCACCCTTTTGCCGCTCACCGTATAGCTCCGCAGGATAGTGCCCGACCTGGACGCGTAGATGCGCGAGTCCGTGTCTACGATATAGTACCCTTGAGGCCCGAAGGCCACCCAGTTGATCTTCTCGTTCGAATTATTGATGCGCCAGACTTCGGGGTAGGCCATCTTCGCCTGGCCGGACACTGTGTCGAGTGAGCGACGTTGAGGACAGATATCATATATACGTACGCCAACTGGAACCGCCTTGTCTCCAGAAACATGCTCCATTTTCACCGAGAGAGAAGGCTTGCATCGTGCCCGCTCGTTTGAGCCGCTCTGTGACGTCGGAGTCGCCGATGCCACTCCTGATGTCTGGTTCACAAGTATGCCCCGTTTCCTGTAAGGACGACGTACCACTGGGCCTGTCGTCCATTTGATATGCAGTATGTACCGATCTTATGCCCAAAGGCAAAGATGATTCCTTGAGAGACGCTCTGCTCTGTGTGTTTCAGTAAACCCATGCCGCTCTGACAGCTAGTAGCCCGACACACCCCCTGGAGCTCCAGGGTCATCTAAGCGGACAGCTGCAAGGGAACTCGTCAGAACAAGGAATAGCATAACCAATATATCACTTACAGATCTTGTCGATATTCTCTATGTCAGAGCACCACGAAGAGGGCATGCTCCAGTCCGTCTCTCCATCAACATACTCGATAAAATAGATCGTTGGCGAGTCCGCGCTGAGCTGGACGTTCTATGAACGATGATACGTTACGTGAAGCACCGAAAGAGGCCGCAGCTAAACCCCAGCTCACCTGAACTTCCTTCCTGTCCAAGGCGGCTTTAATCTTCGCGGACAGACCAAGTGACCGTATCACACCGTCGTCCTCCACGCAGACCCACGCGCCGTCGTACCCGAATGACGCGCACCGCAATGCAACAACACCTCCCTTCTCATACGTCCGCGCCATCCGGGTGTCGGAGTGGTAGAGCCTTTTGTCCGTATCAACGACATATTGTCCACTCGGGCCAAACGCGACCCAGTTTATGGCCTCGTTCGACCGGTAGATCTCGTTGACGCGCGGGTAGTGGACGGCCGCTGAGGCGGACACTGAGCAAGGCGTGAATATCAAGTCAGCATGATTTGGGCAGCAATTCAGGAGCGTACGACAGTAGGATCCATTTGTCCCGTTTCGCGGGGCCTCGTGGTAGAACCAGGTGTCGTTTACTCCGAATGAGATGGCTCGCAACAGATAGTCCTCGTTTAGGTACTTGGATAGCGAGTTCGGTATGCCCTTCCTAGACCGAGTTCCCGATCAGCCTTGGCGATGAGGATTAAGGCGAAGCCGACCAGTAGTTCCTCTTCCCGTTGGCAATATAGTACGTCCCTTCAGACCGACCGAAAGCGAAGAGCATGCTGGGTTGATGGGGGAGATCGATGACACATGAGTAGGGAGGGATCCACCATCACCACGAATTGATTGATGTCATCAAATATTTAAGCGCCCAGCGACAAGGCTATGGGGTTTCCCCGGCCCGGTCGGACCTAACTTAGTACCCTCCCACGGCGCGACCATCAAACAAATACTGGCAAACCCGCGTTTTGCACAGCCATCTGCTTTTGGGGCTGTCGCTGCGCTCCCCCAATAATCAACTTGTGGCTCCGTAGCCAGCGACACCCACCCCAAACACCTCAAGACACCACCGCCCTCAAACTCTCAGCTTTTTATATAATGCCATAAATTGTCATTCAAATGCATCTGGGGACCGCGCTCCTACACCGTGAAAAAATTGGCACGGTCTGGCTGGTCTGGCTGCCATATGTACTCTCCGCTGATATGTGAGCAAGAGCCATCCATGCATTCAAAAAAAGCACGTGGAAACGTCCGTAGTGGAAATTATAACGCGACAGCCGACAGGTACATAGTCCTAAAGAATGACAGTGTCCTGAACCTACACCCACCCGATGAAGCCCTGCACACACACCAGCGAAGCAACCAGCAAACAGAGGCCATGCGACACAGTCACGCTGGTCGCCGCACCCGTCCCGCTCCCACCCTGCGTACCACTCGGACCCGACCCACTCGTCGTCGAACTCGACCCACTCGAACTCGACCCACTCGTCGTCGAGCTCGCACCGACGACGTCCGCGAGCTGCGTCTTGGGCGTCGCCGCGTCGTACGCCTTGCGCTTCAACCGCGTCTGGGTGGCCTGCTCGTACGCGTAGGCGAACGCCAGAAGCTTGCTCTCGCTGAAGGCCGTCCCGACGAAAGTGAGTCCAAAAGGCATGCCGGGGGCGTCACTAATCGGTTCGTCTTTTCCTCCGGCGACGGTGACCTTCGTGTCGTTGGATTTGAAACCGAGGGGGACTGTCACTAGAGAGGTGGGCGCCGTGAGCGAGCGGTTGGGATGCCAGAACGAGCTGGGTCGGCTTACCGATAGGATAGCCAACTGAACACACGCGCAGAGACGGCGGAAGAGGCGTGAGCATTCGAGAGAAGCTCATCGGGATCCAAGACGCACCATAACCCGCCAGCTGGTACATGAAAGAGTTCTCCGGCAGCACCAACGCATCGAGGCTGTACTCCTTTAGCACAGCATCGATGCCCTTTGTCGCGCCGAGCTCGTGGTTCGTCTCCAGCGCCTTCTTGTACGTGTCGTCTACCTGCATGGGTTCCGCCAAGTCGAAATGCAGATTCCACTCGGTGTAGGCATCGAGATTCGGCTCCTCCAGATCCTTGTGCGCGTTGTTGAAGGCGGCGATGTCCGCGATGGTGTGCACGTTCGTTGGTATGGCTTTGAGGGACGCCAGGTATGCCTGGATGTTCACTTTGAGGTCGGTGTGCAGCACAGTCTATAGTGATCATTACAGTAAACCCCACGCCGAAACAGTAACTTGACCGAAGCACGCACGCCCCCGGCCTCGTTGAGCAAAATGTCCTTCGCAGAGGGAACGTCGGCGGGATCAGTGATGAACGCGCCAAGAGCCTTCATCGTCTTCAACGCCTCCTGGAACGCGTCCGCGCCTGGGATGGCTATGTCGCGCTCGTGAGGAAAGGAACCAGAGAGAGTGGCGGCACACATTGCCAGACGTACGTCCATACTCCTTGTCGATGAACACAGTGCGCGGTACACCAAGTCGCGCGCCTTTGAGCGCGTCCTTGTTGAGGGCGGCCGTGTAATCCGGCACGCTGTCGGGCTGCGCGTCCGTGTATTTGTCCACAGAGTCTTTGCCGGCGATGGCTGCACGAGTCTGTCAGCGGTGAAGGATCGATCCCATTATACACAGTGCTGACCGGAGAGAACAATGGCGGCGTCGGTCACAGTGCGAGCCAATGGTCCTGTGGAAGACAGTGAGTTTTGGGCAATGGACGCGCCGAGATCGCACGCACCGACTGTATCCTGATGCTCGCTAACGGGAACAACTGCAACAGGCTCTTAGCTCTTACGCCGCTGCAAATCAACAGACTCAACAGACAAGGGCTTACCGCCATTCCGCGACGTGAGGCCCACTGTGGCCTTGACGCCGACGACGTTGTTCCAGCTCGCCGGACATGTGATGCTTCCCGCAGTCTCCGTTCCTGTCGATGCTAGCGTTACACGCATCGTCTCTCGGTTTAGAGGCAAGTCAACGGACCCAGTGTTGCCGCGGCAAGACCGATGGCGGCTGACACCCCCGAGCCGCTGCTGGAGCCACAAGCGTCCCCCTGTTCCATTCCGTCAATTGCGACGCAGCAGGAGCAGGCCGGCACAGACCCGGGGATAGTAAGGATTTGTGGTTTGTCCGCCTCGGCCAGACCAGCCATCTGGAGCGAGCGGGCCAAAGGCTGCCCATTCAGACTGCAGGAGAGAAATCAGCATCGACCCGCGCTTATTCTCCACGAGTATGTACCATGTTAGTCTTGCCCAGGATAATCGCGCCAGCCTGAGAGAACCAATCGTGAGACGCCGCGCACGGTGTGCACCACACTGACCTGTCGCAACTTGGCCGACACCGTCGCATCCCCAGGCACAACGCTGTTAAGAAGCGCATAGGACCCCGCGGTGGTGTTCATCCCGTCCTCAAGGCGGGTAGCGATGTTGTCCTTGACCAGAATCGGGATGCCGTGCAGCGGGCCGAGCTTCTTGCCTTGCCTGCGCTGCGCGTCGAGGTCGGCTGCCTGTGTGAGCGCGGTCGGGTTCGTCTCAATCACGGCGTGCAGCTCGGCGTTGACTTCGTTGATTCGGGAAAAGTAGGCCTGTGAGGTGGTGATGTCGCGTGGCGTGTCAGACCCTCTGTGAAGAGACGAGACTGGGCGCTGGGGTTCTCACCTCGACGAGATCGACGCTGGTGAAGTGGCCCGCGTCGAGGCCCGCCTGCAGGTCGGCGATCGTCGCCTCGTAAAGATCTGGGAATGTGACGCCTGAAGTAGAAGCATCTGCTCTCTTGAGTTGCGGAGCCCGAGGCGTCGAAAGCGAGAGAACAGGTTGTAGGGCGACGGCCAGAGCGAGGAATGAACGGAAGAGCATTGCTGCAGGAACACAGACGACTGAGACGAGACACGAATCTGCAGGACATTATTAAATGTACGGGCGTTTCGCGCCGCAGCAATGCATGCCACGACGGCGACATATAACCGCAGGAAGGCTGAGAAACTCGGGGACACGACTCATCGTGTCACGTGACAGCCGATCCGCTGCTCGTTTGGCGACGAAAGGTACGATCATATTTTGCGGGAGTTTGATCGCATCTTAAATGGACAGTTGAGCGCAAACGTGACGGTGAGCCTGCGTACGGGAGAGAGTGCACAGGAGTGATCGGTGATCGAATCACTTGCCTTTCAGGCTGATTTTTTTTTTTGTGGAATGTTTGAATAGCTTTGGGGGGTGAGGTGGTTCCTTCGTGTGAGGTCCTCCGGTACTCCATCACCGCGGGGTGTGGATCATATGGACCGACCATGTTGTCCCCCTCTGCCCTTTTGGCTAGGAATTGAAACCTAGCCGACCAGATCGCCACACCGAGGAAATGCGCCTTCGCACTCATGTCCATTTAGAAGCGACACGGCGTGTGGGGCTTTGACCGAAAATGTGTTTGCCGGACCTTCATTGATGATCAGCCAATACCCACTAAAACCACGGTTTCCCTTGTCCAATCTTTTGGGAGACAGTCTTTGCTCTGCAGAACTTTTGTCCATGTTTTCAGGACAAGTGATTTTTTGATAGCTTTCGAGCCATACTTGGCTTTGTTTGTGAGTAGGCAGTCTAGCGCGATTCTATTATTCATGGCCTTGGTCCACCTATTACGTATTTCATTCATCAATGCTGCTTGTCGTTCCTGGATGACTCGCTCGTTTCGCAGGTGCCATATTAGGTGGGCCGATTCTGATATCATTATTCGGAATAAGTGTGTGAGGCCCTTGTCAGCTTTCTTGGGGTCAGCACTTTTCGGATTGCCCAGCAGGCTATGATCTCGCCTAGGGTTGGGTGGAGCTCAGATCCCATTCTTATTTTCCACAGATCACTCGCTAGCTCCCAGACCAGCTCCTGGCCAGGTTCCCCACATTTTGTCAGTATGTGTTCCATAGTTTCTGTAGTGTCACATTTATTGCATTTTCCCATGCTTCATGTCCCTCAATGTGTTCCCAGTGGTGGCCCACTTTATATCCATCATGTAGCAGCATCCAGAGAAAGAACTGGATGTTTCTTGGTATATCTTTGTGTTTCATCGAATTCCATATTCATTGTTTCGGTGGTGCTTCGCCTTCGATATCAGCTACTGTTCCTCATGCAAACTCCATGTTCCTGATTGTGCTTCGGCGGTCTATTGCATCCTGGTACATGGGCTCTTCTAATCTTTTTTGCCCTATTATCTTGTAGGCTAATGATGGGACATGTGTGCTAGTTTTGCACCCTGTCAAGGACTGGACATCCTCGGGACCAATCGGAGGTCCGAAGGTTCCTGCTAACCGGAAGTGAGTGGAAAGCAAGAACATGTGAAGATTTCGGAGTTGAGTCGGACCTCTGAGGTTCCTACCAACAAGCAAGTGCGAGTGAGTGAGGTGGATTAGGACTTCACAAAGTAAAACTTCGTGGATGAACGATAAGTCCCATCTGGTCAGAACCGACTTGGAATCCCGAGGGGTTTAGAGCGGGCTTGGCTTCAGCTCGTGCGCTGCGCCTTTCTCTATGCCCAAGGCCCGATTTCAGAAGGATAAGACAGAGAGGATGAGGGACGAAGATAGAGCACAATCTTAGTCGATATTCAGGCTGACTAGAAGCGAGAGTACATCGAGCTATTTAAATGATATCGTAGTGTAATTAATCATCGGAGGCCAATAGGCTCCGCGGTGGGAATGAGTATGTAGGAGTCAATGTAAGTCAATGCTGTGTCGGCAGACGTCGGAAGGCCGAGGACGCCGATGAAGAAAGTCATAGTGAATCATAGGGAGTCTTGAGCACATGGTGAATGAAGTAGCCAATAAGAATGGGGACGTTACAATTCGGTGATTCTCGGAGGCCGAGGGAGTCCGATGTCACGGTACGTGACAGTCAGAAACAGTATGAACCAATAGGAGCGTAAGTATTGTGAAGAGAAACAAGATAAATCCGGAGGCCGATGGAATTCTGGGTTTGAACGAAGCAAATAGAATAAATGGGAGGGATGAAGTAGAATGAAGGCAAAGTGCTGAATGCCAAGGGAAATAATACATCGGATGTCCAATGGAATTCCGAGGGAAATAGTGAATCGGAGTCCGATGGAGCTCCGAGGTCACGGTACGTGACACACCCAGTAGAATCGGTAATTCAGGGATCGTCATGTCTATCAGGTCTGGGTCTTCCTTTAAGTTGAGGTTTGTCGTTGCTTTCTGCTCTCGGATTCGGGCCGCCGTTACCTGCATGAGTGGGCTGTTGGTTATTGCGAAGAATCCCTCATTCTCCCATCTGGTGAGGTTTTTCGTGAGTCTGTCTATAGTATATCTCGAGTCGCTTCTGATTGTTATGTGTATGTTTTTGGGGCATGTTTGTATGGCTTCTTTGACGGCTATTAGCTCCCCCACCTGGTTTGATGGAGAGAGTTCATTTGGCATTCTCAGCGATTTGTTCCTGTCGTCATTTTCCCCGAAGAAGATTCCCACTCCGGCTTGGGCTTCTTTGGATCCATTGTCTATCGCCGACCTGTCCGTGTAGATTATTATCGAATTTTCATCTGGGTTTGGGTCATTTCTTGTGTCTGGCACCTCCGCCTCCTTAGCCATCCGTGAAGATGCGGAATGTATCCGCAATCGTGCCTTTGGTCGTGATGTCTCTATTGAATCTCTGGGTGTTTTCTTTCGGGGCCAGCAAGTCTAGTAGGGCTTTCGCCTTCGTGTAGCACTTGTGTGGGTTCTCACATCTGCCACATTCTTGTCGTGTTGTCGTGCATGCCTCGCACCTGCAGTTTCTTCGGCTATTGTGTCTCGGTGCTGTGAGTCTGTTGGCCAGAGTTTCGGTGTCACCTACTGAGGTTATCTGGTGATTGTCTTTTAGGCATGCAATTTGTGGGCCGCAGTTGAAGAGGGCTCTTGTCGCTTTCAATTTCTTGTGGTACCAGCAGGCATACTCCTTTGTATTTCTCTTGAGATTGCTAGGCCCTCTAATTGAAGTCCACGGTTTTTCGCTACTTTCAGCATATCTGCAAGGTCTTTCGGTAGGCCAAGGTTTTTGGATTTCCAGTTCTGCAGAAACATGTTCTTTTTCAGAGCTTCGTCTATGTTGTAGTCAGCGCCTCTAGCATTTAGGGCAAGCAGTTCGTCATCAACGAAGGCCCATAGGGGTCTGTCAGGTCCAAAACTTAGGTAGGATTTGAGCCATGTTATTGTTATGGCTTCGTTTCGGGCAGTGATATCTAGTAGGTTTCTACCTCCTATTTCTGTCGGGGCGTATATGGTCTCCTTATTGATTGTTACATTCATCTTTTCAGCCCATAGGAATTTGTGTATTCGCCGTTCTAGCCTTTTCTCCACTTCTGCGGGCATCCCTTGGACTTTTGTTAGGTATTACGTCATGCTGCCAACTACCATGAGGACTATGAGGCATCAACCCTCCATTGTCGGGTGTCCCAGCTCCCACTGTTCTAGGGATGCATCAAATTTTTCCAGAGTTCAGGACCAGGTGTTGACTTGTTCTATGTAGTTTCCGACCCAGGCACTGAGTGTTCATATTGGTTCGGCTTCTTTCGCTATCTTGATGTGGTCTGGTATATGTGTTCCATTCATTCCGTTAATAAATCTGTTTGCCTGCACTCCCCACAGTGCAAAGTGCCGTGATGTGTGATGGGACCATGGTGGAAAGGACTACCAACATGCCAAAGGTGGCATGAAGTGCTGTGACACCTGATGGGACCACACTGCAAACCACATGCCAAAGGCATGTCAACACCGGTGCGAAGTGCCATCACAGGTGGCTCATGGTGTGAAGCACCACCAACCTCTGAGATTAAGCATTGCATGTCATGTGCCAAAGGCACGGGTACCTATGCTCATGGTTGCCACGGGTAACTCAAAGCGCAAAGTGCCGCCAACCTCTGAGATTAAGAATTGCATGTTACGTGCCGAAGGAACGGGTACCTACACTTGTATATTAAGAGGTGTCAGGCACCGCCACCGAGGGTCAGGTGATAATGTCACATGAAATATCACGGGACTCGGAATCTGCCGTGTGCGGGTGGACTCAGAATCCACGGGGGTTTGCGGCGGAGCCCCAACAAGCTGTGGACCCGCCGTAGGCATGGAGCGAGCTCAGCGAGTCTCTGTGCTAGAGGCAGGGGTTGTCTGAGAGAAAAATCTACTTGGTCACCTGACACTCGGATGGGTGGAGATGCTGCTCTCCTCCCAGCTATGCAAGGGATCCGATCAGCATCCTCACCAATGGACTCAGACTACACTGACTTGAAATTGAGTCCCGTCATAGCTTGGGAGTTTTGGAGACAGAAAGCAGCAGGTGCAGAAAAAAGAAGTTCATTGAGGAATAGAAGATGTGAAGCTTGTGAGGATCTATGCCTAGATCTGTACGCATAAGGATCAGACTTCAGGCCTGACCACTCATCCCATCAGTCATTTGGATCGGACTTTGCAATACTTTCGTGCCAAAATAGGGCATGGAACGAGTCGACTTGCGAGTGACTCAGATTCATAGCCACAGGTACCTGCGCTTCAAACAGCTGAACTCGGATCCACAGGTAAAAAACTCGCGGGTCAACGAGCTAGTTTAAAAACACCGCAGGTACTTGCGAGTACCTGCGGAATTCCTGTCTATATTAGTGTTTACAGCCTACAAATCATTGGTTTATGTGATGTAGGCTGCCCTAATGCAATTTTCAGCAGACCCCAGGTCCATAACTTGGTGTACAAAGATTTCTGGTCCACTCGTGGGCCTATTGGTGTCCCAAAAATGGGCCAAAAACCCGCGGGTTGGAACAAGAAACCTCCAAAATCGATACTCGGATCCATGAAATACCTGCAGGCACAAGTACCTGACCCGTGAGTCAGGAAACTCGCGGGTTTTCCCACGGTTCAACCCGCAGTTGCTCGTGGGTGACCCGGACTAATTCCATGCCTTATGCCAAAATGTCTGCATTCTGATCAGACATGGAGGCCATTTTTTGGGCCAATCTGTCCACATCAGGATCGGACATGCAACCACATATGCCGAGGTCCTGCTAGTATGCAGTTGTGTCTGTACATGTTCCGCTCAGGTATGGCGGTCTTACACTATGCAGGGATGTTATATCTGAGTATTCTGAGGTTTCAACAAAAAAAGTTTCTGGAACTCAAGTTTTTTTCCGGAAATGAATTTTGTAACATTGGGAACATTGTATGCCCGGAGGCCATATGAATCAACTGCGGTTGCAAGGTGAAAACATTATAATATCTCCTGTGTGTAACTTAACCCTATTGTCTCAGCACTCATGGTTTGTTGATCCGCATCAATGAATCATGATGAAATTGGATGCGTCACATGAAAAGCCTCACTGCGGAATGGCACCATCATGTTTCGCCCATCGCGATCCCTATTCACACACCCCGTGCGGTGCATACAAACTGCTGTGATCCCACATCTGCTGCAGCGTGCTACAATGTCCACTGTAACCGTTCAACTGCCCATCACAAATTGTCTCTAAAAACAGAACAATAGTGGTCACCCACCCAATCCGGTGCCAGGGGCTCATTTATCCGTGGGGACGTCAGGACGTGGCACAGACCCAGCTTCCCCCTCCCAAAATACTGGTCGTGTGACTGGCTTAACTGGGACAATGCCGAGGAGTACCACCACAGTCATATGTCCACAGAAATCATGAACAAGCTGTGGGGCGTCGCTGGGGAGGTCGAGCCCCTCGCGTTCGTCCCCGAGGAGGTCGGACCTGAGTCGGTTTTCGTGTTCTTCACAAACGGAGTGTACTATTGGTACACGTACGGTCAGCTCAGGTGGTTTGACGGCCCGTTCGCAGACCATGATGATTTTTTGCAGTGTCTTGATGACAAGGAGATTTGGGGAGGTGGGATTGTGGTCAACCCCGTGTGCGGGTATTTCTAGGTGATCGTCACTGAGTTTCACAATGACAACCGCTGCGATGTTCCAGACATGTTTCTGTTTTACAGCTGTCCGTCAAGACCCTCGTCAAGCCAAGGATCAAGTAGGTTCGGACAAGCCACCTTCTCAGTTCACACGACATTCACGTGCTTCGCAGGGCATTCACCACATGCGTGAGTTGCAACTGCTTGCAACGGATCGGGAACGCAAGTGCCCTGCATTCACACAAAGTCGGGATGCGGCCCTCAAATGTGTGGTCGACAGAATATCCGGGTGTTGGGCAGCTTTGGATCCTGACACAACTAAGTTTATGTCGAAAAAGTAAGGTTCTGATTCCACATGGGGGAAGCCAAAAGGTTCAGAATGTGCTATTGGCCAAGTTAAGCAGGTCATGGGTATCAATTGTGCGATGCAGTACAGGATTGGTTGTATTTACCCAGACCTTGAGTCTTAGCAAGCCTTAGTCACGGCGTTGGGGGAAAGACGAGTCGGATGATTGTACTCCAAGCAACTCTACTGCGGGCATCCATGACCGCAACAGGGACGAACATGATGCACAACACAGACGGAGATGCTCACCCGCGCGAATGGATGGGGTAACCCAAACGGAATATGATGGTGGGAAGGTGAATGGAGGATGGGGAATGGTACTGTACTCAGAGGAGACCGGGGAAGGAACTAAGGGAAGAAGGGTGGAGGATTTGCGAGAGGGGGAGAAGGACGAGCGTGGGGATGGGAAAGCAATAAGAAGAAACAGTGGGACGGGGAGGGGAAGGGGGAGATGTGCGAGTGGGAGGGCAAGGAAGGAAGGAATGGTGGAGGAGAAACAGTGTAGGTGGAACACTGCGTTGTAGCTGGTTTGGTTCACAGAGGAGAGGGAAAGTATGGTGGGCGCAAGGTCATTGATCATCAGTGAGCAGCGCGTAACAAATATAGATGCGAAAGCAAGGAATGCAGACGTACCTAGAAATGTGAGACACCCTTGTGCATTCTTCGAGACATACCAAATCTCTGCCAGTTGTCCAAAATCTATGCCCTTGGCCGGTGCATCGAAATGGTGATAAAATACCGTCCTTCTCGGGGTGCGTTGGGGCTCATAGATATGGCATATTGAGGGGAGGCGGTGCAAGATCCAGGTTGACATATGCAAGTGTTAGATATTTGTGTTTGGCTTCCACAGCACGTTCGGACACTAGCTCTAGAGCGGAATTCGAAATCAATTTAAAGGAGCAGCTTAAACACCATCGTGACATGGTGGTTTGGGTACTTAGTAGTTCAGGTCGTTCTTTTGAGTGCTGAAGTGGAAGCGAAACACTATGCGACTGACATTGAAGCAGTTACAATGAAGTCAGAAGGGAAGAGGAGTGCTGGTGACACGTGAATCGGTGATCTCCAGCCAAAGTGCAGAGTTTGAAGTTACCACTCTTGCAGACGCCTTTACCACGCGCTTTCTTTTGTTCTGCTGCTAGATTCTGCTGTCTGGGTCCGACTTAGCTTTTTCCTGCTCAGGTCGGCTACTACCTCTACTTCTGGAAGGCCTAGAGATCTTATTGTGACTCCGAGTGGGCACTGGCAACACAGTGGTATTTCAAAGTCCGCTCAGAGGCTCGATCCTGCCTAACTGATGGCTTCGAGATTGTGAGGTATATGTGGGCTCAACCAGCTGGAATATGGCCATACATTATTGGGAGAAAGTGAAGTTTATACCAGTAGCAAGATAATGTCCAACTTTTTTTTTGGAGGTACTTCACATGCTTGGTTTAGTGAGAATAAATCATATAAATATCCATTTCCTACTGGATCTGGGTTGAACATTATCTCCAGACACCTCTTGAAACGGCCCATAATGTGACCAGTTTGGGTCATATTTGGGCCACAAAGTACCATGGATTTTGGGCACACGTGACTAATTTACTTTATCAGAAATCTATGCTCCTCTTTATTTGACGCGACTCTCGTCTCCTTCATGCGGCAATACGTGTCTTTCGTATACTTTACCTTGCGGGCATGGGCCAGAGACCAAAGGAGCTGATCAATGAGGCCTTTGATCAACAATTGGAATGGCATTGCTGTGCGGAGCTACCATTTCTCACCAAAGGAGCCAAGTCCGACTTAACAATGGTGTCAAAATTATCGAACAAGACCCAGAAACGAGCAGCCTTGATCGCAGATACATTGCATGGCCTGTATTGCCAGTGATTGAAGTCACACACACACCGGGAATATATAATTTTAGGTCCGGATGAAAATAATTATGATTCCCTGTATTTAGATGTTACCCTGAAACGAGAATTTAAATGTGAAGTTTATGCTATGCTGAAATGCTGAAATTAGTGCCGAAATAAGTGATTTATTACTTATTTTCTTGCCAGCTGAAATCATTAAATTAGATTGGGATCTCAGCGTGGCTGAAACTCTTAACGAAACAATTAATTTCAGCATGAGGCTAGGACCAGCTTGTATTTGGAGATTCAGTTCACTTGAAACTAAAATTTAAACTTAAGAATTTGTCTCTCATTTCACCACAGCAGAAACAATAAGTTTCGGCTGAACTGGAACTGGACCCGAAACAATTGATTTCAGCCAGAGTGAAATCTCATCTGCTGCTCATCTGCTGCTCATCCGCCGCTCGTTGTGAGTCGCATTGCTGCTCATCGTCAGGAAGAGAAGTGCTCGTTGAGAGATTATTATTTTTTGGAAAAAAAAAAGGATACTAGTAGTATATTCGAAGTACAATGTGATCAGTGAAACATCAGTATTTAGCCAAGAACTCAGTCGCAATTTTCTCATTAGCTAGCGCGACAGTCCGGCTTTTCTGCACAAATCTGATTTTGTGCTTCCACTCCATCTGCGTCATGAGCACACCTTGGTCGTTCCTGATGAGGCCTAGCTGTTTCTGATACCAGTGTTCACAATCAGGTGACCACCAGCCTGTGCTCAGACCTGATGCATACCATGCTACAGGTTTGGGCCACCAAGAGATATTTGTTTTCTGCATGCCATCATTTGTTCCCGCATCATGTTGACCTAGATAATTGTCAGGCATGGCAACTATATCAATCAGAATGCACACCTGTTGCAACTTGGTATACACCACAGATGAGGTCTATTTCCTCTGCAGTCAACTCGTCATCCCAATAAGCTGTTGAGCTTTGAACATCCCAGAAACGGACACCAGTATCGAAGACATCGGCAGTTCGACATCGTCGTTGACTCTCTGCCTAGCAAGATGGCCAATGATACCGCCAGTGAATCGGGCAGCACGGCCACAAGGAGACTGTAAAAACGAGTCATGAAGCTTTTTATATACTTCATAGTCGACTTTGGAGGGCTTATAGCCAGTGGGATGGCCAGTATACCTCTTCCGACAAGGAGGGCGAGGAATACTGTTGACATGGTCTTGTATGCACAGTCGAAATTCTACACCCCGTCCCAACAAATGAAAGGCAACTTCTTGCAGCTCGGGACCCCATCCTTGTCGAACAATCTGCAGTGTGGTGGCAGCACTCAGCAGCAGAATATGAAGGGGATTTTTCTCAAGCGGGAGTCCACGTGGCCTGATCATGTAGAAAAGCTTGTCGCCGAAGCGTTCGCGAGCAACATTCACAGTCCAAGGTGTAAATATATCTGCATCCTCCTGTCAAAGATCCAATAGCTCCTTTGCCACGTCATGTAAGGTTGTGGCAGTGGATATAGAAGCCAATAGCACCGGTATATGCTGGTTGTGAGGGTTCTGCAAGAGTTGCCAGTGCTCATTGCCTAGCGTTTTGCAACAATGATCTGCACGAAGCTTGTTTTCGTATTGGACAGCCCCGAGAGGCTCAGTGAAGCCAAAACGACAGTATGGGATCTCATTCATGTCGTGGTATGGCTCATACGGAGCTTCATCTGCAGGTTCATTCACCGTTAAATCATGCGAGCGTTCCAAGTCGTCGGCTGTGGAATGTTCTCCCAGATGGTCATCCGGTAACAGAGTAGTAGGGACACTGGGGAGCTCGGGGAATTCCTCGATATCATTGTTGTAAGGCATCTCGGTATCTTCGTTGTCGTTGTCGTCACCCTCCGGTTCTTCTGCCGGAGCGAGCGCAGTGCAAAGATCCAGTTGATCTTCAAAACTGTCATACACACGTTGATTGGGAGTATAATCTGACCACATGTCGGCTGCAGCATCGCGATTGATCGCTCTATGGATAAAAAACCCGGCCTCTTCCTCCCAGACAAAAACACGTGCTCCTTTTTTGCCTGGGGGATTTCCTCGGGCTGTGTGAGTCTCTCACGCTAAGTGCCTGGCTTTCATGCTTGCGTTCTCCATTTCCGCTCGCTTCTCATTGAGTTCCTTTCGTCGACGGAAGAATGCATATACATCTTCACCATACTTCTGTCCACTGTGCTTTTCGGGTGACGGAAAGGTACCCACTTGATTGCCGACATCTGCATGGGGGGGGTTGGCATTTTCAGTGTGCAGATCCGCTTCATATGGTTGGCTATCGCGGAGGGAATGCATGGATGTGCTGCTGACACTGTCTATCGCCCAGGGACTACAGGCAATGCTTCCAGGCAAGCCGTTGAGATATGCGATCTCCCGATGATCGAGAACAAGCTTTGTTTCCTCCAAAATTTTAGGTACAGGGAAGTATGGGATGTCGTTGATGATTCCCCAGTAGAAATAAAGTGAAACCAGAAGCCTTCCAATGACCAGATCCAGCAGAAACTCCATTTTGGATCTCCTTGTGAGAATTAGGTCCTCGTGGAGAGAGAGATCGATTATCCTGCCGACTCTTCTCATGCTCAGATCGCCTACTGCAGATGACTCCAGGTCGGCAAACCATTGCAGGTGTACACCGGAATTGGCTATGACAACGTCGCACTATGCGTTGCCAGATCTGCTAAGAACCAGCATCATCATTGTCAAAGTTGCCATTAACAGTAAGAAGGCATTGTGTGAGCGCATCACAACGACAACAGCAGTGCGGCGAGTATGCCACGTGAGGTGATACTCAAATCAACGCGGGTAAGCAAAAGGAACCATCACATCTGAAACAGCACCGGGGCTACAGTCATACATAGCCTGGAGGATACTTCTGAGTGTCCGCTCAAGTACAGTCCACTCCTGTATAAGCCCAGGTGTTATCCTCCAGCCTCTGAGTACACTAATCTAAACAGGAAGCATCTCCTCGGTGTAATTGAGACGTTTGAAAAGAGGTCCGTAGAAGGTATTGAAATATGGCAAGAGAATGAGGTATGGTGTAGTAGGGGAAATCCAGGTCGGATTGAGGAAATCCCAATCCATTGAGGCAGGGTTTGGGCTTGGGGCTTTCCCAGGCTCGGGAATATTTAGCATGAACTGAGGGTCCCCATAGTGGACTCCGAAGATGGCTTGGCCTTGACGCATGTGGCTGTCAAACGGATGGTTCACCAGGTACACCGAGGGGTCAGAAGATACCTAAGATTAAAAGGGGTTTGACTTGCAGGTAAAGTAGGGGCATTGACAGCAGACACCATCATTCCAAAATTGTAGAGCAAAGCTATGAGCACAGAGAGGCGGATCTGGATTGACTTTCAGATGACACAGAGCACAGATATTCAAGGTGAAAGGATAGGCACTCTGGTGTATAACACTCAGTGGGCACAAAGCCTAACCTGTGAGCAGAGAGATAAGACTAGGTGTGGAGGACGGACACCAAGCGCAGGCCCGAATCAAGGGGAAGAGACAAAGTTGGAAGGATCTACACTCCAGCGTAGAACACCACTGAGTGCAGATTCTAGAATGGGACTGCGCGAAACTTTTGTACTGCAGCGTATAACACCACTGAGTGTAAAGTGCAAGCGAAGAGAGGAAGTCGCTTGACCGTGACGATCACCTCATGTCACAAGTCACGTGTCATCACCAGTCCATGTGAATCATCGCCACTTGATTGCTCCTCCCACTCACTTCACGACTGTTTTACAGCTGTTGAAATAGACCATCCTTATCATCTTGCGCTGCCAGTCATATTACGGCTGTCAGTTCGATTCTTTTTCTACTTCACGGCTGTTAAAATTGGCCATTCTTGTCGTCTTCCACTGCCAGCCATATCACGCCACAGTCCATGCTTCATTGCCACTTGATTGACTCATCCCCCTTGATCTTTTACTTCACAGCTGTTTTACAGCTGTTGAAATCGACCATTCTTATCATCTTGCGCTGCCAGTCATATTACAGTTGTCAGTTCGACATTCTGTTACTACTGCACAGCTGTTCTACGGTGGTAGTGGTCTCTAGGGCCGCGACAGAGGCATGGATGAGCTGGGTCGGGGGCACCGAGTTCTCGCAGGACATGGGGGACGCCACGCACACGTTCTCGTTCAAGGGTGCAGACCCGCATGCCGCGCTTGTTAGCCTTGCAGGGACTGTGTCCAAGGCATCGTATGTGACACTCCGTGTGCAGCGCTTCGCCGACTTCGCCACGACGTTCTACGGGTTCTCGCTCAGGCAGACCACGTAACTGACGACGCCGACAGACGTTCTCGGGCGACGTCCCAGCACACTTAGGCGGCCTTTAACAATTTTGATTGCATGCCAGAAACAGAGTTGGTACTTGACACTGTCCGGCAACTCTGCTAAAAAAGCATTGATCTCAATGATTTGCTTGTCGCTGAGACATTGAATTGCTTTAATCTCCCAGGTTTGGGTGAAATGTTTAACCACAGAGTGACCATATTGCTCTTTGGCACCTGGGGTAGGGTTATCGGACTACAAGAAAAGGAAGCCCAGAGGAAGCCCAGAGCCGAAGATCTCTCCGACCAACACATAGCATTCGAAGCCCGTTTTGTTGTTGGCTGGAGAAATATTGAGAAGGAATATGAAATGAGTTTGAATCGAAGCTTACAAGTGCCGTCAATAGCAACTTCCCGTATTTTTCCACCCCACTTGCATAGCAAGGTTGGAAGTGCAATCACGAAGGCGGTATATCTGGTGCCTGTGGACTCGGGTAACAGAATAGTTTCAACCTCGTATGGCTGAGCTGCAAGTTTCAGGGCAAACTCTTTGAACAAAATTTTCACGGAGGCCATCTCATTATCGTGACGGTGCCAAAAAGTCTGCTGGTGTCTGTGCCATAAGTTATAGACAGACTTGCGAGTGAAATTGCGACATGGATTGGTTTTCAAAATCTCCTTCCAGAGCTCGAGTATTCTTAGCAAAAAAATCTATATGCATGAAGATGTTTGCTTACTTGTTTGGGCCGTAGTACTGGGTTATCCGAAATAAACTGCTTGACTTCGTCGGGTACGTCAATCGATACGTATTTCTCATGACATTCTTGATGGTGAATCCAAATAAACACTCTGATTCATCTTCAGCAGCCCATATGGTTAACCAGCCTTGACATGGAAAAGTGTGCAACTGGGCCTTGTCACGGTGTTTCTCTGGATCCGCATTTTTCTTCGGTTTGTGTTGACAGCTGGAAGACTGGGCACAATGATATTCATATCGCGTTGTAGCACTATTTCTGAATGGGTGGGAAGAATGGTAGCTGACAGATTAAGTCAACTCAAGTGTCGAATAATTACATAAATAAAAGACGCACTGGAAGCGATAGTCAATCTTGTCCCAAATAAGCTCAGCAATTTTATCGGTGCAATCCTTCGCGTCATCTTCTTCAATACTCGAAATATCGACGAGAGCTGTAAGAAGCTCAATATCCCCAGCTTCTGACAGAGAAGCCAAAAACGCGTCAAGAGACACCGGGGACATTCCGATGGAATCCGACGTATTGTTGAGGTCCTCGGAACCGTCGGACGCATTCTCTTTCTCAGGATCAGCGTGGGCGCGCTTCTGGCGAATACTTTCCTTCGCGAGATCCAGGCATTGTCGACAATTTGCTGTAAGCTGATATCCCTTCGCGCTAAATTTTGCTCGCCAATTTTCGGCCGTGACCGCCTTGTCGCATCGGCACTTTCCGCAACGTCGAGTAGAGCCTTCCATTCCGAAGTTGTGTCAAAGAAGCAGGATAGCGTGGAGGTGGGTGGGAAAGGAAGCAAAAAAAGCGCGGCAAGTCGTGACAGTGACATTCACATGAGGTGACAGGACGCGGAAAAATAAATGAAGCTTCAATCGAGCTTACAGCCATACAGTAGCATGGAAACAAACACTTCTTAGACATCCTCTTAGAGTATCTATTAAATTAGGTAGGGACTATGTGGAAATTGTGTCGGTGAAACGCGAGCCTGGCCTGGGCACGGCTTCGGACCGGGATTAGCCGGTCACGTGGTTGCGCTACATCAATAGCGTTATTAATATCTGTCAAAGACTTAGACTGTGATCGCCTTCTTCCGCCAGGACTTGTCGCTGACCTCCTTCGACTTTCCCCCCTCCCCGCAGACCATACGTTATCGCCTTCTTCCGCCATGGCTTGTCGCTGACCTCGTTTCGACTTGAGCCTATAAACCCCCACTCCCACAATAACCGCCTCATCGAAATCGAGCAGTTCGGCGACTCGTCCGCCCCGCCGCAGAGCTCTTCCCTTATACTCCTGTCCCCTTCGTCCGAGATGGAGACCAAGTTCTACTACGCTGGCCTGCCGTCTTCCCCGGTTTTGGTCGCTCGCACTGGCGCCACTTAGTGGAAAGCGCCCACTGGCCCAGAGGCGTACCGCAAGATCAAGGAGCTCCGCGCCGTCGGCAACCACGCGCTCAAGGAGACCTGGGAAGGCAACCTGGCTCTCAAGGTTCACGCCCTTCTGGACTCGATGAAGGTCATGTGGACTAGCGCCGACGTCGTCCGCATCGGGAACACCGGAGAGTCTTCCGCCCCTGTCATCCTCTGGATCGGCGTGATGCCCGCATCTCTCTCTGGCGATGACGGCGTCGTCGTGGCCTCCAAGTGCCGGGAGCTTCTTGTAAAATACGATATCGCCGACGTCGACGTCGAGATCCGCGAGTCGGTCGTTACCCACTGTAGGTGTCCGCGAACCTCTTACCACTACGCTCGGTCTCCCCATCTGCGCCCAGTCTGCGCCTTGGACTGAGGGTACCGGCGGCTTCTTCATTGCCGAGGGCGGGAATACCGAGAGGCTCCTCCTCGCCACCGCTCGCCACGTTGTCTTCACGCCGGACAAGAACGAGAACAAGCACTTCGAGCGTAAGAACGACAGCCAGCGCCGTTACAACGTCACGCTCTTCGGCGATGCGGCGTTCAACAAGTACCTCGAATATATCAAGACCGAGATCAGAGGCAAGGCACGTATCGCCCAGTATCAGGAGGGACGTGTTAGGGCGATTGAGGGGACGGACGACCCGGCAGCGAACAAGGAGCACCAGAAGGCCCAGGCCGACTTGGACGAGGCGAGGGAGGCGAAGGAAAAGCTCAACACCTTGTACCAGGACGTTTCGACTCACTGGGCTACCCCGGAGAGCCGCGTTCTGGGCCATGTCATCCTCTCTCCTCCCATCAACATTGGCGTCGGCGGTAGCAGCGAGGGTTATACCGAGGACTGGGCCGTCATCGAGATCGACGCCTCTAAGGTCGACGCGAGCAATTTCAAAGGCAATGCCATCGACCTCGGTACCCGCATCCCAGCCGACGAGTTCACTCGTATGATGTGCCCCAATCCCCGGAATGACCATTCCTTCACGTATCCGGGCGACCGTCTTCTGATGCTCAAGGGCACCATTCCGGACGAGGAGATGCGTCACCCGACTGCATTCGACCAGAACAACGACCCGTGCCTTATGGTAATCAAGCGCGGTAACACCACCGGCCTGACCGTCGGCCGTGCCACCGACATTTGCTCCTACGCCCGTAACTACTACGACGATGACAAAGCCGAGACCTCCAAAGAATGGGCCATCCTCCCTTTCAACTCGAAGTCCGGCCCCTTCTCAGACACGGGTGACTCGGGTTCTGTCATCGTCGACGGCCTCGGACGCATTGGCGGCCTCCTCACGGGCGGTGCTGGTGCCACACCTTCCTTTGACATCACCTATGCCACGCCTATCAGCTTCCTGATTATGAGAATGCGAGCCAACGGGATCAGGCCCAATCTCAACCCAATCCTCACGGTCTAGACCCATTTACCAGATGACTCCCAACCAAATTCAGCACTTTATCCCGGAGACGTTGGCGGGCAAGCTGTCTTGTTTCTTTTTTCAAGTTTAGAGTGGAGTTTATACAGTGGTGCTATTATGTTCTGCACGCGGCCGTTTGAGCCCATTTCTGCAATTTCATAAATTTACAAACCATTTGCCACGTCCTCGGGTGGGATCCCAGCTGCGCAAACCGCTCTGGCGAACTTTGGGCGAACTCTCTAATTTCATCCTACCTTCGGACTTCAGCCTCCCTGCGCTCCCGAACGATTGATTCATGCTGCGATTCATGCTTCCTTCTGCGCTAGAGCTATAAACCCCATCCAAATTTTCGTCCGTTCAGTCCCACCCTTCTCGCTATACCTTCTCTATGGCCGTCGCTGGCTGGTTATGTGAATGCTGGAAACGGGAGAAATCGCTGTCGGCGTTGAATGCCATTGGGTTGAAAGGAGCGACGGCGACAGAGAAATCCGGCTGATAGCCCCACCAAAGCACGAGGATTCTGGGTCATGGGGTCCGAAGTGCACAGGGAGTCTGAATTCGCCGAGACCCTCCGAGTCTAGGAGCCATCTGAGCGACGCGTCCGGCGGAGAGGGCAGCTCAAAAGAACACCATTATACTATTATTGCACGATCCTTACTTACTTTTGTTTGTATGATCGCGTGGATGGATCGCGTGAAGTGTACAGAACTATTGGGCGATGGAGGGGAGCCACCGCAAGTCGCGTGGATAGATCGCGTGAGGGTATGCAGTACCACTGGGCGATGAAGGGGAGACACCCCGAGTGAATAAAGTCGGGATGGAATATATGCGCAGCTTCTGTGAGGCGTCTGCCCATAGCATATTAGCGGAATGAACATGATAAATAAAATAAGAAATTTGTTGGCACGTCAGCGGCCGCGGCGAGCGAGGGCGTGCGCACGTCTGCGGAGGCCGGGTAGCGCATAGACGGGGACGGGTGGAATGCGGATTGGGAGGGTAAGCGCGAGGTGGAGTCGAACGGCGGTGCGTTGGACTGGAGCGGCGACGGAGGAACGTCCGCCGACGCGGGGCGCGGGGGCGGCGACGGAGGAACGGACGCCGACGCGCGGCGCGGGGGAGGCGGCGGGCGGCGCTGCTGATCCGCGGCGAACGGGTTGCGGCTGCTCTGCGTCTGTGGCGGCGAAGAACGCGCGGCGCACGGATGTGAGGGCGCGGTCGCGGTCGACAGGGGCGGCCGGTTTGTGAGTGCTGGATCAGCCGCAGCACCGTGAAGAACGCGCCGTCCGTGTCGGCATGCAGAACGAGGACGGAGAGGTACGCGTAGACGGCGCAGATGGTGTGCGCGGGAAGCATCGGAAGCGACAGGCGCTGGTGTGCGTTACTGTGCGGACGTCGGTTGGCGCAACGTGGGGAAGAAGAGACGGACCTGCAAGATACGCGTTCCTGAGCAGCACAACAGGCAGCACAGCGGCATGGACAAGCGCGAGGAGGGCGGTGGGCAGGAAGATGCGGTACTTCAGGCGGCGGGGAAGGACCGCGTTGGACAGTGGCTAGTTAGTGATGTGCGGGTCGGGTCGGGCCTGAAAGCCCGGGGTCGGGTCGGGCTTGGGCGGGCTCGGGCCCACAAATATCCTGAGCCCGACCCGATTGGCGGGTCGGGTCGGGCTTGGGTCGGGCTCGGGCCCAAGCCCGGGCCTGTAGGCGCATGCGGTAATTGTCGAGTCTACAAGTGGCTGCCGGACCGCCTCGCGGTCCGTCATCCTCTTTCCGAAGTTCTGGGGCTGAGAAGCCATAAGCGGAGCTTAAAAGGCTTCAGACGGACAGGCGCAATTTTATAGAGAGTAATGTAATGTAATATGTCAATTAAATATCAATTACAATATGATCATCATCCTCGCCTTCGTCCTCTTCTTCCTCATCCTCTGGCTCATCTCCTAACATTCTATCCCATAAACCCAACCCTTCCTGCTCCTCATCGTCTGATGCGGGGTCGAACATCTCAACGATGTCGGGCTCAGTAGCGGAAGACGGCATATCGGGAAAAAGAATTTCATTACAGATGGCGCACTTCATAAATTGAAGGGCCTCGACAATGTCCCCTTTGAGACGGTTCCGTCGCTTCGAAATTGTGATACCCCCGAACGAAAGGCGCGTTCGCAGCAGCAGCAAATATGATGGCTGCTGTCAAACATCATTGGAAAATAGGCGAGAGACCCGGGCCTGACAGAATCTTGGGCCCGACCCTGAGCCCGACTGAGCCCGACTGTGGGTCGGGTCGGGTCGGGCCCACAAAGCCCGGGTCTCGGGTCGGGTCTCGGGCTTGGGCCCGACCCGCACAACACTATGGCTAGTAAAGCTCGTACGAAGGCGAGATCGGTGGTGCAGCGCGCGTCCGCAGCGGCTTCGAGATGTTCCGGATCAACCTGTGCTTGGTAACGAGCGACATGCAAGTAACTTAGTGAGGAGGAAATTGTGTCATGAAAAATCAAGGTGCAACCCAGAGTCCAGCAAGCATCCACAACCAATGGCTTACCGCCGTGAATTCGGCCTTACAACGCGACCGCATTCTCATGAACAAAGTTAAATTTGGCCCACTCGCATTGAAGAAAGACATGGTGCTGAACACCTGGAGTGGTCTGCTTATGGATGAGGATGCTCTGCCGGATGATTGGACACTCACAGAGGGGGTTTTAGTGGGTATGTGTGTTGGAGATTAGCAATCCCACACAACTTCGGTGATCTATTAGTAATCCTGACTCTTGCTTACCAAAATAGATAGAGTTAGAAAGGACAAGAAATATGTAGAATATTCTAGATAAATTGTAGAATAGTATAAATACAGTAGGTACATCCTAGTAGTTCCCTACGAGTTTGTACCCAGTGGCCTAACAGCCAGAGCACTGCTATTGCTGATCAACCTCAAATTACAACAATGTGGCCAATGAATGGTATAGGATAAATATTCTCGAAGGCCAGAGTCCCACACTGGTAAAAAATCGTGTGTAACGGCATTTCCTCCTGGACAAAACTCACCGGCATGACTGGCCCAAAACCAGCAACACAAGCGGACAGACTCAGAATGCTTCTGCAGACTTTGATCTTGTTATCCCAAACACTCCAAAAAAAAAAAAAAAAAAAAAGGAAATGATTTGCGCATGTTTGGCTGCGGCGTGCTGACATCCTAACTTGACTGCCAGACTGGTCAAGCAGCAACACTCTCAATCAGATACAAAGAGCATTTCGTTTAAACATGTTGCTTCCCAGAGAGTAAAACCCCTTCGCCTCCCCACCAATGACATTCCCAAAAAGGTAATTGCTTACAAAGAAGATAAGATATCGCTATCCTTGTGTCCAAGTAACTTACTCGTACTGTAGAGAAATTATCGACGTGTTTCTGTGTATAAATATCTCAAAGACAACAACACCCCTTGGCCTCCCCCAATGACATACACGTGACATTTTCCATCACGTGCCTGAGCCATGCGTCGTCAACAGCTCGAAAGAGTGCGTTTAACACTAGTTTCACCGCATTATTTGCTGGGGGGAACAATGTTCCCCCAGACCCCCCTCTTTTCGCCTGACACCATGTCCTAATTAAATTATTAAGGGTTTTAATTCATTTTTAAGCTTAATTTCTGTTGTACAGTTGCATTTGTCACAATGCATTAGGTCATAATGCATAATTGTCATAATGCATACACTTTTGGTGTCCACCGACTCGGTGGGCGGGGATTTTATGCAATTTTGTCATAACACATATTGCATAAGGTTTGGGAGGGTCATTATGCATTTTTTTGGTTCGAATTTCGATCAGACCGGGCTTCCAGCGAGCCATTTTGGCGAATTGAACACGATCACGGGTCAGGACTGCTCGGGAAGACTCGGCATCGCTGTCCCGGACGTGATGTTTGCAATCACCAGACAAACCAAACATCAAACGACCTCATGTCTCCCGAGCCCAAAACTCGCAAACCTCGGGGCCTTCCCACTGTGCCGTATACACGGGGTGTCCGGAAGCCTAAACCTCCCAAAGGTGCTCCCCGAGCCTCCGCTAAACCACCCAAGGATACGCGCCGACAACGTCTCACGCTGTGTGACTGGATGACAGTCTTCGCCTTCGTCGACAATCACTCAGATATGACTCAGCAAGAAGTTGCGGCACATTTCAGGAGCTTGACAGCCGGCGCTCAATGTAGGTAAATGGTAAAAACAATCGTTTTCTCCGAAATGTTCCGGGATGTGACACCGTGTCACCCGAGCGTCACTCTGTGTGACAAATCTCGGAATGCATATTGCTCATAATGCATAGGGTTTTGGTGTCCACCGGCCTTATGCATTATGAGCTATCCAACTGTAAATAAAATCTGGCGCAGGGGAGACCCCCGCAGACCCCCTGAACACTCGCCACTGGGCCCACTGCGTGGTGCATCCACTCGCCGCGGGCCCACTGCGTGGAGCTTTAAAAATATTTTTTCATATATATTCCTAATTTCAAAGCTTTTTCCGAGATTTTCAAGACTAGCTAGCGCGGGGGAGACCCCCGCGGCGAGCGTCCGCTCAAGAGGTGAGTGATCGGCCGATGTTGGGATTTGCTGTGGCCACGCGAGCAACGTCGGATCAGCGGCATCTTCGACGGCACCTCTTTCGGCCTACTTTCGGCTACTTTCGGCAGGGTGGGCAGATATACCTCGCCAGAGCGTTGCTCTTCCCTAATACTTAAGATCCTGACCCTCTGTGACTCTCGACTGTTGAAGAAATACACTGAATCATGTTGAATGTTTACTATTCATGCAATAAAAGCATCGAGATCCCGTTCATCGCCTACCAGCTCAAATGATGGACAGTTGGCCGGTTCTGCATGGCGCGCAGATGTTCTCAAAACACGCAGAGTACCTGCTGGTGAGGTTGGAAGTCGCTTCTCTCCGGTGCTCGGCCCAGAAGATCCGTCCGACATCTCTGGTTGGGATGTTTGTGCCGCCTCAGGTACTCCAAGCCGACATTCCTCGTTATGAGAGATGAGAATCTTGGCAGAGACTTCTGTCGTCGTTAGCTCCCAGCCCGGGTGGCGATCCCTGAGGTGCTGATCCATGTAATACTTCCACTGAATCTCGTTGCATAGCACACAACACATTGGGACATTTGTGCACAGTTTGGCACCGCTCAACTTTGCAGCGGCTGAGATCTGGAATTGGTAAGCCTCGGGGCATGATGAGCTTGCCTTTCC
Source organism: Mycena sp. CBHHK59/15 (assembly GCA_029204085.1). NCBI lineage: Eukaryota > Fungi > Basidiomycota > Agaricomycetes > Agaricales > Mycenaceae > Mycena > Mycena sp. CBHHK59/15. The sequence continues at coordinate 198,044 of JARGXW010000095.1, forward strand.
GTGCAGAATTCCAATATTGCAGATCAATTGCAGATTCCATTTTTCATGGAATCTCTGCAGAATCCGCACGGGTAATTTTGCGCAACCAATGGACTATGTGCATTATTTACACACATCAGCAAACCCTGATTTTGCCGGTAGTGTTTGTAGTAGTTTGTAGTAGCATGCTTGTTTCTGTAGTGGCCTGTAGTACTCTATAGCACTACATAGTAATTGGGTGGACCTGTAGTACTACATAGTAATTGGGTCAACCTGTAGTACTACATAGTAATTGGGTCAACCTGTAGTACTACATAGTATTCCATCAAACCTATGTAGAGCTATATAGTGCTCTGGTAATCCTGTAGTGCTACACAGTGTCAAGCCTGAGGCCATGTAGTACTATAGAGTGATCGCGGGACTTTGCTGCGTCGAATGAAACTGGCATTCGACACACCAAAATCACGTGACCACAACACAACGCTGTTTCAACTTTTTGGCTTTGGTTTGGCAATGCAAACCTGGTTGAGTCAAACCTTCCTCACCCCACTGTACACATGCTCGCTGACTCTTTCACAACATTGTATGTTGAACAATCATTGTTTGGCATTGAAAATCTTCCTACACCCATTGGACACGCACCCAAGCGTGAGCAAGGGATCCTTTGACAAAGTGTCCAGCCTTATCTTAGGTGTACATGTGAAGGCTTGAGTTATGTCTATATAGTCTAGTTGGTTATAACGCACTTGTTTTATTTTGTGTGTTTTGTAGAGAGCACGAGTTCGAATCCCGCCTGTTGCAATATAAGTACATTAGCATGTCTTGTAGTTTCCTTGCTTCCAATAGTACAATTAATTTAAGGCCTTCAAAGTAAAGTAAAGTCGGGTTAATGAATTGAAGTAAAGTCTGTAATGGTGTTAAATTTATTTTGGGATTTTACCACCTTGTACTACAGAGTACTATGGAGTGCTACGTAGTGTGGCCGTCCCAATACAGATCACTATGTAGAAGGCCCAAGACACTATGCAGCACTACAGACATATAACCCTACACTACAGGCACTACAGGCTCTATGACCGCTATGGCTGACTACAGCTGACTACGTAGTACTCTGTAGTGTGACCAGGTTTTGCTGATGCAAGTAGAGTTCCATACCGATTGCAGAGTTTAACGCGTCGAAAACGCGAAACGAAGGAGCTTTGCGCCGAGCCGTTGGAAGGACGCGTCGCGTCGTAGTGGTGGAATGATGGCCAGAAGATGCTCACCAAACGCTTTCCCTATTCGGGGGGTAGGGTACCCGTGGGAATGTTGGCCAAGATCCACAGATCACGCGCCTCTTGCGTCCGCTCGCCGTGGAGGCCCACTGTGTGGGGCTTGAAAAAAATAAAAAGGACGCAAAAAAAAAAGTTTTGATGCGGGCTTGAACCCAGAGCACAGAAACAACGACTTACGTGAGCATAGCAATACCAGGGCATAACCAAGAATGTTTGTAATGGGGACCCACACGTGACACGATAAGATTAGATATGCCTTTTAAGGAAATGTCATTGGGCGGAGGCGTGCCAGCTTTATAATCCGAAGCGGCGCGCCGTTCACCTCGTCACGATCGGAATCGCCCAGAGACGAGCGGCGGCTCACGCTCTGCAGTACGCCAGCGCGCTCAGGACCCAACTCGCGCAGAATCGATCCCAGCGCTCGCGCACCCCTGCCGTCCCCGTCGGTTAAGACAAGCATGCGAGCCCCGACTCGCGGGCCTGCGGTCTCCTCGCCGACTTGTGCCCCTCGCCGCCTCATGATCAACCTGAGTTGACGCGGCAGGATCGCCAATTACCCATACCTCAGGCTGTCGACCCGCGTAGTCGCGACTGGCCCGCGATCAACGCGCGAGCTTCTGCACGTCGGCGCTCACCCAGCCCCAATCACGCAAGCCGCGGACCACCCCACCCCGCCGCGTCCCCGCGATGATGCAATTCCGACGAGCAACGGCCAAGCACCGCGATGCGTTGGCCATCTACTGGAGCGCTGGGCGGCGTCCACCACGCCGACCTGTTCTGACGCGTGTGCGGCAACGCTCTACCCGGCCGACTCTCCGCAGCCCAGCACCACGCGCGGGGGCGGTCGCGTTCTCTGTCTGCCCGCTCGGCCGTCCTCTCTGCTGACCCGCCGGGTCGCCCCGCACGCCGCCACCGTCGCGATACGCACTGTCGCGATCCGAGAGACAAATGCGCGAGCGCCTGCTCGGGCGTGGGGTGCCGTCTCCAGCAACACGTGCTGACTTGCTGCGTGCACCCACGACCGCGGGGATGGGGTTGGGCGACAACTCGCTTTGGGGTGCGGGCGCTCTCTACCCGCCACCCAATCGAAGGACGGGGGTGCACGCACGCGACCTCCCAGCACCCGTCCTGGCGATCCGGACCCGCAAGCGCGCGGCACCCGTACACAACAGACCACCGCGCTCACGACTCGCACGGCGTACTCGGGGTCAGGCGTCTGTTGTCTACCCCCCCTCCAGCGCGCTGACGTGCGTGCGCCCACAACCTCGAGCGGCGCTCGGAGTCGGGGCCATGCGATGCGACCGACTCCCTCTGAGGTGCGCGCGCTCGTTACCGAGCCGCGGCCTTCGCGATCCCGATGCGGCAGCGCGGGGAGTTGCGTGGCGTATGGCAGCCCTCACATCTCCCGCGTCCGGCGTGCACTACGCCCGTGTCCAGCAGACCACCACGCCGATAGCGCTCGAGGGCGCTGCTCCGCTGCGCATCCCTCAGCCCGCCTTGTCCGAGCAACGAAAACACGATTCCATGCGGCCGTGGGAATGCCCGCGCCGTTGGGCGGCGTGTTTGCGATGCATGACTGGGCGTGTGGGGGCGGTCGAGGGGGCGCGAGGCGCGTATGTAGTCGGGTGCTTGTGGCTACAGTGTGCAATCCGGCGGAATCAGGCGCGGTTAGTGCGGGAGGAGTTGGGCTGTGCGTGTCGAGTTGGCGGCACGCACGGAGTTCATCTGCGGCACGCACGATGAATTGGTACATCAGCGTGCCCTTTCCGATTGATATTTCTCTGGATGGACGTACCGCGTCACCGTGGTCCTCAGGATGCCTGTACATACAGATCTCCTTTGCAGGCGCTGACGAACGACGGTGCGATGGTTGCCGTGTCGTGCATGTAGCGCATAGGCCATTTTTACTTCTCTTCTTCGAATGTGGTAGAGATCACGAGGACGTTTCATATAAGATGAGAAGCGTTTCCGTTCCAGGACAAGGCGTCAAAGAGGCACACAGCTCACACGTGGTACATGGCGCGTCTTAACATACGCCTCCATGTCTCAAAGCTACTCGCTCCTCTGTAGGTGCAATGTAATGTCCATCGGGGACATCTTCTTAATTCCTTCCCTATTCAGTTCAACGTGTACACGGGACCTTATGGACGCCCGGGTTGCTACACCCCAAGACCCCGAATCTGTATCTCAAAGTCCGTGTAGACGGCAAAGTAGTCCATCGGACGCCCACGGTGAAGCGGGAACTCGAACCCGAGTGGAATGACACCTCCACCTTGTGAGTCTGGCATATGATTGAGGGTGGGTGCGCATTGACTGAGTATCTGTCAAGCTCATCACATAATACCTCGGCCATCCTCTCACTTCGACTTTACCATGACACTTCACTCCCCAGGCAAGACAGCTGCCTCGGAGGGAAAGATATCCAGATTAGTGCACTATTGGACTTGTGCCAGCTGGACAAAGGGAAGAAAGGTGTGAACGGTCCAATTATTAGATTCGGTACTGATGTGTTGTCAGTGGTTGATCTCGAGCTAACTTCATCCAAGGGAACACTGGCCAGCATGGTGTCTGTATACTTGATATCAATCACACCTGATCAAGTTGGCAAGATTGCGCTGGACAATGTGACATTGTCGTCAGGATTTGAAGCAGTGACCACAAAGCTCAGTATTATCATCCACCTAGGGGATGGACTCACCCAGGTGTGTTCTCCATTATAATCTGGATGCCAGGATGTCTCACTTTTATCCCCAAGTTACACCCATATGCCAATGTAGCCTGGAAGGTTCTCACTTCTGTTTACCAGGTGTGGAGGATTTTATCTTGCTGGGTAAATATTGACAGGACAACCAGGTGGTAATAAAGCAGCAAGAAACAGATGACAAGCTGCTCAAACTCATCCAGACAATGGTCGAGGTCTACTCCTTTGTGGAGGACACTGAATCTGTATCCCAAAAGATCAAGCGACTTGAGGAGACAGTTTTGGCAATTGTGAAGCAAACTGCTGAGTGTGCAATCTTCATTCAGGAATATACAGGGACCGGATTTTGTGGTGTGTGATGTCTGGTTGCATATACCAAGACCTGACTTTACTGCCAGGCCGAGCTGCACGAAGCCTTTGGTCTGATTCAAGCAAGAAGATTGATGAGCTTTCAGATTCATTGCGAAAACTCAAGGAAGCATTGGACAGCAGCATGAGTATTCAGTCTATTTTTATATCAGCAAAAATCCTGGATCAAGTGGAAAACTTAGGTGGGTGCATATATAACCAGGATCTAAACATGCTAAAACCCATCCAAGTGCAATTGGAAACACTCAAGAGCCTCAATCCTGTTGACATGGATGGATCTTTGCGTGGAGTGTGCTTGCCTGGAACACGCCAAGACATTTTGGCATCTATCATTGAGTGGCTCACCATGCCATCTGACAACAGCAATCTTCTCTGGCTTCACAGTGTTGCAGGTGCTGGAAAGAGTACCATATCAACAACAGTTGCAGAGCATTGCCGGAGCCTTCATCGTCTTGGAGCATTCTTGCACTTTGACCGAAATAATCCTACTGGGAGCAGTCCAACTTCTGTCATCCGCACAATTGCATACTGGCTGGCCTACTCTAACCCTCATATCCGATCTGCTATCTGTGATGCACTAGCTCAGGAACCAACAGTCATTATGGCTCCTATCCAGACACAGTTCAAAAAACTGCTGCTGGAACCTTTGTCTGCCACTCAAAATCATATTCGGGGACCAATCATAGTTATCCTAGATGCTTTGGATGAATGTGGTGATGCTCAGTCACGAGCAGCTCTGGTCTTCTTGCTCTCCAATGAGGTCCCAAAACTGCCTGCAGTTTTCCGTTTTTTCATTACTAGCCGCCCTGACTCTGATATTGCAAGTCGGTTCTGCTCTCAATCCAAAATCACCCAACTGCCACTTGACATCACAACACCCTCAAGTAAAGCAGATGTTATGTCCTACCTTTGCCACAGAATGCACAGTATCCAGGAAGAACAAAGAGATTGGAACCTTGGTTCTGATTGGCCTGGGATCTCAAAGATACAGATCTTGGCAGATTACTCAGCTGGTCTCTTCATTTGGGCATCTACAGCTTGCAGATTCATCAACAGCTACAACCCAGATGACAAACTCGAAGTTCTAATTGGTCATGGCCATAATCTAATATCTAATCTGGATGAGCTATATGCTGTAGCACTTCAGAATTCAGGAGACTGGGACCATGACAAAGGTTTCTCAGAGGATGCCCAAGCTGTGTTAGCTGCACTGGTCCTCGGAAGAGTGCCAATGTCTGACAAGACCATGGATGATATCTTGCAGTTTGGCAAAAAGAGATCTTCCCAGCTGATCTTGGGGCGTCTTGGTTGTGTCTTGCAATGGAGTCCCGGGGAAAATGCCCACATACTGCATGCCTCTTTTGGCGACTATCTGACTGATTCCAGCCGCTCAGGCCTTTGCCCATGGTTTGTTAACAAGACAGTCCATAATTATGCCCTTTCACTGGGATGCTTGCAGATACTGAATACTCAGCTGCAGTTCAACATATGTGGGCTTGAAGACTCCCATTGCTGCAATGTAGATGTCCCAGACCTCTCTGATCGTGTGACCAAATCAATATCCCCTGGCTTAGCCTATTCAAGCTGCTTCTGGGCAGCCCACCTGATTGGCATTGATTTTAACCCTGTTATATGCAGGAAAATCAAGGATCTCATGCAAGCAAAGTTTCCTTTTTGGCTTGAAGTTCTCAGCCTCCTTGGAGAGGTAGCAGTTGCAACAAATGCCTTGAAAAGTACAGGAAAATACCTGGAGGTGCATCTCACACTATGATTTAATAAATCTATGATACTAACATAGCTTCAACAGGGGCATGACAAAAGCCTGGTGGACCTGATTGCTGATGCAAAGAAGTTTGTGGCTGCATTTGCACCTGTGATATCACAAAGTGTTCCACACATCTATCTCTCAGCGCTCCCCCTTTCACCACGAGTTTCAAGCCTGGCACAACAATACCATGCTTCTTTCCCACAAACTTTGCATTTCCATGGTCCATTGGGAGATATATGGCCCAGAATTCAGGCAATTTTGCAGGGACACAGTGGTTCGATCAGCTCCGTTGCATTCTCACCTGATGGGACACAAATTGTGTCTGGCTCAGAGGACTGCACTGTGCGACTGTGGGATGCCCAAACTGGCCACACTGTTGCTGGGCCAATTAAAGGGCACCACAAAGGGGTCCTCTCTGTTGGGTTCTCACCTGATGGGACACAAATTGTGTCTGGCTCAGAGGACTGCACTGTGCGAGTGTGGGATGCCCAAACTGGCCACACAGTTGCTGGGCCATTTGAAGGGCACAGCAAAGGGGTCCTCTCTGTTGGGTTCTCACCTGATGGCACACAAATTGTGTCTGGCTCAGATGACCACACTGTACAAGTGTGGGATGCCCAAACTGGCTGCAATGTTGCTGGGCCATTTGAAGGGCACAACAATCGGGTCAACTCTGTTGCATTCTCACCTGATGGCACACAAATTGTGTCTGGTTCAGCTGACTGCACTGTGCGGATGTGGGGTGCCCAAACTGGCCACACTGCTGCTGGGCCATTTGAAGGGCACAATGATTGGGTTCTCTCTGTTGCATTCTCACCCAATGGCACACAGATTGTATCTGGTTCAGCTGACTGCACTGTGCAAGTGTGGGATGCCCAAACTGGCCACATTATTGCTGGGCCATTTGAAGGGCACAATGATTGGGTTCTCTCTGTTTCATTCTCACCCAATGGCACACAGATTGTATCTGGTTCAGCTGACTGCACTGTGCGAGTGTGGAATGCCCAAACTGGCCACACTGTTGCTGGGCCATTTGAAGGGCACAACAATCGGGTCCACTCTGTTGCATTCTCACCTGATGGCACACAAATTGTGTCTGGCTCAGAAGACCACACTGTGCGAGTGTGGGATGCCCAAACTGGCCACACTGTTGCTGGGGCATTTGAAGGGCACAGTGAGGGGGTCAACTCTGTTACATTCTCACCTGATGACACACAAATTGTGTCTGGCTCAGATGACCGTGTTGTGCAAGTGTGGGATGCCCAGACTGGCCACACTATTGCTGGGCCATTTGAAGGGCACAACAATTGGGTCAACTCTGTTGCATTCTCACCTGATGGCACACAGATTGTGTCTGGTTCAGCTGACCACACTGTGCGAGTGTGGGATGCCCAAACTGGCCACACAATTGTTGGGCCATTTGAAGGGCACAACAGTTGGGTCCGCTCTGTTGCATTCTCACCTGATGGCACACAAATTGTGTCTGGTTCAGCTGACCACACTGTGCGAGTGTGGGATGCCCAAACTGGTCACACTGTTGCTAGGCCATTTGAAGGGCACAATGGTTGGGTCTTCTCTGTTGCGTTCTCACCTGATGGCACACAAATTGTGTCTGGTTCAGCTGACTGCACTGTGCGAGTGTGGGATGCCCAAACAGGCCACACTGTTGCTGGGCCATTTGAAGGGCACAATGATTGGGTTCTCTCTGTTGCATTCTCACCTGATGGCACACAAATTGTGTCTGGTTCAGCTGACCACACTGTGCGAGTGTGGGATGCCCAAACTGGCCACACTGTTGCTGGGCCATTTGAAGGGCACAGCAGTTGGGTCCGCTCTGTTGTGTTCTCCCCTAATGGCACACAAATTGTGTCTGGCTCAGCAGACCACACTGTGCGAGTGTGGGATGCCCAAACAGGCCACATTATTGTTGGGCCATTTGAAGGGCACAGTGGTTGGGTTTTCTCTCTTGCGCTCTCACCTGATGGCACACAGATTGTGTCTGGTTCAGCTGACCACACTGTGCGAGTGTGGGATGCCCAGACTGGCCACACTGTTGCTGGGCCATTTGAAGGGCACAATGGTTGGGTCTTCTCTGTTGCGTTCTCACCTGATGGCACACAAATTGTGTCTGGTTCAGCTGACCACACTGTGAGACTGTGGGATACCCAAACAGGCTGCACTGTTCCTGCGCCATTCGAAGGGTACAGCCATAGGGACCCCTTTGGGCCTTTCATATCCCCAAGCACAAATAATGTTTCTGGTACAGATGGCTCAGATCTGTCTGTCTTACCAGTATGTTCACGCACCCATAGGCCTCCTTCTTTTCTTATATGCAATAGATCAATACCAACCAAGGTCAAACACCCAGCCAATTGAGTGACTACCCAATCTTCAAAGCTGGATGGATCATAAATCCCCCATCAGACCTTATCTGTTGGATTCCACCCTGGCTCCATAATGGCTTGTACTTTCCACACAACACCCTTGTCATCCATCGTGGTGGAACAACAAAACTCAACTTTTCTACCTTTGTACATGGCACAGAGTGGCAGAACTGCATTGATCCGAGGATTAGGGATGCCCAGTAGATACCTGGTTGGTCAGTCTTTGCCCATGTGTGACTAATTGGTTGAAATAGTTCAACTGTGGTGACAAGATGTGAATATGCTCCCTAAAAACATGCTTTTCTCAAATTACAGCTCTTTGCAGAACTTAGGGTGCGGACGAAAAAAAAAAACCCCATTTTGGTACATTTTTGATCGTTTCCCGTATAACACCTGTTCCGGCCTTGGTTCTCATCCGTTTATCTCGGGATATGGCCCATTCGATTCACCTTGGAAATCCTCAGCAAATGGTCTCCTCAGTTTCCTTTCGCGGTCCCTGGGGTGATTTACTTGCCCAAATTCGTAGTTTTGGTGGCACTTGCCTGCAGATCACCTGTAACAACACTTCTAGTCCCCCGAATTGCATAGACTTTTGTGTATTCCCTAGCACATGGCATGCTTGGATAGTCGATATCTTTGATAATTCCCATATATTGTAGATTATAGCTGGCACAATGTCACACAGAAGCTTTTAAGTTCCCTCCCCTGGGACTTACTTTAAGGTGTCAGCATGAGATTTTGATATTTTTGATATTTAGTTGAGTTAGGTTGGTGTTGAGTTGGTTGAGTTTCTTGGGTATGCTCAGACTTGCTCTCACATGTTCCAAGCTCACTATTTTAGAGATTTTGATTTCACAGCCACACCAGAGTGCACCGTATCAGCGGAATAAATTTCTAGCATTCAGAGAGACTGTAGGAGCTCACAGACTGGCTGTCTTGTGTGTGGAGTGACCGTTGATGTGCCTGCTTCGCCGCTAAGAGTGCAAGGTAAAACTCTACTCCAAGTGGAGAAACAGTAGATGCAGGTGTGCAAGGTGGTATAAGATGAACCAAGACTCAACTCTGGTTAAGATGAATGTGACACCAGTGGTGACTAGCTGTTATATCCATGCTTTCCCAATTCTTGACTTTCCGGTCCATGTCCGGTACTGGAGCCTGGAACCGGACAGATTATCTTCGGACCCATTGCAGATCATCGGGTTTTTATGCAATGAAGGATTACTGAGTGTTTCCTGTTTATCCGTCTTTATAATCCATGTTCTTATTGTCAATTTCTCCGACATCACTTCTCCATCCTCTTTAAGACTCGTATTATTGTTATGTCAGACAGGTCACCTGACTTGCACCTTTTTAGGATTACAATTAGGACTTAGCTATATAAACCCCTTACATATGCCATGTACTTCAGTTTGATAATTAATGTTGCTTTGCTCTCTGCTTTGCACTGAGTCGTCCTCCGGTTAATTCCCCAGTCTTCCTTCCTCCACCGGCCTCAGTAGTACGCACATCCTACTATCCTGTGGTGCTTGCGTTATTCCCCATATACTTTCCGGAAGTTCTGATCCTCTGGTTCCCGGTTCCGGTTCCGGAGTCTCTCATCTTGTCCTTCCTTCGGCTCGGTATATAACACTAGCACAAGATGATGGGTGATGAGGGACCAAGACTGAATGCGGAGACAAGAGCTAATGCAGAATGTGCACAGATAATAGTCTGTGGAGCAGGACAACAGTGACAGAGGACCTATAAAAGAACTAGTGAGAGAACATGGCCCAGGTAATAGCCTGGGCAAGTGAGAGGAATGCAAAACATGTGCAGATAATAGTCCATGGAGCAGAGCGAGTGCGATAGCAGGTAATAGCCTGCAGAGGTCTATAATTCAAGTCAAAAAGCTAGTGGAAGAAAGGACATATGATTATGAGGACAAGTGGGGTACAAATATCCTACATTGTAAATAGGAATGCCAAGACCTGAGACAACGGTTACTGGGTACGAGTACCATGTGGTACCATAGAGTTCAGAGATGGCCTGTTTAGGAAGACATAACTAAAAGTCCTGCAGAAAAGGTAGAAATAGCCAGAAAGACCTGCAGACTTATCAGAATCAATAGAAACAGTGTCGGAGATTTCGAATATCTAGTTTGCAGAATTTTCTGAATCAAAATGGAGCCAGGAGGAGCCGTGGAATACTGAAAAAGTCACAGAAAGTGCTGAAAATCATTGGAAAAGTTGTGGACTCTTTGATGTGAGTAGAAACGGTGTTGTAGAAATTGAATATCAACTTTCTGACCAGTTCCACATTGATTTAGGCATACAGAACACGAAAATGAACGAAGAAATGCAGCAGAAAACCAATAACGGGTGCAGAGCAGACACAGAGTTGATGTATCCTGTATAATAAGCCATGCCGAATATCGCATTTGCAGAGCTTTGGGAGTTGCAGAAGTCGTGTGGAATGTGAAAGTGTCGAAAGTTGTGCCAGCGATGCGGAGATTCTATTTTTAGGACTTCCAATCAACTTTCCGATCAGATGCAGGGTTGAACGCTTCCACGCTCAGAACTGAGTAGAGCTCATCACCATAAGACCTCTTGGATTGTGTCTCCTACATTAGTGCTGGGTCTGAAAGGCTGTATAAAATGATCGTATTATACAAGCGGTATAATACAGGGTATAAAACATTAAATACCTGAAGGCCGCCGAGGGCCGTGTATTTAATGTGTATTTAAGGCCCAAACCCCTCAACGGATAACGGCAATGGCTCAGGAGGCTTCACAGGTTCGTAGAGAAATTCTGAGGCCGATTCAGGGGCCCAAATTGGTGCATGGTCGGAGCGACTCGGAAGTCAGGCCCGTCGGCTATTAACGGTCATGTGCAGCCCAAATACGCTAATAGTGCGTGTTATTCGACTTTTTTTCTCTCTCTCACCACACCGCCAACGACGAGAGACTCATGGTGCTCACCTCAGAGCAATATGAGATATTCAAAACAGCCTCAAAACGATTCTGGGATGAAGAGACCTTCGGCTTCCCTCATATGGAGGCTGCAATGACCACTGTTTTCGGGCCTGATCGCAGCTCGAAGGAGGCTCAGGCATGGACAGTATATTGGTCTGCTTTGGGAGCCGAAGAAGAGAAGAAGAAAGCTAGGACCAAGTACCGCTTGGTATGAGAATTGTGCTGCTATCCTCTGTTTATCCATCTAATTGAATACAGCCGCCCATGCCGCTTATTGACGGTTCTCTTCCCGATGTCGAGATGGACAGCGTCGAAACTAGCGGCTCCGGGACCCAGCCGATGCTCTGTAATGCCTCTTTAACTGCGGATCATGCGGACCGTGCCCGTGAGCGCGCTGAGCGCAAGAACAATGGTAATCAGCATGGCAAAGAAAAGAAGGGATTCGGACGCACCTTCGACGACATAATGGCCTCTGTTTTCATCGAACGCGAGTCGCCAAACAGCAATAAAGTCATGAAGCCAGTGTACTACTGCCTCGGGTGCGACAATCCTGTTCGCAATAACACGCGAGGTCGTAATTCGGCGCATATGCTTGGCTGCAAGGTATTTATTGCACTGTTCTTATTGTCCAGAACTGACCGCATGACAGGCTCTTCAGAGGGACTTTCCAGCTACTTGGGACAGGTTCAAGAAGAGTATTGATCCTTCTTCAGAGAGCGTTGCATCTGGCGACGCTCCGGCACCAGCTCTTCGTACCAAGAAACGAAAAATCGAAAATCCTGCCGAGGGACGTGAACCTATCCCCGGTATCACTGTAGCGCTCCCGTCTGAGGCCGAATCCTCTCAAAAGGCAGCTCCAACGCAACGGACTCTTGGCGCATCGTGGGGAGAATCTATTACGGCCGTTCGACAGTCTGCTATCGACTACCTCTTGCTCAGACTCATTGTGTGCTGTGCACTTGCATTTTCACTCCTGGACAACGGTTTTTTTATTGATTTCTGCAATGCAATGTATCTCATTCCATCGTCCTTTTTGTATGTTCATGTTCTGATTCGTTTACAAGGTGTCCGAGCTACTCCGTCCCCGATCGCTCCAGCTTTATTACGTACAACCTTGTGAAAGAGGCGGAGAACGCAATGCTTCAGCTCAAGACACTACTGGAAAGCTTCATTCATCTCACTTTATCGTTTGACGGGTGGTCTAGTCGTCGCAGTGATGAGATATACACTGTTCACGTCACCACGTCCACCCGCATGTCCTATATGGTCGCCGGAATCATTTTAACGGGTTTATCCACGACGAGCGAGACCATCTTTGAAAATCTCAAGCAGGTGAGTTCACCGAATGCCTGGCTGTCGAATTTTTGCTTATAGAATCCCAGATTCTCCTTCTCTATGCAGCCGTACAATTTTCAATGATTGTCTCAGACACGACGGGTAATGTGAAAAAATGCCGCGCCCTCATCTGCGACACCTTTCCGTGGATTCTGAATTGTCCCGACCCCTGCCATCAACTCAATCTACTTGCGAAAGAGATCATGCTCGGCTCGAAGAAACATCCAAAAATTCGGGGCTTCGCTGAAGTAAGTTTCCTCTTTGCCGTGTGGTACAGTTTGACATACATGTACACAGATAATGAAAATTGTCTCCGCGATAACAACCTTCTTCTCCCACAGTAATTACGGCAAGAAGCACCTCCGGGACAAGTTGAAAGAGCAGGATGACCGGCGTGGTCTTGTTTCCTTTGGTGCGACTCGCTTCTCTACGTTCGCGGATCAAGCAAGCAGTGTGAGCCGCTGCCTCACGGCAATGGGAACATGTTTTTCAGACCGCCTGATCAAATTCGACACGAAGGCCGTGAGTTTCATTGCTTTTATTCAATCCTTCGTCCTTCAAGGCAATGTGAACTAACCATTTGCCAGACAAAGCCTCTCCAGCAATATTTTATTAATGACTCGCCGGCACAACTCACGTTTCGTCTCCACCTATACAACATCAATATGCTTCTCAAACCCATTGCGCGTGGCCTGAAGACGTTGGAGAGCAGTCAGGTGACGTGTTCAGATGTTTTCAACATCTGGATTGGCATCGCGATCGGATTCCAAGAGGTATTCATTAAACCAGGCACGTGTCGTCATCAAAGGTGTACTCCCCGTTGACGTCCACATAGGTGACCCGATTAACGAGTACCATCAAGAGACGTTTGATTGCTACAACCGTCGGTTTGCCATTTTCATGAATGATTGTACGCCTGGAATGTTCATTTTATCCTACCTTCTGGATCCCGGTACACATGTTCAGTCTGTCCCTGCTAATCACCACTGAACTCTCTTATAGTGTATTATCGTGATGGTGCCTTGAGGCTTGGGCTTCCCGCACGCCAACATTTCAAGAAACAAACCGCTTCTCCTCTGGTTGCATATCTCATTACCAGCGCTCGAGCGATGCTTCAAAATGAACAAAAACGCGAGCAAAGAGGTGATTCATCAGAAGGAGACATTCTCGTGAACCAGCTCACATGTGCGCGCATTTATTCAACTTCGTTTCGGGTGAGAACTGACTTGATCCCAGCGTACATGTATCGGGAGGCACCTTTCGATCTACCGTGTGCTGATCTGTCGTTGCGACTTGGTTGGTGGAAGTCGCTGTCAAAGGACAGTAACTCATACATATTGGCAGTGCGTGGTTCGATTTGAGTTCGTCATTTTGACTAATATTTGTCTAGCGTCTCGGTATCAAGGTTTTCAGTGTCGTTCCAAGCGAAATGCCTGACGAACGTACAGCCTCGCGGCTCACTGCCATGAGCACAGCTAAACGGAACAATCTGGGTCCTGAGAATCTTGTGCGGCTTGCCCAGCTTAATCAATATTGGCGGTACGGATTCGGCTCTCCCGAAGTCCAGCGACACTGCCAGAAGGTTCGATTGGAGCTTCCAACTCCCAACTGCAAGCCGTCGGATCCCGTGGTCGCTGGTATTCCAACATTGCAAGATCTCCTCAATGCGGATTCAGTCGATAATCAGGTGATTGATGAGGACGCTCTCTTCAACCACCCGGATCCATACGGAATCAGCGACCTCGAGGCAATGGAGGAAGGCGAGGACGACACTGATACAGCCCCTCCTCCCCTCGTCATTTGTCGTGCCAACCTTCCCACTCTGGAGATCGAAGCCTACATTGATTTGAAAGCCCCAAATTTGATGCAGCGGTTTGCCCCCGACCAAGGGCAACCGGAGCAGACAACTTCACAGCCAGCAACGAAACCTGCCAAAGAGTCCAGCGTCAAATGGACCACAGCGGACGCTGAATGGGATGCGGCGGACTGGTAGGTGTATTAAATACATTAAATACAGCGTTAAATACAGGTATTATACATTAAATACACCAAAATTTCGGGCCGGCGGCGCCGGTATTTTATGTATTATACAAGCCCTCTATTCCAGACATCGAGGCCGCTGCGCGCCCTCGTATAATACGACGTATTAAACGATCCAGACCCAGCACTATCCTACATGCTGAATGATCGTAGAATTTTGCAGAATGAGTTTCCAGTGTGTGGAGTCATTGTATGATAGCGGACATCACTTTGTGACAAGTGTGAGTCCCGATTTGGAAATCCCTACTAGTCACTCAGCTTTTATTTTATTATAAAGTAGAGTGTGTGAATAGTACTATAGGAAGGCCCTTTTCAAGTTTCCATCTTCTCTTCCTGTGCTTTGCAATGCTATCGTTCGAGGTTTGGTCAAGCTGCATGATTTTCTTTTCAAACTGTTGAAGGGTGGAATTCTTTTTGGCAGGTAAAGCATGTTCCCTTTTCATTTCGAGTGGCTGATGATCATGACCTTGGAAGGCTTGCCGGAAATGCGAAGTATTAGGAACTGCATGGAATCTTTTGGCAGAATGTCTGACAGGAAAAGACTCTGAAAATCACAAGCCAAAACATACCTATTTCTACTTGAAAAAGGGAACAGAATACAAGAAAAAGTATATAAATATTTCAACATGTGTTTCCATCTGCAATATAACTCAGTTTTCAAAGACAAACAGCAATAAAAATATGTATTCTATTTTGAATAATGTTTCCAAAATTGAAACAGCAGTTCAGAACACAGAGGAAATATTTTAATCCCTATTTACAGCAACAAATATAAGCCTCCCTCTGCAGTGTCAGGCTACCAGAAGCTGAGGCTTTGTGAATCATCAACTTCATAGTCCTCGGAGCGACTTAGCATTATATTTCGACTCTTTTACAGTCTTTTAATAAGTACCCTCCTGGGATGCTCTCTTATTTATTTCCTTCACGCAACGAATCTCCTGGATACCGTTTACCTGTCTGTCTATCTGTCCGGATTTCTCGCCATCTGGACCAGTGTTTTGGGCAAGAAGCTAGATCTTCTGAGCACTGCATTTGACTTACTTGGTATTTTCAGGACAACTGGTTTTCCTGCCGCAATTAAGACATCTCGGGTCTTCAATGTTGGACCACCTCACTTTCAACGATCTCATGTATCTCACATGTGTATTGACTGTTTGCGCTGCCTACCGGGCTACCGAGATCCGCAATTCAATTGCTATTCCTTGCATGATATTCTCACCATCCCTTTGTGGTTTGTCTTTGACCTTATAATTTTGCCTTGGAGCTCTGGGTCTGCGCTGATCTTGCGGTTCATTGACTGGAGTCGTGCATGGTTTAAAACTCACTCTACGCACCGGTCTACCGAAGGATTTGATTCAGATGGTGACTCTGGCCATGCATGTATGTCTGTTTGACCCTTTCTTCCATTACCATACTAAGCCTTCAAAGCTTATGACTACATAGATCCTGGTCCTGATCTATCTGCACATTCCCCTGCTACGGATCCCTGGATCTATCTATCTCATGGTCCTGCCTTTTGTCTTCGCAGCAGGCAGGGCTCTGAGGAAAGTGATTCTGGTACGTCTCAATTTCGGTATTGTCTGAGTGAGAATTTAAATCCATGTCCAAGATGGAAATGATGAATTCGATTCAGATGTCTCCAGTCCAACCAGTAAGTGCAAGTGAAAAGCCACCACTGCAAGACCACAAGAATCGGCAAACAAAGGCAAGGGCAAAGCTCGTGCTGACTCCAATTCACAGACTGGTATTCGAGTGACAGTGGGGAAAGGTAAACAGAGTGGCATGTATGTGGACAATTTTTTCCATCTTGATTCTCCTCCAGAATGCTGGAACGTACCATCGACCGATCAACATATTGCCTACATTGTCAATCTCACAGATTCTCCGGAATGTCTCGAGTCCACACACAAGTCTTTCACTGTGGATGCCTTCATTAAAAAAGCAGGCATGTTTTCGGTGTTTTCTGCCTTCCGATTCTTTCGGTAACCAATTCTTCCAGTGTCAGGATTCGTTTACAGGGCCAACAGGCTTGCGCAATGCCAATAAACTGGCAGAGGTCTTAATTCTTGATGATGATGTTATTATTAACTGCCGTCGGTCTAATTTGACATGGAGGGTATGACGGTTCATTTATGCAAATATTATTTCCCGCACGCACAAGAGTTTAGTGCACGTGAAAGAGTAAACAAAAAACAAGCTTCTACTGTACAATACATTGGCTTTCTGTTCTTCTGAGGTCGAAGGTGGGGGATTCAGGGAGCAGCAGGTGTGTAGCTGCAACCGCACAGGCGGGTGCAGGCCCAAGTATGGGCCCACATCTACATCTGCATCTACATTCTGCTGCCACTCGCCCTCCTGAGGCAAGCACATCACAGCCATTGCCATGGTGGCACGATCTGAGAGGTGCTGCGACTCACTCGCACTCAAGCCAGACTGAGGGAGGGTACCATGGGGCATCCACTACGGTGCAAGTGCGTGACACTCGACACATGGCGGGGTTCTACACATGTTTGTTGGCAGCATCAGACCATGTCAATGGTTTTGAACACTGGGATAACGACTTGACATTGACTCGAGAACTCATCTCAGATCCTATTCATACCGCGAAGACTTTGGAAGCAGCAAGTTTAATCGCACATGCAATTTTGTGAGTAGATATTGTTCTCAGATGTTTGCAAAATTACTAAGTCTTGTCTTCAGATTTTATGATGGTGCAACACGTCAATTCTGCACCGCCAAGGGCAAGGATGCTCAGTTTGAATGCAGTGGTCATGCTGTCCTGTGCAAGTTTAAGGCAGTATGAACTCGGTGCTTGTACCGTATTGCACAGTAATTAACCACAACTTCACAGGGAAAACTGAACAGCAAGGCACATTTCATCGGGTGTCAAACTGGTCTAAAAACAATGGCCTTGATCATCGCTTCACCAAAATTCCGTCTGCAGTGCAGGAATCCACTCTCAGCCAAAACTCTTCCAAGGGGAAGGGGTGGTAATTGAAGATGATGATGTTGTAACAGGGTGAAAGGGGAGCTCCAGCTGTGCACGGGAAAATATGCCAGTGGAGGAGAATTTGTGATTTTCAACAAGTACCGCAAGATGCCGATAATTTGATAGGCCATCACAAACACGACAAGATAGACAATAAAACAGAATGTTGGCATACCTGTGGATACGGGCTGTGCAAATAACAATGAATAGGGCGAGTACAGTTGGACACCCTAGAGTGTGCTATACAACGGGGACAATGAAGGAGGGACAATGCCGCTGAAGTTGAACAATGGCAGATGAAATGGTGGTCACGTGCACGCGATTGATCGACAATGAGACACATCGCAAATGGGCACGAACATGTTGCTGGGGGACCTGAAGTGTGTTTCGGGTCGAGATGACTCAGAAACACAGCCCTGGTAGTAATGGAGGACAGGGTATGCCGCGAAAACATTAATTCAACAATGGTTGTCTTTTGTGCATAGCCCTGGTTGCTGGGTTACCAGCAGAATTACGCCAGAAGTTGTCCATCTCGGGACGGAAATCCCTCGAGTATGTGCGTCGCAGTGCCGTTTCAGAAGATACACACCAAGAGTTGCAGGCATTGATATTTATTTTGAAGTACAAACATTAGTGGTATAAAAGAGTGAGTTGAGGGTAGATTAGAGATATACAACTACACCCGGGTTTTCCCACCTGTGTTTGCTGGACTCGCTCTCGCTGTGTGGTCTTGAACGGAACAGAATGGTTAATCAAGAACAGAACAGAATGGTTAAAAGTTGAACGTACGGTTATTAGCTGAATTGCAACAGTCATATATTTTGGTTGGAGCCCCCGAACTTGCGCGCCAGACAAACATGTTGGAAGGTTGAAACTCGAAGGACTTGGATAGGAAGGATTAGGGTTTGGGTTTGGGTTTATCTGCTGCTGGTCAGCATTTGGTTGGGTTGGGTTGATTGGAGTCTTTGAGGTTCACCAACAAACACATGTCTAGTGTTTCAAGGGCCATGTGCACAAATCGTCCACCTGTTTCATCTCCTAAACAATAAGATATGCCATCAGTTTGATTTATTTGCTCCATTGCAGATTCACTCATAGTTCTTAGTGTGGACTCATTATCGCAATGGAAAGCACATGCCTTGGAAGCTGACGAAGAGGCCATGCCCTGCAAAGCTTCTGATCTTGATCCCGGTGGATGGGAATGACCTGCATGCAGTCGTGATTCCGAAGCCAGGTACACTACACAACCATCCACCATTCCCACATACAAAGGTTTCATTTGCTGTTGCAAACAATACAAAGAATGTATCAAATCAACGGGCCCAATCGGAGCCATAACTCTTCGCATTGACAAATGTAAGACCCCTGCATTTCAACTTCTTTACCTCACGAGTATCTGAATGAGTGTAGTTTTCAGCCTCAAGCACTCATTCTATCCTCAATGGAAAGCTCCCCCGAGAGCTTCATCCCAGTCTGATTGATTACCATAAGCGTCTGGGACCAGTATGCAAGGTATGATATTTATTTCATTTCAGACATTTCACTGGCCTTATTCCGGTTCATTCAGCGGTCTAGAACGAATACGAGCAGGACAAATCTCGCAAAATTGGTGACTGCTACATGCATGCTATGAATACACTGATGGACGACACACATGTAATTATTACTGTCAGTCCAGAACTTGCTGCGTTGACCTTGGACGTGTTTTGGATCATGGTCAACACTACATTTGTTGTTGTCCATGGGAAGACTAATGAATAGGAGCTCCTCATCTGGCTGAACGGTCTGGATAATCATGAGTTTGATTTTCTTTGGATCACTCTGCAACACATGTTAATCTACTGTGCAGGAACCATTATAGGCCGAGTCTAGAGCAATCATGCAACACTCACAGCATTCATTTTGGTTTGGAATGGAATTTTCGAAGCCATCAAGACAATCACAGGGAAAGGGCTCAATTTTAAGATTTTCAACAAGAACTCTAGCCTCTTCGGGGTTATTGGAGACTCTGAGGGAGCACAAGCACAGGGTCTTGGCGATGTGAGTATTCTGCACCATATGTGCCTGCCCGAAATCAATGGAGTCCCCACCATACATGTCGACACAATTTTGCTGTTCATATGGAAGACATGTATAGTGCTTTTCATCCAGCAAATTCTTAGTTGAATCTTATGTTTTTGGTGTTCACTGACCTGGCACCACAGTGGAGTGTATGAGCTCGAAGCATATATCGAAGAACATGTCCTCCATGCCCTGCTCAGCTTTCCCTATCTGGACAGTGATGCCAATATTCAAGAGTATTGTGAATTTTGCTGCACTTCAACAGACCTCAAACTCAAAGGTATGTGATGGCTGCCCCTGCTTCCACTTTTCTAATTATGTTCTAAAGCTTTGTGGGTGCATAAAATCAGCTATCCATTGCTGCTTCCATCATTAAACCACCGATTGAGCCGCATGGATGAGAAACACTGGGATCTTACTCCACATGATACCAATCCCATCAAAGGCTCCCATGCACAGGATAATCAAGTCAACCACACGAACCATAGCTTGATGACAGCAATCTTACTGTGAGTTTCTGCCTGAATATTCCCATAGCCTGTGTTAAGCTGCGATTTAAAGTGCCTGTCAATTGGACAGTGATAATGCACATGTTATCAAGGTGTCCATCGAGTTTGGCATCTGGGAGAATGGTAACAACTCCCTTCACATGAGATTCACATTGCAGGCTAGATGCCAGGCCCATGCGCAAGGTAAACAAGCAGAAAGTTTGAAGACCGAGCCCAGTGCAAATGATTGCAGACTCGACTGAAAGTCTCCCAACAGTTGGTGAGAGACCAAGAACGGGACTCTCAGCGTCGGATCTGATTCCTGATCCTAGGTCTTACTTTGACTATACAATGGCCCTCCAGTCCGAGTACATAGACACTGTGTTGTGCCAAATCACAGATTTTGATGGGCAAGACCGGCCACTATATGCATTTGACAGCAACAAAGAGGTTCTTGCCTCAGATCCATACCTCCTCAATGTCTTCTCTCGGAACACACTCTTTACACTGCCATATAATATTTACCCATAGTCTACCATCTCTCAATCTAATCCATAATTCCTTGTCCTTCACAATCTACCAGGTCTAAATCTTGTGAAAGGATGGTGGCTGTCTGCTTGAGTTCGAAACATTACAATCACACAGCTGTGCCAATTATTACAACTGGACAGAGTTTGTCAAGGAGGACGGTTTCAACTTATCTTGGTAGGTTCAGAAGTCACATTGAGAACGGGTTTCAACACTGGATGATGAGGTTGAAATACTGAATGAACTGCAAAATCAAATCAGGATCACTAGAATGGGAACTTCTTCACTGAGGTGCTCGATGGTTAGGTGTGCACCTTGGGGTTCTTCTAGAGTCACCTATGTGCTGTTTTTCGGTCCCCAAGGGATATGGAAAAGGAACATAAGCAATTTAACACCTTGCTGAAGATGGAAATGCAGCAAACAAAATCATGGCCCCTACTGGGATTGAACCCAGTGGGGCAAGCTCATGCAAGCTACAAAAAAACACAGATTAACCTCCGCACCAAATGGCTGACAACAGAAGGTGAGACTACCCTCCCTGAATGCAGTATCACATCATGCTACTGCGCCATCATCCCGCCACGGAGCCTTGGTGCCTGGTGTGACCGCTTACCCTTACACAGGCTGTTACCCCGGCAGACCCTGGCCATCGCATGGCAATGATTATATATTGATGGGTATACAGTTGCCTCTGTTATAACACATACTGGTGGTAAGACATACTCTGTGGTAAGGCATGACTTTTGGCATCCACCGTGATGGTTCCCAGCCAAAAAGCCTATTCTCTGGGATACCCCATAACACATACCCATTTCGGGGTACTGTAAGGCATACTTTATGTATATTATTCTCCATTTGTGATATCTTATCAGACAATGAACAAGAGTGTGTCAATATTAATATCCAGTCCCTTGGGGATATTGTGCCAGCTCACCATGACACCAAATCCTGCCTTTGAAATCCTCAAAAAAGGGCTAGCAGCCCTCAAGAATCAGGTCAAAAAACGCCGGGATTCAGTACTAGAGCGGCTCAACAAGGAGGAAAAGATTCCGGAGGTGGACGAGGCGTGGTTGGATGATGGCGCCAATCATGTCGAAGAAGATGCACTTCTCGACAAGCTTGAGATAGCCTCGGACTATGAATGTGGCCTCGCACGTCTTGACTCAAAAGAGAAGGGTCTCGTGGAAAAGTTGAAGGTGTTGGGGGGTGGGAAGGGAGCAACTCTGGTGGTTTCACACAAGCATAAAAGTGCATTCTCTGTCATGGTCTTCTCGCAAAATAATAAAAATGATCCGCAGGGCCAGAGGAGCGCAAACAACCCCAGAAAAAGTCTGAGAAAGGGCTCACAGTGCCCATCTTCAGCAAGAAAGAGAATGCCATCCTTGCACAAAAAAAAATCGAAATTCTTGATTGGCACAAAAAACAGGTGAAGCCAAATCAGACAGCTATGGCCTGCCATTTTGATGCACTTTATCCCAATTTAAAGTTGAGACAGCCCAGGGTCTCAAAATGGGTGGACGCTGAGCAGCAGCTCCGGGCCGGGTGGGAATGGGAACAGCAGCATGGCGGATCTGGCAGAGCCAAGCACATCAAGCAAGTGGAGCACCCGGAAGTTGATGACATGATCGAGCTCTGGATCGTGAAAGCGATGCGTGACCGCGTTCATGTCACTGGGGAGGTCATCCGCCAGAAGTGGCAGCGCTTTGCCGAATTGTCGGGAATTCCAGAGGATGAGAGGCCCAAGTTGAGTGAGGGATGGTTGACATCACTCAAAAGGCGGTGTGGTTTAAAGCAAATGAAACGGCAAGGTGAGGCAGATTCGGCAGATCCTGCAGCAATTGAAGCAGATCACAAACAGATTCAGCAGATCATCATGATGGAAGGATATGAATTGAAGAACATTTACAATATGGATGAGACTGGTCTCTTCTGGGCGTAAGTCTTGCACCTTTGTGATTCACAATGCTGACATCTGATGAGCAGAATGCCTCCTGATCGTGGTCTGATGAACCAACAGATGTCTGGTGTCAAGGGAATCAAAAAGCACATCACGTATGCCCTCACTGTTAAGTGCTGAGCCGAGGGGGTCGGAATTGCCGAGAAAGTCCGAAGGAAATATGTTGGAGTTAGTCACGGAGTTCCGAAGGGTCAGAAGGTCGTTCTCGCAAGCACTACAAACAAGAGTGTGCGACTACCCGGCTTGCGACCAAGGAGAGACAAGTCCAGAGATAATAACGGGAGGACGAGTGAGGATGCAGGAGGGCCGGAGGTGGCACGGAATATCCGATAGGTCGGAAGTCCGACTCAGGTTGCGTTGGGAAGGGAGAACGCAATAACATATATAATTATCAAACTGAAGAACAGAGGCTAAACTACTTAGCTTAAATACTAGTAAGCTAATTGTTTAGTGAAGTACAATAAGGTGTGAAAGATGAGTAAGTATTTCTCCGTGGACAATAAGTGGATGTCCGGATAAACTCCGAGAGTGAAGTAAGGGATTATGAGTAAAGGAATCCGCTTGGTAATTCCTCATCGCGTAATGTCCCGTGCGATGAATAGAAGTCCCCCTCGGAAATTCCGAAGGAAGTCCGATCGGAGCTCCGAGGTACTCCGAGATGCACGGATATAACAGTATCCCCCTCTCAAGGCCGATTGCCCTCAAGAGGCTTGGAACTTTTCCGGGACGTCACGAGATGTCACGTGCTCGACCCAGAATATGTATATAGGAAACTCCGAGCGGTGAAAATTTTCAATTTTCACCCCTTCGGAACGCCATATCCGATGTCCGAAGCAAGCGGCAGCAACCCCGTTATCCGTAAGTGCTTCGACATATCCGAGATTCTCCGAGCTGACCACTCCTAGGCTGCAAAAAATGCACCAAGCACAACCTCCCGTGCAATAGGCCACAAGGGCCTCGCGGAGTCTCCTGCGTCCAGTGTGCGACGCAAAAGGTCCGATGTGACCTTGGAGAGCGAATCCGGGCGGCCGCAGAGGTCCCGAGGGTGTCCGAGCCAACGGACACCAAGGTCGACGAGCTCGACGAGGACGTGGATCAGCTTTACCAGCTGTTCCAAAATTTCACCACGACGGTGAATGAAGACGTCGAAAGGGGTCGGGAGTTCCGAAAGGCGGTCGTGGATGAGACCACGGAGTTGAGGAAACGGGTGAGGAGGTTGGAGAAGCAAAACGAGCTTCTCATAGGGTGGATTTCAGCATTCGACCCGAGCATGGAGCTCGAGGTCTCGGAGTCGGAAGAAGAAGAGTCGGAGAAGCCGAAGGAAAAATCGGCCAAGTCGAAAGGCAAGCGGAGGAGGGTTGAGTAAGGAGGAGAAGAGTCGAAAAGTACATAGATGTAAAATAGTATCGCTTGTAATTTTGAAAGTTTTTTGTGACGATCTGAAAATTCGGAATTGCCGAAGGAAGTCCGAATTAATAGTCAGGACCTGGCTTTCCGGGATAGCGTTTATGAAAGCTTTCGACAAGTTCATCGGCATGAACGTCGTCAGCTCCCATCCAGAGAACTGTTCATCGGTTTCTTCATAACCAAGCCATTCGACCAAGTATCGGAGTTTCACTCGGTATCTCCGATCGAGCTTTGAGTCAACAATTTCTTTGATCTCGAAGTGCTCATCTCCGTTCACCACTTCAACTGCACCTGGAGGTTCCTCGATGCGGCTGGGGAAAGGGTTCGGAGTGTGCGGTTCAAGTTGAGAAACGTGAAAGACCGGGTGAATGCCTCGGAGTTGCTTCGGAAGCCGAAGTGTATAAGAATTGGAACTGGGATGGGCGATAATTTCGTAGGGACCTAGAGTCTGTTCGGAAAACTTCGGAGTTGGTCGGGTTGTCCGAATGTGCTTTGCGGAAACAAAGACTTGATCACCGATTTTGAATTCTGGTGAAGGGTTTCGACGAGTATCAGCAGTGGCCTTGTATCTCTTCTGAGCATCCGTAATTTGCTCTCGGAGAAACTCGTGAAGTCCGTGAAGGTCGACAGCGAAATCCTTAGCGTAAGTGTTGGCCACATCACGTTCCGGATGAATAGTTAAGGAAGGATGATATCCCTTGTTCGCAAAAAATGGTGTAACTCCGGTAGAAGCATTCGGAGCATTGTTGTAAGCGAACTGGCCAGAGGAAGTAGACGATCCCAGTCGTCTTGTTGATAGGCAGTGTACATGCGAATATATTGCTCCAAAGTCTGGTTGGCATGTTCGGTTTGTCCGTCGGCCTCCGGTGATACCCCGAAGTGAAATGCAATTCCATACTCAAGAGTTGACCCAAGGACCGAAAGAACGCAGAAACGAATTCGGATCCCCGATCCGAAGTGACGTGCGAAGGGACTCCATGCTTAGAAAAGACATGAATAAGGAAAAGCCGAGCAAGGTCCGAAGAGGTTATTTTTGTGTCGCAAGGAATAAAAATTCCTTGTTTTGAAGCACGATCTATGATGACTAGAATCCTGTTGTAACCGTTGGAATTCGGAAGTTCCTCGATGAAGTCCATGGAGATAGAATGCCAAGGGCGAAGTGGAACAGGTAAGGGCTGGAGTAACCCATAAGGTTTGTGTCGAGGCCGCTTGTTGCGCTTGCACAAGACACAAGATTGGCAATACGTTCGGACAAAGGTTCGGACCTCCGGCCAAGTATATTCGCGTCGAACGAGCTGAAGAGTGCGGTTCTGACCGAAATGACCAGCTAGGATGTGATCATGACAGTGTTGAAGAACCCGAACTCGGAGTTCCTCGGAATTTCCGTAAGGAGAGGAACATAGATGCGCTCGTCATGGCGAAGTAGGCCAGTGTCGTCAATAGTCCAACGAGGGGAGTTGCCAGAAGTTGCCGCGGTAATTCCGAGTAAGGCCGAAGGATCATCTCGGAGGTGGCTTCGGATGTCCGAATGAAGCTTGTCTACATCCATAACAACTGTAGCTTGAAGACAAATGTCCTCGAGATAAGTGGCCCGAAGCGACGCCGAAAGCTGATCTTGAGTGAAAACAGGACGAAAATTGTGAGGGTTGACTTGGCCATAGCCCTTATCCCCCTCTTTAGGGTAGACGTCCCATCGTCTAGTTAAGGCGTCGGGTTTTCCGCCGAGCCTGCCCGGGCGGAAACGAATAACCATATTGAAACGGCAAAGGTACTCGGACCACCGAACTTGTCGACGAGTAAGCACTTTAGTAGTGGCAAAGTACTCCAAGTTCTTGCGATCAGTAACGACGTCCACCGGAGTTGCCGAGCCTTCAAGGTAATGTCGCCAATGTTTAAAGGCGTCAAAAATCGCAAGTAGCTCTTTATCGTGGATGTCGTAGTTGACTTCGAAGGTCCGAGTGTGCGGCTTCGGAATGCCACAGGGTGAATGTCGCCGTCGTCGCCAATAATTGAAAGAATAGCGGCGATAGCATAGTCAGAGGCGTCCGCTTCCACTGTAATTTGACGATCGGGAACCCAATGGTGAAGTATCGGAGCTTCCGAGAAAGCAGTCTTCAGACCGTCAAAGGCTGATTGACAGTTTTCGGACCAGTTCCATTTCACGCTAGATCGGGTAAGCCGAGTGAGTGGGATAGTAATATCCGAATAGTTCCAGATAAAATGCCGATAGAAGTTGCAAAAGCCTAGGAAGGATTGAACATCCTTCACTTTTCGTGGAGTAGGCCATTGAGCAACTGCAGCGACTTTCTCGGGGCCATTCGGAAGCCGTCGGGGGAGAGAATATATCCAAGGTATTCACAAGTGGTGACACTGAATTCGCATTTCGGGAGTTTGCAAAAAAGTCTGGATGCTCGGAGTCTCCGAAGTACTTCTGGACATGCTCGGTATGTTTCGACTCGTCTTCGGAGTATACGAGGATGTCATCCAAGTAGACTACAACGCAGACGTCAAGGAGGTCCGAGAAGATGGTATTGAGAAAGCGTTGAAATGCCACAGGGGCATTAGTGAGGCCTTCAGGAACCACTCTCCAGTCATAAGACCCATAGCGAGTATGAAAAGCAGTTTTGGGCTCGTCGCCTTCTTTAATTCGGAGAAGGTGATAAGCATGTCGGAGATCGAGTTTTGTATAGATGCGAGCCTTGCTCGGAGCATCTAGCAAGTCCGAAATTAATGGAAGCGGATATCGGTCTTTCTTAGTGATTCGGTTAAGACCACGGTAGTCAACGCAGAGCCGAAGAGAGCCATCTTTTTTCTTCGCGAAAAGTATCGGAGCTCCGTGAGTTGATTTCGAGGGATAGATGAAGTTGGCCTTTAAATTCTTATCGATGAATTCTCGGAGTGCCGATAGTTCAGCTTGCGATAGAGAATATATGTGACCAATAGGTGGTATTTCACCCTCCTCGGTGTCAATTCGGAGGTCGTATTCGCAATGTGGAGGTAGATTGTAGGCTTCGGACTCCGAGAATACGTCGGCAAAGTCTTGATACTCGGTCGGAATATCCGAAAGATCTCCGTCCAAGGAAGTTGAATGACCAGATATGTCGCTTCTAGGACAAGTGCGAAGTGTATATTGAGTGGTACCTTTCTGCCCAATAATAGCAGAGTAGGTGGCAGCCGAAACCAGGGATATGTGGGGAGGAGAACCAAATGGCTTCGGAGAAGCCGAAGGTGGTGGAGTACCGGATGGCTTCGGAGAAGCCGAAGGGGAAGGAATATCCATAGAAGGATCAGAACTGAGAGACGACGTCGGAGATTCCGAGATGGGCTTCGGAGTCGGAGTTTCCGAAGGTCCTTCCGAAGAGGAATTAACCGGAACAGAATTAGACTGTATAGTCTGAGGAGTCGACATTGATACCCCGGTGATGTCGGAGGAACGGAAAGATATTAGGCCTGCCGACCAGTCAATCAACGGATTGAAGCGGTGGAGCCAGTTGAATCCAAGAACCAGGTCACTAGGGGCATCCAGATGGGTGACGTAGAATTCCAATATTTGGACATCTTCAGTAGGGAATAGGATTGGAAGGCGGATTTGCCGATTAATTATGGAGGAGGTGCCGTCGAGGTATCGGAGCCTTATCGGAGGTATCGAGTAAGGAGCAAAACCATTCATTTCACAAATATTAGGAGATATGAAACAATGTGAAGATCCGGAATCGACAAGAGTCCGAAGGCAGATAATGAACCTTGCAGCGAGGGATGAAGGAATCCTAAATTTTGTTGATGCATAAGCTTCGGAGTTTCCGAAGGAATCTCCGAGCGAGTCCGAAGGTGCAGCATAAAGGTCGAGGTATAAGGCATTAGATGAAAGAGAGGACGCGTTGAGGAAGACCTCGGGAAGCACACTAGAGTCAACACAGCTCTGATCGTGCGCGGAGGTTTCAGAGCTGCTGACTATTTTTTTGACTCCGTGGTAGCAGTGTCGGAGTTCTTCGGAGTTTCCGCTTTAGAGGCCCTGCCTGCGGCGTTGGGTCTCTTTTTGTTACACTCCGCAGCGGAATGGCCGCTGCCTCCGCAATACATGCAGAGGTTGAACTTCTTGCGACGCTCCCTCTCAGTATCCTTGAGCTGTCCACTCTTATCCAGTTTGTCGGCATAAGGCTTCGGAGTTCTCGGAGTTCCCGAAGACTGCGAAGCGGTAGGAGTGGAAGATTGCTGAGGTTTAAATGCTTTCTTCGTCTTACCACCCTTCTGGTTGGAAGAGGCGGAAGCCGAAGAAGACTCGGGATTTCCGTGAGTACCGGTCTGCTCGCGTTTCTTCTTAGATTCTCGCTTCCAATAGTGAGTATCAACCTGTTGAGCCGCAGCCCGGAGTCCGATAAGAGTATTCGGATACTCCATATTGACAAGGGGATCCTTAATCCTCCTTGGCAATCCTTCGTAGTATTGGAAACGAAGGGCAGTCATTCCCCAACCAGTATAAGCTGAAAGCTTATTGAATTCGACGGTGTAAGTGGTGATACGGTCCATGGGTTTCATTCGGAGATTCCGAAGCTGGTCCTCGGCATCTCCGACAGGATCGTGCGGCCCAAAGTTGTCCTGCAGCTCTTGAAGGAACTGAGGAAAATTGCTGTCCCAGGCTGGAACAGTGTTTGGGTCGGGGTCGAAGAGCTGGGGCTCAAACCAATCTAGGGCGGTGCCTCGGAGGTACGACATAAGATAAATGATTTTGTCGTCGTCCGTGGTGAAGTCCTGGTCACGTTCAGCAAAGTGCAGATAGCACTGAGCGAGGAATGGTCGGAGTTTCTGAGGATCAGAACCATCGAAAGTATCGGGGTTCCGAAGGTTAGAGCGAGAGCTCTTAGATCCAGACTGTGGACCTTTCAAACTCCGAAGTACCTCCGTGAGATCTCCGATATTGGCCAGAATTTGTCGACCAAATCTTGTCTCCTCATCAATAACTTCCTCTTCTTCGATAGGTGGTTCCGGTTCATCGGTTTCTTCAGCTATCGGATCTTCCGAAGGAGGAAGCGGAGTTGTGAATGGATTAGGAGTACGACGCGGAGCCTCCGATGGTACTCCTCCAACTGGGTAAGAAGCTGGACGTGGATTCATGGTGGGGTAAGGAATGGGCTGGAAAGTCAGAGGGATTTCTGACGATCGAGCGGCAATGGGAGTAATAGGAATATTGGAAAGAAGTCGGGATTGCCGGCGGTCACGATCAACACGCCGTTGGAGAAGATTATTGCCAGCAAGAGATTGGGATGCGCCAGGCGTGCCCGGCACGATGGATGCAGGATTGTAGGGGTTAAACTGATCAGCCATGCAAGCCCAGATAGTTCAGTTTGATAATACTGTTAAGTGCTGAGCCGAGGGGGTCGGAATTGCCGAGAAAGTCCGAAGGAAATATGTTGGAGTTAGTCACGGAGTTCCGAAGGGTCAGAAGGTCGTTCTCGCAAGCACTACAAACAAGAGTGTGCGACTACCCGGCTTGCGACCAAGGAGAGACAAGTCCAGAGATAATAACGGGAGGACGAGTGAGGATGCAGGAGGGCTGGAGGTGGCACGGAATATCCGATAGGTCGGAAGTCCGACTCAGGTTGCGTTGGGAAGGGAGAACGCAATAACGTATATAATTATCAAACTGAAGAACAGAGGCTAAACTACTTAGCTTAAATACTAGTAAGCTAATTGTTTAGTGAAGTACAATAAGGTGTGAAAGATGAGTAAGTATTTCTCCGTGGACAATAAGTGGATGTCCGGATAAACTCCGAGAGTGAAGTAAGGGATTATGAGTAAAGGAATCCGCTTGGTAATTCCTCATCGCGTAATGTCCCATGCGATGAATAGAAGTCCCCCTCGGAAATTCCGAAGGAAGTCTGATCGGAGCTCCGAGGTACTCTGAGATGCACAGATATAACACTCACCACCAATGCCGACGGATCCGAAAAGTTACCCCCGCTCATTGTTGGGAAAGCCGAGAAGCCACGTGCATCCAAGAAGAAAACCGGAAAACAATTGGGCTTCCTCTATTGCAACAATGCAAAGGCGTGGATGACCACACCTCTCTATCTGGAGTGGTTGCGCGATGTTGATAGGGATATGCGACGCCAGAAGCAGCAGATTCTTCTTTTCCAGGACAATTTCAAGGGCCATGCTCCTCCCGATGACATCACCAACATTCGGGTGGAGTGGTTTAAGCCTAACCTCACTGCACACGTTCAGCCCATGGATGCTGGTATCATTCGTTGCTTCAAGTCCCACTACCACCGTTTTACCATGCAGCGCACACTTGACCATTATGACACAGACATTTCCCCTGCTAAAATCTATGACATTGATCAGCTCGAGTCGATGCGACTCGCTGATCTCGCGTGGAAGCAGGTATCCATGGAGACAATTGCCAACTGCTGGTGCAAATCTGGGATCCTTCCCATGGCAGCCTCATTTGCCGCCTTCTTTGATGAGCTTCGGGCAGAGGAAGACGATGGCAGCGCAGGATTGATGGAGGCATTGGATGAGATCCAGTCGTATGGGGTTCTTCAAAAGGGTAATCAGGTTGGGATTGAAGATCTTGTCAACCTGCCAGAGGAGCGCCTCATAGAAGACACAAGTGAAGAGGAGATTGTCGAGGCTGTGCAAAAGATGTGTGAGTGCCAGGAGAACAAGGAAATCAATGGCGGCGACGATGATCACGGGGACCTTCTGGAAATGCCAAAGGTTACACGGAAGGAGGCTCTAGAACTGTCTTGAAGCTGCGCAACTATCTGGCAGACGTCGAGGGACCTTTTGCTCACCAACTTGAAGTTGGCCTTTCCAAATTTGGACACGAGACTCAGATAGAAGAGACTAACAGTCTCGTACCTACTGCTATAACCGATTTCTTTCCCCCCATGTAGGTAGATACATTATCGAGGCCAGGATTCAATGTTGAGAGAATAAAATATTTCATATCGACTGTTGCATGTGATTAGGTAAGATAATCTAGTAATTCCCATGCCTGGAGAAACGCATACTCTGTGGTAATGGATACCCTGTGGTGTCCACCGATGGGTATGCCTTATGACAGAGACAGCTGTATATCTTCATTTTCGTTTCTTATATACAGTATAAACCACTGATTGCACACCCGCGTTGATTGATGTCCATGGGTTCAGGCCGGTTTAGACCACATTTCAGCCTATATTTGAACAGGTTATTGTGTTGTTTCGATGTTGGATCAAACAGTCTGATATTTGCCAACATGGATGACTGACCAAGATTGCGGCACCTAGCCGCCAAGCAGATCAAATCAGTGCTGAAATCAGGCCGATATGTCATTGGACCGAGCAATTTTCTCCAACGTTGTATCAACGTCGGAGGCAACAGTGGACCAAGCTCGAAGATTTTACAGTGTTGTAGTTAAGGCCTTAAGGGCTTAACCCATATTAAGCTAAGGCCTTAATGTTGGGATGAATGCATACGAAGCCCTTAAGAACCCTTAAGTAGGAGTCGCTATAGGAGAAGCTGTCCAAACTCTGATATCAAAATAAAAATAACATGCAGTACCTATAGATCCAAGAAAATTTTGACCGTACTCCGCACCTCCCCACCCTGCCTTCGCAATGCCCCCGAAGCCCACCGAAATCTGGTGCATGTTCCATCGCAGCGACGACAAGCCCAATGGAAGCCATCACCGAGCAACTCATTGGTGCTGCATTGATGCAGAAAGACCATCCACTGTGGCAATTGACATTGAGCTCGAAAATGACTGGAATCTAATGAAGAATGAAGCATGGTTTTCGACTGGTGCATCACTCACTCACCGCATTTACTTAAAATTCATGTCAGCCCGGCTCTAGCATCGGTGTTGAGTAAAAAGAATGATGTCAACGGGAAAAGGGTGCAATGGCTGGACACCTCCGAAAATGCGAATTTGCCACAGCCGAGGAGAAGGTGCTGGCGGCCTGGGCAGCACCAACAAAGAAGGAGAGAGAAGAAGCAGAGAAGTGGGAGAAGACGAAGCGCAAGCAGGCAGGTGGCGAGGAAGCCGATGTAGAGGTGGACGACGAGGGTGCAGGGTGTTCAGGTGGCAGGAAGAAGTGGAAACTTGTTGAAGCCGTAGAGACTTTGTTCTCCAGTCAAAGCTAAAGGTGTACAGGGGAAACAACATACCGTTCAGTGAGGATCACAAGCGTGCAATCGCTCATCAAGCCCTTCGCGCTACTCAGTCCACAAATCTTCCCAAGCGGTGGACATCAGATCCGGAAGTCATAAAGCTGTTCTTGATCCTGCACTCACGTGCCATGGACACTATTCCATCGTGCTCGCAGCTGGGAGGCTCATTGCTGAAGCAGGCAGCTGCCGAGATTGACACCAAGATTGCTGCACAGGTGAAAGGCCAGGATGTCTTGATGTGGTACATCTTGAAGCATCTTCTAGCTGAGCTTTACAAACCCACAGTAAATAGTACGGATGGCTGGCACAGTAATAGAAAAGATGTGGTCGGCGGCATTACCTTGACTCATAAATTCAAAGTGAGTTTAACTTTCCCATCATCCAGAGTATATTCTGACACACCTAGGCTCTTCTTGTTGATATCTTGCGCACAAACCAGTTACGCAAGGACAGGGAATCACTCAAGAAGCAGTTCGAGGAGATGATAGACGAAGCAGAAAGGAAGCCGGAGTGTAACGTCATTGGCTTTCTCACTGACAATGATGGTGGGAGTAAGAAAGGTCGAATTTTACTCACGGCTGCTCGGCTGTACCTCCTCACATTTCCCTGCTGTGCCCACCAGGGCCAGCTTATTCTTGGCAACTACCTTAGGGAGTTTGAAGAGGCTGCCAAGCTCATGGGTGAGCTCATCAACTTTGTCAACTGGCTTAATAACCACAACAAGGTCTGCACCATCTTCGATACACAGCAGCAGGAAATGTTTGGCAAAATCCTTGCCTATCTTCTTCCAAATCTCACGCACTGGACGACTCATCTTGTTGCTGCGATCCGATTTGCATTTCTTAAAGCTCCCATCTGCGCAGCAATTCTGAACCACCGGGACGCCATTGTCAAGGCTCAGGTCAGAGCTGAGACTAATGCACACAAAAGACTGGCGCTGGGGAGGACACCATTGACTGTGATCTCGTCGAATCAAATGTGTGGTGGGATAAACTTCAAAAGATTATCATCCCTGATCTCAAGCACATCTGCTACCTCACCAACATCGCACAGAGCCACCACGTTCACCCTGACCAATTTCTCCTTGCTCTGGCATGCCTCTTCCTCCACTTCCACAGATTTTCTACATGTCAAAAGGCTTCAGAGCGCGGTCTTGGTCAGCACATGTGCAAGCACATCGAGAAATTCTTCAAGGAGCTCAATCAGGTGGTTTTTGTGCTCACTTTGATTCTGAACCTGTTCAAAAAGCTTTCACGCTTCGGGGACAAGGTGCAGATCGATGTTTTCAAACTTTCAACTGAACTCATTATGGTGCATGCTTGATCTGATATCATTTATTTCGTTTCCTCAAATGAGTTCTTTTCAGCTATTCAAACACATTAATTCCCATCCCAAAAGTGCCACACACCGCCGCCCAGCAAGACGAGTTTGATTCCAAGCTCAAAGAGACTCCGCAGGTGGTTAATACGGCATTCATGCAGTATTTAAGTGAGACCAGCCCGTTCGAGAGCTGCTTTGCAAAGGATTCGCCACAGAGAGCATCCTATGATACGTTTCATGTAAGTGCCCATCCGTAACTTCGATATATGACCTCATTCAAAATACAGGCCAACGATCCACTGCCGTTCTGGGTGATACTCCAGGCAAACAAAGCTGTTCTCCCGCTCATCAATTTTGTGCTCCAGCTACTCCATCTTGTTGTCAACCAGGCTGGGCTCGAGCACTGGTTTTCGGATTTTCAAACAAGAAGAACAAGAAAAGGCATTGACTGAGGCTTAAAAAAATGGGGCAACAAGTGAAGGTCTGTCTGTTTGTTTGTTCTTACCTGATGCACCTCAACAATGACAGGTTACCCGTTTCATCTGTGACAAACAGAAGGCAGAGGGCCTTGTGGAAGAGCGAGGCGGCCACAAGAATCATGCAGATTCTCGGGTGCAGACATTGCTCTCTGTTCTGCAGTATGCTGATGCGATTCTGAGTGACACTGATGACAGTGACAACAAAGGTGGGAAGAAATCAGTCGTGGTGAGGACGTCTGGTGCATGGAGAAGACAAGTTGCAGAATGGCAGGCGGAGATACACGAGCTTGATGCGGTTTCTGACAATCACAGTGCAGATGATGACGATGATGACCTCCCATCCAGCATACCCGTTCCCACCGGTGGCCACCACTGCGCTCAGTGCTCTTGGTTCCCAACTACCTTGGCGTCCCTCTTTGGTGGGGTTATCAAGAATCCCATCACACTTGCTAGGCGTGAACATGTTGTCTCCGAAGAAGGTTTGTACATGGAGTTTCTGCACAGTGATGAAGAACCCGATGCTGGTGCTCAGGAAGGTTCCAGGGATGATTACGATGGCTAGTTATGCTTGTAAGAGCCTCTTGATAGATGATTTTGGTGCAATGGTGGGCCCAGCCCTTTCAGGAAATAACCCTTAATATGACCCTTAATTTGGTCGCCCTTAATAAGCCTTAACTAGGCCTAAGCCCTTAACTTTGTGGAGCACCCTTAATAAGACCCTTAACTACAACACTGCACCTTTGTGCCATCAATGTGCTGTATCAGGGCAGATGCATAACTAGCGTAAACATGTCGTGTTAGGGGTTCAGGTTACTGGTTCGGGTTGGGGTTGGTTAGTGTTCGGGTTAGTGGTTCGGGTCCAGTTAGGATCGGTTAGGGTTCGCGTTAGGATCCGGTCAGGGTAAGGGCACAGGTATATTATTGTGATGTTAGTTTGGGATTTTTGTCGACTTCATGACAATTAATTATGTAAGTACGATCAGCTTACACAAGTGTGGCACATTGCTGACAAATGTCCTTTGATCTTTATGTGCCGCCCATCAAATGTGTGTGTCCAATCTATCCTCACTTGTCCGTTATCCAAGTATATTATCGCCCTCTGGGCAGACCTGGTTCGTTTGATGGCTATTTTAATGTTATGTTATCAACAAATAGCGTGGGGGCAGAATTGATTTTGGGCAGGTCTGCCAGGCAGATTGGCAGTACGACAGGGCAGAATGCGGGCAGAATACGGCAGAATATGGCAATATTTAAATTAGTAATACCATGATTTTACAGCGTGCGACTGTCAATTTACATGAAATCATCGATGTCCCACGTCCCCTGCGTGTCATTCCCGACAACGTTGATGACCTCCGTTGCTGGGGCATCTGTCTGACCGCGATCCACCTTGTCCAATTCGTTAAAGTCAACCATTTCCCCACCAACGACAGATCCTAGACCCTCAGACTCTGTCTCGTCCGAGTCCCCCTCATCAGCAACCCTCTTCTTCAATTCATTGTATGCTTTCTGCACGAGGTCTTCTGTGGGATCATCGTCATCATCTGCACCACTGAGGGGTGGAATCCAGGTGATTGGATTCTCCAAGTCTTTTGCGAGATCACCGTCAATTCCGGGAGCTGGTCATGTGTGCATATGTGCGTGTTTCCGCTGTGTTGGTTTCCCCTCCTTCTTCTTCTTCTCAAACAGCCAATATGATAGATGGCCCCGAACCCATCCCACCTTTTCCATCGTGTCAACAAGCCACCCATTTCGCTGAGGGCTTTGAATGCCTCCGAGCTCAGAGAAGAGGCGTTCAACGTCGGCAGAGTGGGGAGTGATCGAGTGCAGGACAGTTGCCAGGGTCTTTATGCCTGCATGTTCTGTGGGAACGGCGTTCCACCAGTCTTTTGCGTCAGTCGCCATACCGGTGAAAGGAGACTTGAATTGGTTGTATGCCTTTAAATCCTCTGCCAATTTCTTGGCTTTATCCAAACCCCATTGCCACTGCTTTGCGATTCCCAAGGCCATCTTAATCATGAAGTCAAGGGACTTTCCAAGACCGTCGCAATGATTTCCGGAAAGCGCCAGTTTACGACAGGAAGGGTGGAGGAATAAAGCGACCCAGTGTATTGGAGTGGCAATCTTGATGAAGCATCGGTGGAATGTGGCTTTTGCATGCGCCAAAAAGCCTTCGTCTTCATCATCCTCCAGTTCCATTCTCACCATCGTTCAGGCGCAGCATGCAATCTGCCAGAGTTGTCTGGCGCAATTCGCAGTTCCCGATGGCGTCCACGATAGGTTTGGCGACACGAATCAATTGGCTCAACAACGGCCAAAATCGGGGTGTATTCAGGACAGTGGCAATCACGTCCTCCGTGACAGCTGAAAGGCCTTTGGTCTTTTTCTGTGCATCCTTACACAGACAAATGATCGAGAGTGGCTGCTGGTGGCATGCGACACTGAGGCATAGGAGCACAAGAGCATACCACCGGGATTCGCAGTTCTTCTTGAGTCCCCGAGAGACGTTGAGTCGCTTCACTTCGTCCTTAAGCTGCCTGCCCCAATAATGGGATCCGTTGAAAAAAGTCACGGTATGATTGGCCTTCATGACAACGGATTTAATCAACAGATAAGCGCAGATCTCCCCGATGACGGTGTTCAGACTGTGGAGAAAGCACGCAAATGTGAGGACCCAGAAAAATTTATTCTGGAACTTCTTTTGGAATGACTGCATGGTGGTCGGATTGTCGGTGGTGAGTGCAATGAAATTCCGGCCTTCCTCAGCACCCATAATCTTCAGGGCATCTTCAGCGACCTCAAGACATTTATCGGCATTCCTGCGCTCCCCAGTCAGGTCGTTGAGGCTCATAAGGATGGGGAACATGCCAATTCCGGCGGCAACAACACTGTAAATGTTGCGCTTCACGCGGTCCTCCCATCCATCCTCGAGCATGGTGAGGAGGTTCGAGTTTTGGAGCTGCTGGCAGTCTTTTGAAAAGACATTGGCGGCTTCACTGTCGAGCAGCGTGTGAAAGAGGAAATATCTCCCCGTGCATCATATGAAGGACGGATCTCTTGGAGAAACTCGTCAAGGTAGTCATCCTCTGCGCTTCGGAATGATATATTGGCATGGATTAAGAAGCTAGGACCATGAATAAGGCAATGCGCAGGCTAATGAATGAAGCTGAACTCACCGAAGAAATTTTCTGTCCGCATTATTCTTTTGTGCATGGGTCATCGGCCTATCAACAAAACCCTCCAGAGTCCCCTGCACATCGCGCTTCCATTTCTTGGTGGGGACCATAGTCTCCGACGCCCCTGAGGAGGTGATAGCATCGACATCAATAACCATGTCTCTGGTGGACTCCTCCTCGGGCTCTGTAAGCGGTTTCCTCGAAGCCATTTCGTGGAGGGCCTCAGATCTGGCAGAAGTGGGAGCCTTGGGGCATTTTTTGCTGTCCGAGATATGATCAGGAAGTCAGTTATCGCTTCCTTCAATCCTGGCACCCTTGCTATTTGGGTTGTCGCCGCAGTAGTTGCATTTATCTATTGTGCGGTTGCTCCTGTCGTTCTTTTTCTCAAGAGCGGTGTAGTGATTCTGAACAAAGCTGGAGAGCTTTCGGCCAGCCATGGGAGTGGGGAAAGGAAAGGTAGGCTATCACAATTATGGTGGCACAGAAATATGCATTACTACATTCGGAGCTGCGCGCTTTGGCCTCGAACAATGGCAAAATGTTCAGGCACATGATCACGACCACCCAAAATCTGCCGAGTTCTGCCAGGCCTCCCGGGATCCTGCCATTTTGCCTGCCATTCTGCCATGCCATTCGGCAGTTTGGCAGCATTCTGCCCACCACACCATCAACAAACAACAATACTTGTTTGCCTCAGTTGGAATTCTTCATGTATTCTGCAGCATTTGTCATTTTGATGTTGTTGCACGTTCGACCCTGCTAACTGTTGTTTTATTTTGAATTTTGCAACCCATCATTCGGTGGTTATTTTAATGCTGAGGTCATGATGTTTTACCGCCCGAACCCATCAGGTGACTCGAAGGAACCACCACTTTTTATCCTAGCTTAGTATGGCTTTCTACCGCCACACTGCATTTTTCGCATCCCTGCATAGTGCCACCATGTATCTGTCAATTGTATTGAAATTCAGCTGAAATATGTCTTCACATACTAATCACTTGCCTCAATGTAATCACACAACTATGAATCATGTCCTATATGTATCCCGAGTGTGGATCTTTCAAATTCTCAATTGACACACCCGCCAGAGCGAAGTGGAGGTGTATCTTGTTCTATGTGACGGCTTATAGGAACCAAAAACTAATAGATTTTTGGACTAAGCGCCTCCAGCCCTGTTTCCGAAAGCCTGCAGCTTGCTCTAGACAAGGCAAGGACATTAACACTATGCATTGAGTAGCACCGCAGAAAAAAACTGTGTTTGCAGGTGCTGTATTTGACAAGAACCCTGTTTGGAATGGTTGTACTTGCGCAATAAACTGTAGAGTAAAGACTGTGATAATCAAAACTGAGCAAGAACTAATAAAGAGAGATCCATTTTTCATCACTTGCCAATAATCTCTATTCCCTTGGGTTTTTTTTGGGCCTTCTACCGTGGACATTGACGGCTGCGGCGGGCACTTTGATGGGGGTGATGGCAGTATGATGACGGGGACGGGAACATCCGATGATGCCAACAGAAATGTTTTGATGGGGTGATGGCGGCGGAATGGTAGGCACGGGAACATCTGATGATGCTGGAGGAGTGAGGAAGCCCTCACCAAGGCATTTGCGAACATCGTGCGCATCAGCCATGAGGATGATGCCGCCGCCGCCACCTAGTTATAGTGTACGACATCGGTGGCCACTTTGATGGGGGTGATGGCGGCGTGATGGCGGCGGAACATCCGATGATGCCAACGGAGATGATGCTTTGATGGGGCTCGACGTCATCCTGAGGACCTAGCTCCCACACGCCTCCCCCACTCTGACATTGCCTAAAATGGACAGATGCTGACCAATGTGCCGTTTCTTCGCCGAGACGGCCAGTCGCACATAGTGCAATGTTTGTGACTATTAAGCACGGTTGTTGTGCTGTAGTGGTTAAGTAGTGATGATGTCTTGTTACCTAATCATCGGGTGCTGTGGGTTCGAACCTCAGAGGTAGTGTTTAGTTGTTTTTTCTTCAAACTTTCCGCTATTACCCTTTCCACTTGGTCTATATGTATAGTTTTTGCTTTTCACCTCTATTTTCACCTTTCTCACAGAAAATAGCCGGCAGTAATATGTATTTGAAGGTTTTATGGCAGCATCAATGTTGCTCTAAATGCGTATATAAGACTATTGAGCAGAAAATGACAGCATATACACGCAAATTCACCTTAAAATTGACGCGGCAGATGTGCAAATTTTTCTGCAAACAGACTTTATTTTGAACATGTACATTGCCAAACTGACCTTTCTTAAGGCTTTTTATAGCTTAAATTCAAACAAGAAGTAATTAAAATCACTCTGTAAACACACAGTCCCTCTGTGCTGTTAAATAAAACCAAGGACATGACAATGAACTTGGTTTCAGAATTTCTCAGTGTGAACACTGACATCGGAATGGCTGACACAAGCTGGGAAAGTGATCACGTGATGTCATAGTGGTGCACTGACCGTCAGTGTTATGTTATCTATTTGTAAGCATTCCCCTTTTGGGATGTCAGAGTGGGGGAGGCCAAGGGGGTTTTGAGGACCTGGTGGTACTTAGGGATATGCGAAACGACAGGGACGAGGAGACCCTGCCTTCAGGTCCACATCACAGTCTGTCAAACAGGCCATTTTCTGTCGCCGGTTCTTGGCCTCCACAGAGTCCGCACTCATAAGAGCGTCGGATATCGGTGAGTTGCAAAATCCTTTCCAACTCGAATTCTAACAGCTAACCTTGCATGCATTCTCTAGCACAGTTTATCCTGCTCCTTCTCGCGCCATGGGAATTAGTTCAAGGTGTGCCGATGGCTGACGACGTAAGTGAAGATCCCCATTATGGACTGGTATGTGGCAGTCAATATTTAGAGCACATAGGCACAAATCCCGCTATCCTTTGGAACCTCCGGAACCTTCATTAATCCCAAGAAAGATTCAATCCGCGTTCAATGTCTCATCTGTGGTCGAAGAATGTGCCAAGTTCGAGAAAGATCCTCGCACAGGATTTTATTTTGCCCCGTGGTGAGTCTTGTATTTTGTGCGAAGAAGTAGAGGCTCTCGGTGATACATGTACTTGTTTATTCCAGGTACCTCGCCCGCACAGCCCAGCCGAACATACTCGACTGGAAGGGCAAGGAGCTGACCCGGATGTACACATACGACTGGTCCTTCCCGCGCAAAGCCGAGTGGGGGCAGAATGTTGTAGTGCGTGGTGTGCTGTCGGGAAGAGTGGCCCGCTGAGAGTACGAAGGTTTATGTTATCGACAGCGGGGTTCGTGCGTCGCATGTACAGTTTCGCGGCGGCCAGGTTGAAGAAGGCTACACTATTCCCAGGTTCAAGGGCACGGGCCCGGTGCGTCACTTCTCCCTCTCACCAAGTATGATTGAGGTTGATAGTATGACGTAGGGAAATGTGCCGCTCGGCCACCACGGCGTATGTGCTATTCCCTGGCCCGCGAAATTTCTCTTTACATGCTGGGTTTTATTCCAGACTGGAGTCGCGTCTGTCATTGGGGGCCAGACTTCTGGTATGGCCACACTTGCGACGATAGTTCCAATCAAGGTTCGCGAACTCGGTTTCGAAACATACAACGTTAATTGGGGCTCTCTGGGTAGGTCGCTGGCGAGACGACAAATGAAGTCCCAGAGACGAGCGATGATGTCGCGGAGGCGATCAAAATTGCCGAGATAGATTGGGTGGTGAGGCAGAAAATGAATCCCAAATTGAAGGCCGTCGTGAATATTAGTTGGACCATTCGGAATAACGCGGCCGCAGAGAAGGCGATTGCGAATGTGGGCCTCTTCTCCCTCGAATGTGTTGCTTTTACTCATGGATTGGCACGCGTTTGTTGGAAAACCGCAGGCGGTTGCGGCGGATATGCACATTATAATCGCAGCCGGTAACTCAGACTTTCATGTCGATGAGGTGCGTGCACTCGGGGCTCTTGTAGCGGATCCTGCTAACTTTGTGCAGTGTTTTGGCCAGACGACTGGTAAGGACGAGCGCGTGAGTGACCAGGGGCAGATCACGGTAGCCTTTACGTGGTATGATGACAATTACGGGGGAAATGCTGGGCCCGTGAGTTCTATTCCTCTGTCTGAAGATGCGGCTTCTACTCATCCTTCACAGTGCGTCGATGTGCTTGCGCCCTCGACAAACATGCTTGTTGCAGGGGACGAGTGTGACACTGCAAGTCTTCCGTTGAATCTTTACATGGTTTACCCAATTAACGCACTTAGTGTTGCCACAATGGCGAATACTCGTCCTTTTCCGCGCCACAGGTAGCCGGATTGGTTGCCTCTATCCGTAAGTCCTTACAATGCAAATATATGGATGTGACCGCGAGCAGACCACATGTCCGTAGTCTCAACATCCGATGTGCACATATCGCCCGCAGAAATGCGCGACCTGATCCGGACGAAGTATAGCATCGCAGGGCACCTTATCGGAGTCATCCCGGCGCTTACAACGGATAGACTCCTCCAGTCCCCCTTGCAGATGCACCCGCCCCAATAGTTCAGTCTTTTAAACTGTCACCCAGAAATGCTGGCCAGCATATGAATAGCCTCATGTGAATTTGCGTGCGTCCCGGAGAAGATGAGCATAGCGTATACAGGGGTCAGAAAATGCCAAACAACCGATTCTAGCGTGCCGCCGACGCGCATCGTAGAGATATGAACATACTAGGAACTCTGAGCAGATGCAAAGACTAAACTCCCAGGATATCGACCGAAACGCGCATAAGACTAGTACTGTGAATGGTTCATAGCCAAGCTTTGGCGAAACAGAACTGCGATGTGGTGGAGAAAAGCAGGAGGATTGCGCGGCACCTCCCCGCTGCTTCCACGCACTCCTCGACCTCTGACTTGGGCTACAGAAGGTTAGTATGATGGTTTAGGAATGAATGCTCAATTTCTTTTCCTCCTGTTTATATTCAACCTCACTTTGTGCTGCTTGAATCCTTTTAGTTACTGCACTCACTTCGCTCTATCCAATCCACATAGTTCAGGCTGCAGAAGCTCCCTGGAAATTTTGGTATCCACAGCTGGGTCACTTGTCCGACTCTTTTCCTCAAAAATGTTCCAAATTTTATTCGCAGCTCCTGCGTGAAGTAAGGATGAGAAATTATTTTCACCTTGCGTGGCTCTTCATATCATTTCACTAATTCTTGTACGTTCTGTTGCGCGGTGTCTCGATCTTTGAGGAAATGCGGGATAAGCACTGATCTCTCATACATATTTTTGAACCTTCTCACCACCCAGGAAATCCTGACAGACTGAAGAGACCTGACATAGCCTCGCCAAACCTTATTATCTCGTTTCGGCCTCTCCGATGGAACACCTGCCCAGATGTGATCATCGGATTTTAATCAGAGAAGGGCGACCCCGAGAAATCGTTACACAAGTATCGCCTGACTGAGCTGTGTAGTCGTCGAAATCGGTTCAATGTGACAAGGCTCAAATTGTGGCGAGTTCCACGGCTGGAGGAGTAAATTCGCTACCCGTGAAATATGTCTTATTTCTGACTCCCAGAAAATGAGGATAAGTCTCCCTAGTTCACTAGCTTCTGACTCTCAGAACCACGGAGTGCCCGCAAGAAGCGTACTAATCTCCTTCCCGAATATTTGATGCGCGGCGCCTGTGTACCACGCGGA
Organism: Mycena sp. CBHHK59/15; assembly: GCA_029204085.1. Taxonomy (NCBI): domain Eukaryota; kingdom Fungi; phylum Basidiomycota; class Agaricomycetes; order Agaricales; family Mycenaceae; genus Mycena; species Mycena sp. CBHHK59/15. The sequence goes on from JARGXW010000095.1 coordinate 241,067, forward strand.
TGAAAATCAATCGAGAAAGATGGAGGAAATACTCACTCGAGGGATGATAGTTGTTCCTGTCCACATCCCATCAAAATTTCCATCAAGCAGATAAAGTATAGCCCGTGCGACTCACCCCCAGAAATCCCCCGTGTTTCCGTAGCTCACAGCGTCGACGAAGCCGAACTGCGTCGGGGCGTTGAGGATCGTCGTGAAAGCCGCGTTCGAGTCCCACAGCCAGGTCGTCACCTAAGTACGTCCATCGGCGTGTGTCATTTATGGCTGGCCCAAGAGATGGATGGAGGCTTTGCACATACCCCTGTGTTGTTCGCTTTGAACGACGCGATTTTGGCGGCAAGCTTGGTGTTGAAGCCCACGATGACCGCCTTTTCGAGCGCCTGCGCTGAAGCGGCTTGTGCGAGCATCTGTGAGTGTTGTTACATTTTAGGATGTTCTAGGAGAATGAAAGATAATAACAAGACGCACCAAGGGTGAGCGGTCGATGGGTGGGACATTGATGAAGAGGAAGTTTCTCCCGCCGGCACCGCTGCGGTATCAGATTCAATCAAGGAGATTAGTTGGAGAAGTAAGAGACGGACTACTGTAGGAGGTTAAATAAACGCGATAAACGAATCAATATCCGCGCAATTAGCAAAGAGAGGGCCATAACGCACAAGTTTCTGCACCAGAGCGAAATACGCATTAAGAAGCGTGTCGGAGAACCTAAGACAGATGTTCAATCTGGCCACTGTGTAACCGATTGTCAGGGATGTGAGACTGACGCGCTACGATCCCCGCTCAAGTAGTAGCTGTTCCCAATGTCGTTGATCCCTGCGCAAGCAACATTAATTTTCAGGGAGCAATTTCAACAGAAACAAAAGTACCCACCAATCCATACCGTGAACAGGGTGTTCGCGCTCGTCCACGGCGCCGTCGCGGGTTTTTTTGCCACGCCAGCGAGGAACTCGTTCACCTGGTCCGTGAGCGAAAGCACCGTGGGCAGGTACGGCACCACCAGGTTTGCGTCGATCGTCGCGCCGCCGTACGCGTAATTGTACGTCAGGATGGTGGACTTGTTGTATGTGACGGTGTCGAAGCCGACAAAGTTCTCGCCTAAACGCGCAACATATTCAGATTAGCAAATGAACAACCAGAGTGCGGCGAGGGTATACCTCCGCCTCCAGTGAATCCGGGAAATGGTGGGTTTCCGAGGGGATTTCCGACGCTCGGGAGGGTGCTGTTGGGATCGAAACCAGTAGTAGTGTAGCTATCTCCACTGCAAACAATTATTCGATTACCAGCGCCTAAATTCAGTGATAAACGCACAAGGGGAACCAATACGTGACCGGGCCGGAGGGAGTTGGTGGTGCGGAAGTCGCCGTTGTCGTCGTGGTCGGGGTCGACGACGAGGGAAGACATTGGCTGTAGACTGGTGGATAGTCAGAAGGAAGTTCACCATTCTCGAGGCCGTAATCACAGGGGTTCTGGAATGTACACGTAGCGCTGAAATGAGAATCACGGGTCACTCGGAGCGTTTGGAATAATAATAGTGGCACAGGCGTACCCTGCAACGCATGAGGTGCTTCCCGTCCAGCCGGTGCCTCCGCATTGTCCCCAAACCGAACTCTGTGCGACGGCGCCAGGTACTATGAACGCGATAATCGGAAGTGCCAGAAGCGAAATCATAGGTGCACTTGATACAACGGGACAGGAGTGGGAGCTGCGCATTTTATAGAGCATCTCCCGCAGAACATGACGGGACCTCACAGGACCTTTCAACTTGTCATGTGAACGCGTAACGCAGGAGGGGTCACGAAACGCCGGATATTTTCCGAGAGATTTGTACAGAGTACCAGTGGGCAGTTCAGGAACTGCTGAAAGACCTGGAAAATGGAGCGTTCTGAGCAATTTAATGGGGCTAACAGGGAGAAAACTGACTATCTGTGCGATCGATACGTGGCTGGGGCATTGAAGCAATTTCAACCGAACTGGTGCCGCTATTCCGCCGGGTCAGTGTAGGGCCACCTGGAATAGACATCTTTTCTCTCTGTTTTCCCGAACAATATGGATGAGATGGGCCTTCAAGGCTACTCTTCAGTTGAAGCTTTCGTTCCTGAGCCGAGCGCCCATGAGTGACTGTTTCGAAGCTATTTCAGTGGGAACCTGGAGTGACGACTTTACGTAACGGAGTCCTCACGGAAAGAATGGCGGGCCGAGCCTAACTAGCGCAGGTGATGGAGGTAAGCAGCAGGCGAAAAAAGTTCCATCCACTTCTGCGCAACCCAAAGGCCAATCAAATTGATTACGGGATCGTCTCCGAGAGTCTGCTACCTCTGGTTCGGAGTTTCCACCTTGAATCCCAGTCAAAATCCCAGCTTAGGATATCGAGATGCAAAGAGCTAGAACGAGACAACGAGGTAAATCGAAGAAGATCGAGGATAGATCGAGAAATGTACAAACAAATATATTATAAATAATCTAAGCTGTCGAGTTGACTAGATCTGACTTCCTCAGTCTACGTCACCAGCTCACCTCATCGCAGGTTTCTTAGACGTGTCGACGCTGTGGACTTCAAGCTTCAAGCTTGAAGCTTGAAGCTTGAATGCCGAACGCCCGACCCGAAGGATGACTGGGCAGATCAAGAGGTCGGATTGATTCCCACGGGGGACCCCCCCCTCCCGAATATGGAAGAAATTAGTGACGGCCATCAGCGGCACTCTTAAACACAGCCACCACCGCGATCTCCACTTCAAGTTGGCGCTCACGTCCACTGTCGCGTCCCTGACGCTACAACCAATATGGGGAGCACCTAATGTCCACACTGTACATGGTCGGCTTGGAGTGCCTGAGGTAGAGAGGACAGCACAGCTAGTGATTTCTATGACCTTTTTTATCGCTAAAAATTATTTGGTGTATGTAGGAGCAAGGCGCGTCAGATGGCTCCAAATAAGACGGCATCAGATGTCCTACTTGCAAATGTGGGATTTCTGAATGAGACGCAACTCCTGTGCATCCTCCCCGAAACAACCCACCATGTCGATGTCCACTTTTGAACTCGACCACCGTCGGGGAGGTCGCCAGCGCGTTCGCTGATGAGATCCGCGGTAAGAACGGTATTGTTTAAAGCTCGAACTCGCACCGTTCCGGCGTTAATGATATTCTCAGTGATTGTCACGGAGACATCCCTCAAGAGTCTAGGGTCCTAGGCTTCGAGACCGCGCGCGTCATCGGGAAATACGCGAATCTTGTCGTGATAACGGGCTACAACGCAGAGCGGTGCGTGAATCTATCTCTCGACAAGCTATTGCTCATGGGGAATAATAATGCACAGACTGGCGCTGAGCGAGGCTGCTATGAAGGAAGAAACACCTCAGCCGACATCCGCTGCCTGACGCTCGACCTGTCCTCCCTCGCGGCAGTGCGCAAGGCGGCCGCACAAGTCAACGCGTATCCGGAGCCCATACACGTATGCATCAACACCCAGCCATCCGAAATGCGTTTTATTCGCCATCTCCAGGTCCTCATCAACAACGCCGCCGCCGCGATCGACCCATACAAGGTGACCGTCGACGGCCGCGAGAGCCAGATCGCCACGGACCACGTCGGCGCGTTCCTGTTAACCAACCTGATCAGCAGGAGGCTCCTCGCGGCGAAGACGGCGACGTACACACCGCGTGTCGTCGTGCTGACCAGCTTCTTCCACAGCAACGCGCAGGGGCTCGATTTCGCGCAGATGCAGCGCCCGGATGCGGGGAAATACGACGCCTTTGGCGCGTACAACGAGGCGAAGAGCGCGAACGTCCTCTTTGCGGCAGAGCTGTCCCGGCGCGCCGCGGGAAAGATCAACGCGTATAGCGTGTCCCCCGATGGTGCGTACGCTCCCCCTTGCGAAATCCATCGACGGCGCTAACGGGAGCGCAGCTATCTTCACTAAAATCCAGCAGAAGCCCGACTCGTTCGACGCGTTCCACGGTTTAGGCCAGTTCCTCACCTCTTTCAGCTCCACCGGCGCTTATCCATCTCTACAGGAATCATCGAAGCAGACGGCCAGCCGAACCTGAAGATCTTCACGTGGAAGACCCTCGGGCAGGGCCCCGCCACGACCCCCGCATTGATGATTGGTGTCTCGTTCTCCACGAAGCTTGCAATTGACGTGCTCTGATTGACAGACAAACCCGGCTCCTACCTGCATGACCCCAACATTGCGCCCACTGAGGGTCCTAATGCCGCCGATCCTGTAAGCATTTACTTGCGTACGTCGGCGCCCCTTTCCTACTGTCTGCAGCCTTTGGCAAAAGAACTCTGGTCGGTCATAGAGAAGATCGTCGGGGAACAATTCAATATTTAGTTGAAGTACCCATGTAATAAATTAGATCTTCTCCTTCTTTATCTTCTCCCTAATTATAAAATTACGTGTGCTCGTCTGTCTGAAGTCTCAGCTATCTCTGTTTCAATTTACCGGACCACGTGCCGGCCTCTCAACCCCACATCTCTCAAACAAGTTCTGCGTTGCCAGTGCGTCTGGACATCATTGGTCCAGCAGCGGCTGTTACATATTAAGTTTTTGCACACAGCATTGGGACCAGTTTGAAGTTGAATCCGATTACAGGCAATGCTGCATATGGTACATATTTACACACCGTCGAGAACTAGACGCTATCCCAATCTCTGTTCCTCCTCCTCCGCAGGTTTCGTCGTTGCACTGGCTGGACGACCAGCTAGGTGCTTCTTCTGCTCTTCCCGGATCTCGGGCGCAATGTTCACGTTCCAATGCTGCTGTGCGATGCACTTGAACAGCTCGGTCGCGGGCTGTCCGTACATACTGCAATTGGGGTAGTTGTTCTCCTCGGCCGAGAGACGTGCGGGCGGGAACTTCCCGATCTGACAGGAAAGAAATCAAGGCACAGTAAGAGCGGGGATCGAAATAGAGTGCGCACCAATGGGCTGGTCTCGAATTTCGAGGTTTCGATGGTGGATGTCGGGGAGGGGCGGAGCGCGAAAACCAGCGAGTATCTGTACTTGTCTTCCGGTGTCGTGGATGGGAGGACGGATACACGGTGCACACCCGAGGCGTAGAGACCCCGTGTCAGGTAGGACAATGTTTGACCCGCCAACAGCGTCGCGGTCAGTCGCGGAGCGCCGGTCGCGCCGTGTGGGGTGTCTTCGACGCTTATCCATTGGCCCGTGACGAGGTCGCGCGCGTCAAGACCAGGAGACTGGCCAACCACCAGTGTGATAATGCCCAAATCCTTATGCCCCTCCGCTACGACCTTCTTCTGGGCCTGCGTCCCATCCGCCTCCAGCGCCGGCCGATTGTACCGAAACAATCGCAGCAAGCTCGATGCGCGCTTTGTCTCAGAGAACTTTTGTGCTTCAGAGGACATATCATCGAAGGCCTGCAGATCCTCGAGTTCACAGCTGTCCGCGATGCCCCGGATGGTCTCGAGGAACAGCTTCCCCGTGGCGTCCCACGCCGCCGTCGCGGCGGCCCGCAGTGGCTTCGGCGTACCCGACACACGACGGAGGGTGATCAGCTGCTTCTCGCCCGGGATATTGGAGAAGCCCTCGTCCGAGGCGCCCTTCCCGGTAGGCGCTGCATAGTCGATCTTGTCCCGCGCCTCAGCTGGCAGATCGAAGAAGGATGCCGACTGCGCAAAGAGCTCGACATAGGTAGACTCGAGATCAGGCGGGAGGGGGATAGAGAGCCATCCGTGAGATGCAAGCTGGGGAATAGACTTCCTGACGAAGTCAGCGAGTTCGGTTGTATCGCGACAGGAGGGATACACAGTCGGAGGAGGTCTCGGTGGGGGCGCGTATACTTGGGGAGGTGGCCCAGGCGGAGGTACGTACTGGACACCTGAATGGAAACCAGGAGGTGGCCCAGGAGGCGGCGCGTAGGTCATGGTGGTCATGGTAAGAGCGGAAGCAGCGGCACAGCCTGGGTTGCATTGCTCTTGCCAAACAATGTCAACTTATAAGTAGTTTAGGTTAGGCCCGAGAAAAATCAGAATGGAGTACATAAAGGTACGCCCAGATGAGAGGAGGGGTTGATGGATAATTCTATTCAGCAACCCGGTTGCTGACAGTACCCCGGGTTGCAGCTATTCAGCAACCAAGATTTGTAATCTACTAGTATAATTGATGGCGGCTGACAGTGGCGGGCATGGGCGGGATGTGTTTGGAGGCTCAGAACCACAGAAATATGTAGTCTTTCTCCCCCTAAGAAATTGAGAATATTTCCACATACATACCCTTTCAATTCTTCAGACTTTTAACATTTTGATTGTCACGTTGTTGGCATTTTCGGACATTGTGGGGGTTGTCGACAACCTCACAACTTGAAATTTGAAAATTGCCTGCCAAAAAGAAAAAAAAAAGGTCAGGCAGGAAACTACTCATACTCCCTTGTGCATATGATTATTGTTATTATTATTTTGTTTGAGGAGCCTTGACGGACAAAACCCTTGTTTGTTTGTGTTCTGATCCACCATATTTAACAAAGATCTTGCAAGAAATCTCAACAAATAGAAAGAAACAATGCATTTCGTTCTTAATTGAGAGATCTTTCAAGATCTTTGAATAACTTGCAGGATGTAAGATATTTACATTGTGTCATTGTTTTTTCTTGTACAAGATCTTTGGGCAACCTATCTGATATCTTTCAAAATCTTGCACTATCTCAAGCATCAAAAAATGCGCAAAAAAAAACCAAATGGTGGCACAAGTCTCTGCATCTTTCAAGATATCTAGACTTCTAAATTTCAGGATTTATGCTGCACCGTGTGCCAATCCGCATGGACCCCCTCTTGGCACCTTTCATCGGTGATTCTCCCCCAGTTGCCCCCCTGGTGTGCGTGCAAACTTCAGACGATTGAAAGCCTGCCTCTGTCTGCCTCCCCCACTCCCATGTCTGAGCCACTCCACAATCTCCATGTCGCATACCAGATCTTGGAGCGCAATGTTATCTGATCTCTCAGGACACAATGTGGGGATGCTGCTCAACTTTCCATTCAAGTTACAGAGGCACTGCAGTTTTTACAGGCCGTGGAGCAGGTCAATGCTGCACTCTTGTGCTGTCGAGTTTTAACTGATACAAACTTAGCATCAAGCTGCATTTCCCCCCAGTGAATATGGCACGCTTCAGCAGAGTATCACTGCTATGGTTGCTTTACTTGATGAGGCCTGCCATCTGTCCTCTGACCCTCCTGATGGTCCTAGTCTGGTGGTCTCTTGTCGTACCCCCACTGGTGGGCGACCTCAGGTAGAGATTGACTGCCACTTTCTCTCCCAGGCCCTTGACCTTCGGGGGACGACACACCTGAGCAGTGTCCTCAATTGTTCTGCTCAGACCATTCACCATCAAGCTCTGGAATACAGTTTTGCTCAGCCTGGACACCCTGTTTATACAGACACTCCACAGCCAGATGGTACTGTGGCTTGGTCATACACATCTACCTCCCATCCCATCTCCACACTGACTGACACTGAGCTTGACACTCTCCTCACATCCATTCTGGAGGTTTTCCCAGACTTTGGCCGCTGCCTGCTCAGTGGCAGACTCAAGGCCACTGGTCACCGTGTCCCACGTGCCTGAATTGCTGCTTCGTATCTTCACGTCCATGGATCTTCAGGCAGCTTTGGCACCCATTTTATCCATTGCAGGCCTTACAAGGTCGCTGGCGCCGACTCATTGTGGCATCACGATGGGCAGCATGGTGACTACTGTTCATTTGTTTATAATCAGTTGCTCACCTCACATTTCAGGTCTTATCCGCTTCAAGATCGTCATCCACTGCTTCATCAATGGAAAATCTTGTTTTGTCACTGGTATACGTGTGAGCAATAATAACCATGTGACAACTGTGCTTGACCTCTTTCGCAATGCTGTGGCAAATCATGGATTCCCAAGTCGTGTTCGAGGTGATCATGGCACCGAAAACATCCTCGTCGCTGCCTACATGGAGGATGAGCGAGGTGTCTTACATAGCTCTTACATATGAGGCCAGTATGTGTTTGCTTTCACCGTTCTTATATCTTCTGACTAGATTTTTTTGCTTCCAGCAGCGTACAATAATCACATCAAACAACTTTGGTATGATGTCACTCATGGGTTTGGCCACAAGGGGAAGAAGTTTTTCACCGATCTTGAAGTCCATCATGGCCTCAATCCCCAACTGACTGCTCACATCTGGCTTCTTCACCATCTCTTCCTTCACCATATCAATGCCGATGCCCAGGAATGGGCAGAGGCATGGAATTCCCTCCTTCTCCAGATCTGTGGGGAGCAAAGCCGGTCTCCTCATGACATGTTCCTGTTCACTCCAAGATGGCCCACGAGGAATAGAGTATCACACTCAGGCTGTGGATGAAGATTTAGAATATCCAAGTATATATGGCATTGATTGGGATGTAGCTGATGACTCTATGCTCATGAACCATCTCCTGCACCAGAATCTGCAGGAGTGGGAAGAGCACAATCCCTTTGCACCAGGGCTGGACACACTGTCTGATGTTCCCTGTGAGCCACCCAACTCACCATTCACAGCTGAGCAGATTGCAATGGTTGATGTCGAGCTTGCTGCCCGAGTTGATGTGACATCCTGAAGCATGCAGGTTTGACGGCTTGTGTGGAAGGAGGTGATGGAGATTTGTGACCAATTCTATGTGGGCACCGGCAATGCAGTGTTATTTCAAACTCCGCTCGGAGCTCAAGCCAGGCTCAAGTGATGGCTCTCAGATTGGCTGTGATATGTAGCCTGAACATGTTACCCTATGAGCACACATTATAGGAGGAAAGTGAATAATAGTAGCTTTTGAGGGGAATGTCCAACTTGTATTTTTTGCAGTCCTTTCCATGTTATGGCGGGTCCAAATATATTGTGGAAATTTGGATTTATGCCAAATCTGTCTTGGACATTCCCTCTGTACACCTCTTGTTGGAGATTGATGACTAATAAGTCTGATCAGCCAACATCACTAAGCCCGAGGTTTCTCACTAAGCAGATGAAGGACTCAGAACATCATCGTATATTCTACATAAATAGCTAATAGGTATATAAGCTGTAGTAGTTAGTCCCTAGCTCCCTATGAGTTTTAACCCAGTCACCTAACAGTGCAGAGTGTCAAGCTAATCCTTGGACTAAAAACCAACACCTCTTAAATTGGAGTCTGCACACCGATTGCGGCTAAAATGTGGCCAGTTTTGCTCAGATTTCAGCCACAAAGTGATGCCAAGTTAGAAGTACACGTGACACAATTCCTTTTCGTGAAATCAGTGATTTTCTTTCCTCAACACATCTTTGGTCTCCCTCACCCGAAATAACATGTCTTCACAGTCGATAATCGTCGGGAATGAGCGGTGACACGTTTGGGAACAAGAAGAGGTGCTCCTCTGGCCACAAACAGAAACTGGAAGGGGCCTGAGGAGCAAACACCTCCTCCGCACATGATGGCCCTGTGCACAAGGAAGACATTGTGTTGAAATTAACATTGAAGGGCTTAAAACAGGACACATTGATAGTTGCAGCTGATCACTTTCTTGCCCGGCTGGCTGTCTCGAATGACCAGGAGGAGGAGAACATGGAGGAGGATGGGGGAGATGATGTCGACAGCGATATCGACATGGAATAGGGGTATTAACAATATGTTAATGCGTAGAACTCAGCTAATGTACATTACAATGTATTTGGCTTCTTAGGATTGATGCAAATCCACCCAAAAGGTGCAGCACCAATGGAGAACAATACAAAACCATTGGCTTGGTGGGGACAAACAAGGACAAATGTCATGTGATGGAGCCGTCAATTGCCAATGCCCATTCTATGCATAATGTGATACGAGAAATGTATAAATAACCACTAAGTAATACATCACATGGAACAGAAAGGCTCCATCGCCAGGGTGAAATGTGGCTTTCTGGTTACACCCACTGTGAGAATACCGAGAGCATCAAACACCCCTTGATAATATACTGCCACCACTGAAACTTCCAGCATGTGCAACTTCCCATTGTAAAGCTGCTTGCAAAAGGCTGCGGTCTGCCTCTCACCCAAACTGACAAGAAGTTTGTCAAACCCATTTTCAGGAAGAAACCAGGCCATCTGCACTGCACAGGGCCATTCTCCTTCTCCAAAGGTGGCTGCTGATTTCGGAGGTTCCAGTCAAACTTATGGAGCAGTTCAGAATGCCGGACCCAGCAAATGGTATGTAAGGCATGTCACGAGTGCGGGTCACCCGCGAGTCATGGCAGGTTGACCCATGGAAATACTCGTGGGAAACCCGACTCGCAGGTTGGTTCGGGTACCTGTCGCCACAGGTCGTCGCGGATCCGGGTTTGGATTTTGGTAAAATTTCCTCCAAACCCGCAGGTATTTGGGTGTTTTTTGACTGCATTGACAGCATTGAATTGTCTTCGACAGCCCTGAGATCACTGTAGAGTGGTTGAACACTGTTTGAATGGTGCTTGGAGCTATACATTCTGAATAAAAGACAGGTCTTGAGCATGGTGCATGCAGAATATGCATGAAACTCACAGGTACTCGCAAGCACACACAAGTTTTTCAAAACCCACAAGTACCCATTCAACTCACAGGTCAAGTCACTGTGGATCCGGGTTCAACATTTTTGAATGCAGGTACCCACAGTCACGGATCCGAGTCACCCACGAGTGGACTCGTGCTATGCCCTAATGGTATGCTGCCGTGCATCTTTCAGGCTGTGTGCATATAGGATTTCATCGGCACAATCCAGCTGAAGTTGAGCATGACAGAGTGCAAGGTCCCAGAGAATCAAGGCCTTTATACCATCATCTCCAAAATGCTCTGGTTCGAGTTGTCCTGTCAAACTGGTTGTCATCACTGGTGAGATATCAGTCTCCCACACATCCTCTGCTTCATCGCCAAAGATGAGTGGACCACCATGACGCCAGAACCTTCACAAAGTGAAGGGAACAGGATCTAGCTCCTTTGGATGTCTCAGCTTCCAGTAGTAACCACCAAGGATCTCTCTCCATTTCTGTGTCATCAAGCCCCAAGAAATCGGATCTCCAGGCATTGACGACACAATGATTAGTCACAGAACCCTCAAATTCATTAAAGCAATTCACAATACCTGCAAATAAAAAAGAGGAATGGGGCTTACAAATGTTGGAGATGACCTCTGTCGAACAAGCGATGTGGAAGCCACAGGAGGAGGAGTAGCAATCCTTGAGCGCTACAACAAAAATATGTGTGAGGGAACTATCATGCTGAAAGAAAGAAATTCACAGTGTTGGCAGAAGGACATAGATCGCTGTAGCACTCAGGATCAAATTCAAACAAGTTGCCAGCAAGGGGAAGGGAAGGCCATATAGTGCATGAATACCGAAACAAGGGTGGATGAGGTGATGGCCATCATCACAAAGAATCTGCGAGTTGAACGCCACACAGTCAATGGGTCCACCGATGTTTCCATACCGAGGTGCTGTAGACAGTGTCTAAGGATATACAGACAAAAAAAGAAAGTGTGAGCATACCAATGAAGATAAGGACTCTGTCAGCACCTGTGGTAGGATCCGGATTCTTGCACTTTTTGTTCATTTTCTGGAACTCTTCAATCCCAAACATGGTGGCGCTGATAGTGGGGTGTGAATTGAAAATGATCATGTCAGCACAACGGGTTGGTTGGAGAATAGCCCAAGGCTGTTTGTGGAGCTGGGACGAGACATCAGGAGACAGTACATCAGGACTTGGAGGTAAGGATAGATGATTATGTCCCAAAGCACGGATGATGGCAGAGGTAAAGTCTGTGGGAGACATGATGCCAGATGCGGGTACTTTCAATGTGAAGAGAAGCCCATGCTGTTGGAAGCGGTTGTAATAATCGAGCATGTGCTCATTTTGAGCCCGCAGTTTTCTGGTGCCATACCCGGCAGGCTCATATGGACCAGGAATCTATTGGACAATGGTCAACAAGCGCAAGAGCCAAAGCAGGATGGTAAATAACTGACGACCAGAGGGTATACAGCCACAGCAATGGTAATATCCAGACTGAATAGAGAATCAGAAGAAGGATATGGATGTTGTGGACCTTGTCGGGACACTGCTGCTGTTGTCGAAGACGAGGTAGACAATGATAATGCCTGATGCTGAGGAAGGGTCCGGAGGGCGCTGCTGATGCGCCGAGTGCCAACGCTCCTGGAACAACAGCGGTAGCAGAGACGGCCTGGAACACAGTGATTGGTGGGGCAGGGGCAGACAATGCAAGTGGGGCAGGGGCAGGAATAGTGGCTGGGACTGAAGATGTAGTGGTACTACCAGAACATCAAAATATTAGTAGAGGAATTGAGTGAGCGCAAGAGGCTGACGTACGTAGATGTTAGTGCTGGGTCCACAATGGGATCATAACTCATCCACTGGGCAAGGCAGATACATGCTGTAAGAAATGTCCACTGAGGCTGATCCTGTTGGAGATGAGCAACAAGTCCTGACAATACAAATTTGCACTTACAGAATAGAAGCCACCGCACTGGGTAGTAGGACAACTGCCACGCCAATAATGAAAGTTCACATGGGCTGTATCCTGGAAGGGGGCTACCTCATGACAGCTCCAAGGATGCATGCAGACCACAAGTTTCAGATGATGTTGCAGGAATCTAGTGACAGGTTGTATGTCTTATGCAGAGATGTGCAACAAATCAAAGGGCTTACAAGACGTGGGATGGTAGCTTGCGTGCAAGGATCAATGTCAGAGGCAACAAAGGCAGCACATCAACATGAAAGAGGGCACTGGAGGCAGGAGTACCGAGGCTGGAGAGACATCGGTGAGGGACAGAAAAAAAAGGAAAAACAAGAGGGAGTAGAGGGAAGATCAGAAAGAAGGTAAAGCTGGCTATTGGGGGCAGACTCAAAGTGTTTGGTTTATTCAGGAACTTGAATGACCCAACCCAATTTCGTGACTCAGGCCATCCAAGAATCAGAAGATCACTCAGACCTATGGTAGCTGACCATCAATGTGGTAACTGCGCAAGTACGGGATGCATATGCCATAACAACGGTGTTCTAAGAATAAAAAATGCAGCCCCTATGTGTAGTAACTGACAATTACTATGGCAATTGCCCAAATACAGTGTGCATATGCTGTGATGTCAGACCTTCCAAGAACCCAATGATGCACAGCCGAGCATTATTGTCGCAATTGCGCAAGTTCGGGATGCATACACTGTGATGGTGGTGCACTCCAGCATGGCCTAGCATTATTCTTGAGGATGCCCAAGGCCAAAGGCTCTCGTGCAGCGTCTGCCACATGGAATGCCAAGAGCAATAGATAGAGCAAAGAGACGATGAAATAGGCTGGAAATATTTCTTGCATGAGATCTTGGAAGATATTGAAGAAGAACAGAGGAGGAAGCACACTGCATCGATATTCCAAGTTCTTGGAAGATTTACAAAGATATTACAAGACAAGCTGCTCCCACAGGATCTTGCAAGATGTTGAGCATTTCAGTCGTCAAAAGTGCTGTCTTCAAAGATCTTGCAAGAAGTCATGAATGTTGGAGTATCTTGCGAGATCTTTCAAGATCTTTCAATATCTCGCAATATCCCATGAAAGTAAACAACCACATACATCCCAAAAAGCTTTTGTCCAGTAAGGGCCTTCATAATTTTGGGAGGTTGGGAAAATGGGACCTAGGATTGTGCAGGTTGTGAGATTGTGGATATGTGCCCATTTGTCCGCATTGTTGTTTGGCATTGTTTGGTGTCACACAATGTCACAATCGAAATGTTAAAAGTCTGATGTAAGCGGGGAACCTAGACAAAGAAAGAGTGCTTCATGCCGTATTGAGCGCGGCCAAAACAAAGGTCCTTGCACAGATGGAAAGGAGGAGTCTCCGTCGATGACATCAATTGTGAGCAAATTGTGACCAGAGTTTAAGATCATTGGTGCCAGCGTGGGATTGTGCGAGGAATCAAGATTGTCAGGGCTCTTTGTTGGATCTTGGTTCTACGTGGACAGGTGCCAGGGATCCCCACCGTACCATATATGGTTATGGCCGTAAGGAATACGGGGCCTTATGGGTACAATTTTGCTGCCTTATTGGACGGTATACGGTACAGGTTCCGGGACTGTAACACCTGTATTTGTACAGCATACAGGTCTCTAGAACGGCGACAAATGAGGATGAGTGAGGTTGCAGACGGTGTATTCACTATTTTCTGCTTGTGTCTATCTTGACCCTCGGCTTGCACACTGTTGCCCGTGTTTTAAAAATGCTGTACCATACCCGTAACTGTAAGAGGAGTCCTGGAGGGTCATACAGGATGGTTACGGGTTACCATATGACCCGTAACCATATACCGTAACATACGGTTATGGTGGGGATCCCTAATGGGTGCTACTCGAGGGAGAGAGAGTCTTGACTTTTTGCCCTGGTCACATGCACCAGATAAGGCAATTCATGTGCCCTATTTGTCACAACCGACGCTCCCCTTCTCCCATCCCCCACATCGACAACGCTTGCGCTGCCCCCTGCCTCCCCTGTCGCTCTCCACACTGGCTCACCGTTGCTGTCACTCTTGCACCCAGTGGACCACCCACCGCATGCACTTTGCAGGTTGCCACCGCCTGCCACCCACAATATTTACACGCTCTGGGACTGGTAGACAGATGGCAAGCGAGTGATCTCGACCCTTGGGGCGACATACAATACGCGGGGATCACGTGTGTTGGTATGAGTGGGTGGGTACATGGCAACAGCTTGTCATAGACAGTGCTGTTCCCAGGCGTCCCTTTGTGTGAGAGCCCCACAGAGCGTGTACATTGGTCTGCTTTTTGCTTTTGCGCATTGTATTCTATGCTTTCTTGTTGGTAGCCCTCTGCACATGTGATTTTTGTATTGTAATAGATTGTAATGCCACTTGGGATTTTTGCTTATATACTTATATACTCCTACTCAGTTATTAAAGTTGTGCCTTCATTTTTCAACCATTCAAACTCGGTGGCACAGTGTCTTCGGACTTAGAATCTCGACAGCGGTCACAGTGTCACCTCTGGCCAGTGATTTACTGCATTGAGTGAAAAGAACAAACAAGACACGTGAATTGCCTTATTTGGTGCACGTGACTAGGGCGAAAGTAGTGGAAGGAGTTGGGCCTTGCTTGGCGCGAGCCTGCAAAGCAAACAATGCCATCTTTGGTGATTATTTGGATGCTGCTCAGCTCAATTTGGCCCAGGAAGCTCGTGGAGGTTGTTGTATAGATAAACAAAAAAAAATCACTCAGGATGAGTGTATCTGACTCAAGTGTATTCTACTCAATCGGCCTGAGTGGGTATGAGCGATGGACTTTTGATGGCCCGCTGACTCAGTGTACAGCCACCTCAAATTGCGCCGCTCCGTATTAAGGCTCCAACCTTTTCCATGTACAAATGTTTGCACACGGTTTTAACCGTTTCCGTTTCCGTTTTTTGTGCCGGTGAGTCCAAATGGTTTAAAAACTGTTTGTACAAGGTTTAAATGGTCTGAAGAAATAAATGACTTCCAGAGGACTGTCCAGCAGAAATTTTAGGAATCCTGGCAATGGAAGTATCTCTGAAGCATTTTAGAATCTCGACAGCACCGGATTGAGGAGGTACTGACCATGCGGTGCACAACTGGAAGGACATGTGAAAATTGTTCTTGGGTGTATTCATGCATCATAGGACCTGTATTGCAGGACCTCTTTGTCAACCACAATCTCTAAGGATTTTCCAAGCTCATACTCTGCCGGTGTTGCCACCGTTTGATTTCAGTACCGCCATACTACACTTCTGCAAGCTGCCGCTCCTGTTCAACTCACTTTGGAGTCAAGTAGTATCGGAGCATTGAACCGTGCCAGTGGAAGGGATGCGCGAGTTCCAACCAAAACTGATCTGGACAGTAAAGCACAGTGAAACGAACCGATATTGGATCGAACCAAGACCTGAAAAACCCCACGCACACTGGTTCTGAAGTACCCAGAAAATTACCATGTATAAACTGTTTTAAACTGTTTTACAATGTTGTTCACGCGTCATCATCACGCTGATGGCGTGTCCGCCAATTCACGTTTTTGGTCTAATCTACTGCATTTGGGACCACCGGCCGGCCTATGTCGATATATTAATTATTGTAAGTAAATTGATAAGGACAGAATTTCTCCCTCGAGCACTGACAGGATGCTGGTCACATGAAAAAAATCAATTCGGTTGAACAAAAAAAAACTGCTCTTACGGATCCCAACATATTTGAATTCTACAAACTTCTCTCTCTCAAAGTATGTCTGCATGTGAGGAGCCAAGCTCAAAAACGTGAAGGCGTTTGATCATGAATTTATGGCAGGGAGGCTTCATCAAACAATATGCACAAACAACTCGTCCTTTAGGGCGGCGGTGGTACTCATGTCCGGCACAGTCGGCCCGAGTGATATCTGAGTGATGTGTCAGTCATGCTGACTGTAAGTTCTTTCCACAGTCGACACCTTT
The DNA here is from genome assembly GCA_029204085.1 of Mycena sp. CBHHK59/15. Classification (NCBI taxonomy): domain Eukaryota; kingdom Fungi; phylum Basidiomycota; class Agaricomycetes; order Agaricales; family Mycenaceae; genus Mycena; species Mycena sp. CBHHK59/15. Next base: position 257,522 of record JARGXW010000095.1, read on the forward strand.
GGTTTGAAATGAGCCAAGCCCGAAGGTCAGAGGAGAATGACTTGTCTGGGGCGAGGAAAGAAAGAAACATGAACTCCAGACAGACAGAACAAAAGATGGCCCAGCCGATCGCCGCAAACTCCGCCTACTCCATGTGGAGCATGAACCTGACTGATCCTTTTGCATTGTACACCATCGGCGCTGAAATTGACAGGGTCAAGTTTTCGACGAATGACTGGCACTCGCTACTTGAATTCCCCCTTTGCGCAACATAAAGTGGGAGGTGACGCTTGCGGTATGCCTGGGAGAGTCGCGACCACACAGATGAGTTTTTGGACTGAATTTTGGGATTCTGGGATTGGATAATCTTTGTGGATTCATTCGAGGCGGTCCAGTATCCTCTTCCATTTGGTTTTAAGTCGGGAGATGTCGCAAAACCGATTAAATCTAACAATGTCGAAGGATCCGGGGGATCTATGGGGCTTCCTCAGGTGATTCTGTGAAAGCAGCGGACTGCGGCATGCATCCCGAATGCGAAGTGATGGTCAGTGGGAGCCGGCTCAGCACATGCTCCGGCATCGAGGGAAACATTCAGCAGAGAATGCGGAGTACGAAAGGCCGTCGGACGAACCCAAGGGGCGATCAGTACCACTGCCGAGGAAATCAACTACGTACTAGAGCATATTTGCAACGGCGGCCGTTTTTCTGTCATCACCCGCAGTTTTTAAGCGAAATAATTGATTGATGTGACTTTGATGTGACTTTGATGTGATTTTTGAGTGACTCGACACGTCGCTCTTCCTCTCGTGCCCTCGCTCATGGACCATTTCCCCTACCACTACCAGCCCACATACCAGGATGTGTACGGCTTCAATTGGCCAATTCCGGCTACTCCCGTAACTCCGGCCACTCAACAGCAGCCTCTGGCCCGGTATGCGGATTATGCGGATTACGCGCAATATCCGACCACTCTACACTTTAACCAGGTCAATGTTAATCCTCCGACCGTGGAGCCTCCTCGGACTCCCTTTGCTACCCTCCCTGCGCAGTCGGCCAACATTCCCGTCACCAAAAATAAGGAGAAGAAGCCGCGTACCAGCGTCCGAAGCCTTCTTTCACCAATTACAATATCTTCCTCGTATATACTTTGTCCAGTTCTAGCTATGATACATCAATTTATTCAGTGTTACTTGTGCGAATATTCTTCTAGCTCCGGTGGTGGACAGTCAAAGTACTGCGCAACCTGGTTGGGGCGAAGGCAGTTTAGACAATTTGTTAAAAGGACACCAACACGATAATACCGCCCAACCAGTGACGAGTACAATCGCATCTTCCAGCCCACATTCAGGAAAGGCCAGAGATTAGCAACAATGCCAAAGCCATGTTCAACTTCAATTCGAACAGCAGACATCTGTGAATTCCATGCCTGCTCGTCCTCGGTACGCTGCCCAGCACCCAAAAAGGGGCTCATAATATGAGGGCCAACACCATAGGCTGGGTCGCCAAAAATCTGGAAGTATCTGTCTTCGATGGGAGTGTTGTGGTTGACATCTTCCTGGTGTGCAAACAGCGCGAGACGGTCGAGCAACCTGCTCTCAGAGAGCAAGAAGTTGTCATTCCGCCGCCCCTCCATCGGTCCGAACAAATGGCCAATTATGCCGTTGGGGAGCATGAGAGCCTGGAACTTGAGCGAATGGAATTTCTTGTGGCCGTTGTAGGCCTGGCGTTGAAACCACGTCGGGTGACAAATCCGATGGATGGTACAGTCAATGAATGCAAAGATAGAAGTGAGGGCTGCCCCGCGACGGTGGATCGCTTCTGTGTAGATTTTTAAATTGTCCGGATGTAGCAGATGCTGGTCGTCACAACCAAGTAGGTGTTCCCAATGCTGGTCAATGAACTCGACCAGCTTGTTAACACACTCCGAGATGGCAGATTGTGAATGATCATAAATCATCGAGAGAGCATACATCTCTCCAGCTGTACGAAATCGAGCACACAGAAGGCAGTGAGCTTCTAGTGCAGTGAAGGTATATCTGCTCGCTGTTTTAAAAGCATCTGGAATCTCCAGCGCTATGACGAGATCCAATAACTCTGTTGCTGACATCCTGAATATTATGTCAATGAAAGAAGTAAGAGTTTGGAGTATACAATCCACCTAAACCGCCACAAGCAGTCCCGAGGTTTCAAAGAGAGCAGCCACTCCTCTGTAATGCGCTGTCCGCCCTGTTCAGGGCGTGGTGGACCTTGTGGAGTCGGCTTCATCAATAACATGATGTGGGAGAGGTCCTCGCCAGTCGCCTCGGATAGATAAGCCATTGATTGAGCATAGATTGCAGGCTGGAGTATAGGAGGGACGGGAGGAGGCCGGGTGAGAAGCGGGACTGCTGCAATAAGCACCCGCCGCAATTTCTCGCGATTGGCATCTGCGGCCATGGTATGTGATATGCTGGCGATGAATCAATGCTTTTAACAGACAGAGCTGTGGCAGTGAGGCGGACAACAGTTGTTATAGGGGTGTGCCAGGTGAATCACAACGGCGGTGCAATGCTGTGGGCACAGTAAATGATTTGTTGGCTTCTTCTACGACAATACATAGGCATGCTTCCAACAATTGAGCATCATCTGCGATGGCGCGTCCAGAGCCACGCCAATATTGTGCGTGCACGCGTGGCTAATTGGGGCAGTCGGTGTGATTACTCCTTTGGGAGTCACGCAAATTTCTGTCATCAGACATCATTTTTCTGATCAAACGAGAGATTTGGGGGGTGCAAATATGCTCTACTGTATGTTGGTGTTTGCAGTACAGTATGTTGGCGGACGAACCCAACCCGTAATTTCTTAGAAGGGAGATCAGGACCCCCATCACATCTTCCTGCAGCTAGCCCTCTTTTTCACAATGATCCAACGTCTGTCTCAGATTATTATACTCTCATGGTATCCCAAAAATATTGTGCAATCCCAAAATCCAGTCCGAAACCTGGTCGCGACTCGCATCATACCACAAGTATCATCTCCCCACTTTAGGTTGGGCAAAGGGGGAAATCAATGAAGCTGTGCTGATCAGTCGTCGAAAACTTGACGCCGTTGATTTCAGCGCCGATGGAGTACAACGCAATGGGATCGGTCAGGTTCATGCTCCACATGGAGTAGACGGAGTTCGCGGCGATCGGCTGGGCGGGAGGTGCGATGTCGATCTCCACGATGACCAGGCGGCCTACACTGTCGCTCGTCACGTGCTCGAGGTACACGCGCGTCGGATTCAGGCCGTTGCGCACCTGAGCCGCATTAGCCAGCGCCACAGATATACGGCGCCACACGCACCGCGACGTCCAGCCGCCCCGCACTCCGGCTCTGGCACGATGTCTCGGAGAAGATAACGCCGTCCTGCACTGCGAATCCGACACCGCCCTGGTCCTCCAGCTTGCCATCTACAACAAAGCCCATGCTCTTGATCCCGGCCGCGGGGTCGAGGGACAGGAAACCGGCTTTGAACCCGTACCACGCCGCGCTGTACCGGCCGCCAGTAGAAGAAGACATGGCCACGAAGCCCAACGTCACATTATTTGTACCTCCGACGTGGTCATGCCAGAGCATGCGCACGGTACGAGTTGCGTCCTCCTTCATGTTCCAGAACTATAGAGCATCAGGATTGCTGAGCGGAGTATTTTCGTTGACATACTCGAACTTGACCAGATAGCTTCAGCGTGTCGCCGTCCAGGAGGAGTTCCACATTGGCGGGTTTAACCGGCAGCGGCGTGATCACGTCGGTAAGCTGCACACCGCTCGGCACGGTATTGAGCATGCGCGCAAACAGGTCCGCACATGTCGATGCGAAGAGCTTCGGCGACTTGGCGAATCTGTACGGGGATCAGCGAGGCGCTATCCACACAAATGAGGCGATGCACGAGAGCATTGTGACATTGCCATCGCTGCCGAAGATGCGCTGGTCGGAATTCGTGGTGTCGTTGAAGCCTACAACCAGCGGATTCTGCGTGGTGCCTGAAATATACTCCGTCGCGCTGGGTGCCGGTTGGTGAGTCCTTACCAATTGGATGACGATGAACGCACATGTTGTTGTCGAACGTCACAAAGGTTGAGTCGAAGTGCGCTACTTCTTCGGTGTTGTTCGGGTCGTCCAATGCGCCCACAATATCCGGGAACGGGTCGTGTTGCACGCCACCGAAGGTGTGTCTGGCGATAGTGAGATGCGGAGGGCATTTCTTCGAGACATTACGCACCCGCACGCGACGAGGCTGATCATTCAGTCTGCCTGAATCCTTGGCGGGCGAAGGAGGCGATGTGCGAGTCCAGGTCTTGCGCCGGTTCAGGGACACCTGGTACGTTGGGCTCTCCGGCGTCAGCGCGTCCGCCCCGGAAGGCGATTTCGGGACCGCCGCTTGCAACCTGGTTTGAGCAGACGCATAGAGGGACGGTGGGAAACCTACCAGTTTTCGATGGCGATGATGGCCGCGAGAGCGAGGGAGTCCGCGACTGCGAGCACCGACGGTGGTCATGGAGGGTGAAGTGGCGGGCCTGGGGACTTACTGGAAACGTAGCGGTTGACCTGTAGGAAAACGATGAGAAAGGTGTTGCGGAAACCGTCGCCGGCATTCTGTGATATGGCTCGTCAGCCCCAAGCGTACCAGCGACACTGCGCGACACACCTCTGGGCGGGCCTGTTCCTCTGCGAAGCGGATCGAGGCGTCCAAGCCCCCTGTGCCGTCCGTGACGTTGTGTGTCGCCATATCATGGTACGCCTGCCCCAGATCAGTTGTCTGAACCAAACTTGGACGCTCCGGAGGGTGACCAGACTCTCACCGTGCGTATCCAGTCGGCAGCGTTGGACCTCCCTGTGTTGATACCGAAGAGGAAGGAATCGCAAGGCTCAATGAAGCCCGCCAGGGCACCATCGGCGGCGTTGAAGCCTATCTGGTCGAACCGCGCTGACTCGAGCGCGTCGAGCTGTGGCGATGGCCAGACATATGCGTTGGCGGTCGCAAGGAACGTTAGGAGAGTTAGATGGAACATTTTCGTCAAGAAGAATTGTACGCCCAGCTTTTTATCATCTAGGTAAGCGCAATGGCAAGGCTCCCATGCGGTGACAGTCCCGCAGCACAGTTTGATGCACCCTTGATGTACACAAGATGTGCCCACGTTCCGCTGTTCAGCCTCTGCACTTGAATTGAAACTTGTCCGCTGCGGATGAGCTTGAATCTCAATGCTGTAAGATGTAACACAAAGCGCACTGATGTGAAATGACATATGTTCCTCCTGGACAATCTCACGGCGATCTGGCATATAACCAGAAACACAAGCGGATGAGCTTGGAATGCTTCTGCAGACTGAGTATTCATTTTTCTCCGTGCTTCCTTGTCCTCATTGATATGCAGAGGAATATCTGCTGTGGTGGTGGCAAAAGGCCAAAGTATGGACAACTCTACGACTTGGATTATGTACTCATATCATAGAAAAAAAGTGACACAGTCTGGGGTTCGAACGGCGGCACACTGCAAAGCGCAAAAATATAATACCACACAGCATAAGAGCTCTGCCAAAGCAACCATACATCCTTAGCAGAGCGATACCACCTTGGCACTCTTGATCTCAAACCACCACCATCAATTTGGGTGGCACTCGCAACTTCCCTCGCTTCCACCTAAGTCACATCCTCTGTGGCCTTCTGGGCCTCAGATCTCTCTCAGCCCCTCCTGTGAGCAGGAACTGGGATCGAAACGGATCCAGGATAGGGGGGAGTGTTGCCGCTCTTTGTGCCACTCATCACGTACACCAAACCCAAGTTCACGAGCCTTTGACGCAGTTGTCCTGCGTCTGAGGCCCACCCTACTCAAGACTCGGCCACCAGGTCCGGCGTGTTCCACTATGCATATGCAATCCTCTACCATCCATGCCACCCATGCCATCCTCTTTTCTTTCATCTTCGGGACCATTTTTCGTCCCTTTCAGCACATCCTAGCGGAACATGCCACCACACACCCCCCCAATTTCAACAACCGGTAATCCTCATGATCCCTGCACACATGCACCACAATCTCATTGCTTTCCGCCCACCCTTGTCTGCATGGGCACTTTTGTACTCACTATCCTTGGTTTCGGAGACGCGAGGAAGTCCACTACACTACCAACATACATGCATTTGAGGACCTACTTTGTATGGGCACTTTTGTACTCACTATCCTCGGTTTTGGGAGAGACGCGGGGAAGTCTACTACACTACCAACATACGTACATTGTAGGATAGGATCACAAAGTAGCCACATAGGCCGTAAACGGCCTGAGCGCTACTATGAATATACGGATTTCATCATCACCTTGGCACTACCGGCGCAGACACCCCACATGATCTGCATTTTGCAGGGGTGGTATTGCCCGTATCAAAGCATTGCCACCTCGTCGCCCACATCGTCTGCTCTTCGAGCAGCCAGCTCCCTCCCTAGAGTCGTACGTTCCTGTGTCGCTCGTTCATGGCCGTTCACTGATGGCCTCTGACGTGGCGTGTGCAGTCACCGACGCGTCATTTCGTAACGCAGACACACAGAGAAAAAGTCAACAGATTTCGGGATTTGTCATAGGTTCCCCGAGATCCTGTACCGCTCATGTACTGAGCGATGTCAACCCAGTTAAGTCCTGCAAGCTCTAGGACATCCGAAATATCATCTTGTACTAGATCAGCTTCGATGTCGTCGTCCGGGTGATAACCCAGAAGATCAAGGTCATCTTCGTCATCTTCCAGTACAGTGGAGGCCGCGAGAGCTATCTCTGCATGAGCTGGAGGAAGTCGGCTTGGGTCTGTGCCTTGGTAGTACGAGGCATCGTGTGTTATTGATTCGTATCACGCGATCGTGAATCCCGGCCTGTGATCGGAGTTTAATATATATATATTATTTCGAGATGGGAAATATTAGATGGGCAGATGGGCCGAATAATTGAGCACCCCTACAGGCTCGGCGAGCGACAACGCAGAGAAAATGAGCAGCGCCAGCGATGCTGCATTCCGTTTTCGGTTGCTGTTGATCGGGACAGTGTCCGGCAGATTCCAGGATCAATTCGCTTAGCTGGATCATTTTGGAAGATCCAGAGATCAATCACCTCTTGTGTGCTTCTCCCGAACTTCTTCCTGCCACGAGTGAATTCATTTCCTTTTTTCATTGGCGCCAGACTACGGAATGGTCCCATGATCTGCTACAGACCACGCCTTTTATTTTATTTTCTCTGCGTTACCCTACTTTGTCTTTCTCGTTTCGCGAGCTGGCTATCTCCTTTTGCCTTCCTTTGCTCGTCAGGTGCTAACCCCTTCTGTCCTGAAATTTCTGTCTTTTCCAACACAGCCTTTTCATTTTCAACGAAACAGCTGACCCACCCGTACTTCTTTCTCGACAGGCCGCAGCGGATCGCAGTCGCTGCAGCCTGTGAATTTATACGTCTTGCTGTGAGGCCACGCATCAGGGTTTTGACATTTTGATTGCACCTTGTTCCAGCTTGTGGGCTTGGCAACACTAAGCGACAAGTTCACAAGGTTAGACAAGGTCGGAGGTGAGGAATATGACCCCCTTTCGAGATGGAGGATCGACATGTATCAACAGATCCTATGTCCGCAATGCTCAGGACATACTTCCGCACCAACAACAGTGCGCGCGAATCCCGATGGTGTTCGGAAAACAAGCCATTGTTAGCCGAAAATTCCGAGCTTGTGAAATTCGGACATAAGAATCAAGATACACGCCATACAAACGCTGCAAGGTCACATGATTCTTGTGACAGCTCCTGGTGCACTACTAAATTCAAACTCCGACAGATGCTCATCAAGTGGTAGCACAGTTTTCTGCTTCCTACAGCCACTTTCGCGACAACTTTGTGCGGGGCGAAATAATGGCATATTATAACTAGTTAAAATGATTGTAGCAGATTTTTCATTTACTGTCAGGATGTACCTAAAACGGTCAATTGCAGGTATAAATCCCTTTATATCTACGTCCGCTGGGCAGATATTAAAAATCGGCAACAATGATTTCATTCTAAATGAATAATTGCATATACTTTGCTGCAACTTTGGGCACAGAGCTCCCCGTGGAGAGCCAGAATTTTAGGAGGAGTGAGCCAGGGCAGGCATACTGAATCCCAGATGGGCGGAGTTTTGCTGCTCAAATTGGGACCCAAACAATATGTTATACATGCAAATGACATTCTGAGGGCGATTTGAGGTCTCATGAGGCGATGGAGGCATGTTCTGAGCAAAAGACTTGTAGAAATAGGGGGAACCTTCCTAATCCGGCAATACCGGGTTTTTTATCACCGATTTCCGGCAGTGTTGCCGACCACCACAATAAGGGCAATTTATCGTGAAAAAGGCCGCAAATAATGGGCACATCAGTCCGGGACTATCGGTTCCATGAAGATGTAGCTAAATGGGTACTATTGACGTAGAGACTGACAGATTTGTACCAAGTGCCGGCAAAAATGACTAGAAGTAAAAGTTGTCCCAAAATTACACCCAAACACACTCATACTACATCACTGCGCGTCGAATCGTGTTCTATCGTCGTGCCAGCATGCTGGCACTGCGCAAACATCTTCGGACGCGTGTAGAGAACCTCACGAAGGGAGTAAAACACGTAATCCAAACCCTATCCCCGCATAAACGAAGGAAAACTGGTGATGATGAGACAGAAAAGGAAAAGGTGCACACACCTCAGTATGATATTAAAATGCCTTTTAATGAACCTCCTTTGGCGCAGAAAACATCGACCTCACCTTCTGATATGTCTGCGGATGCGACGGACACGGCGTCGATAGATCCCATCACTGCCGACGTCTTCTTGTCCACTTCTTCTCCTGCCGGTGACCTTCCACCTGGTCATTCCTCCACCCCATACGGCACGTACTTCTATCAGAACGTGAGGCCAGTGGCTCCTACCGGCGTACCTCCGCAGTTTTATCATGAATATTCATTGCCTGCCCCTCCCTCTCCCAAACCACGTCGGGCAACTGTCGAGGAAGTGCCCGATGAAGACGACCTCTCATTTCTTGGCTCTTGGCGCGTACCGAATGTGTCAAGTGATAGCTTGGACTCTGAGAACTCTGACCGCGGGCCAGATCCCGAAATGGCTGAGTTCAAAGATGCTGCTGCCGCTGATCCAGAAGTACAAGATCAATATGCTCGCATTTATGATGTGTTTTCAGCTCCGGGGAAGCTTCGTGAGGCACCTGCAATTTTGCTGGCCGCTGCCGCCATTAAAGACCTGACCATTGTGCTGCGAGGCGAGTCTCGAGGGGCTGCTAAGGGATATAAGGACATGGTTTTCAAGCGGGATAAAAAATATATCCCAGCTATCAAACAGCTTGAAGGGCATATGCGGCATTGGTCAAAAGATAATCTCCCCGAGTATGGACCTTATCCAAAGGGTAAACAGATCGTTGTTTGGTACCACAACGAGTCAGTTTTTTATGCCCATGATCGACGTCATAAAAATTGGCACCACAAAGATGCAGCAGCCAAGCTTCGTCAAAAGGGTGATGCCACTCACTCATGGTCGCTGACTTTGTCTCTGTGGATTTCGGGTGGTCACCCACATCACTTGATGGGACCAGGACAGCACCAAGAGTCGGGTGATCTCTGGATCATGGACTTTGATGTGTGCATGTGTCATCAATGATGGCAAATTTGTGCACCCTCGAAAGTACATATTCAATATTCACATTAGAAATGAGATTAAAGTGAATGGGCATCCTGGCAATGGACCAGGATCATAATTCTCAGGCTATGACGGTTGAGGTGGGATTGAATGAAGTTCCCGGATGCCGCAACCATGCCACTTACTCAGACTTGCCTTATTTGGGGGGGTGGGTGGTCATGAGAATATATCGGTGATCTTTGATCTGCCTGCCTCTTGGACAGCACATCACTTTCTGAAGCCTGGGAAAAATCGGGATGGCTATTTTACTTGCCAAGACATCTGCGACCAGGCCACAGAGATGATGGATATTGTTGAGGAAGTTTACCCAGAATTCGAACATGTTTTTGTCTATGACAATGCGACAACCCATAGAAAATGACTTGATGGTGCTCTATCTGCCCGAAAAATGCCAAAGTTCATGCCATCGGTTAGAAAGAATTGGTTGGTCGAAGTCAATGATCGGGATGCTGATGGTAATCTTATTCACACAATATCTGGTCACCTCTGGAAAACCAAAATCCGCATGAAGGACACCGAGTTTGACGGCCAAACCCAGTCATTGTACTTCCCCGAAGGCCACCCCCATGCCGGCATCTTTAAAGGCATGGCTGTTATTATTGAAGAGCGTGGTCTTGGTGATATGAAGCATAAGTTGGCAGAGTGCAAAGGATTTAATTGCGCCCCTCCTGCCATTGACTGCTGCTGCTAGTGCATTTTATTCAACCAACCAGACTTTGTCAATGTCGAATCCATTCTCGAGACCACTTGCAAATTACGTGGAGTCACTGTACTTTTTCCTCCCAAAATTCCACTGTGAGCTCAACTTCATTGAGCAATGCTGGGTTATGCCAAGGGTGTCTATCGGTTCTTCCCTGATTTAGAACGCAATGTTCGTGAGGCTCTTGACTCAGTTCCTCTCGAAATGATGCGTCGGTAAGTGATTGACCAACTCATGATAGATCGTGGGCTAAATTGAAACACAGGGTCAGAAACCGATCTAAAAAATTTGTTGATGCCTATTTCATGGGGCTGAATGGATGTCAGGCTGCTTGGGCAGCTCGCAAGTACCGTGGACATCGTGTCCTCCCCATGTCAATCATGGAAGAACTTGACAAGGCTAACATTGTCTAGATGTTTTTGGTGATACCAATTTGCTGTATATTTTTATCTGTAACATATTTTGTAGCTATAGCACTTCTTATATATAATTTGCAACTGTCCGTCAAACTCATAGACCACTGGATGATGAGGAATCACAGCTTGCGAGCTAACTTTTACAACTCCTCATTCATTATTGCCATAAATATTAAGGAATCTTGTTGAACCACTCTTAGGATGTATTCGAAGCTTTTCATGGAAGTGATTGAGCCCATGATGAGCAGTCATTTTTCGCGGCATTTATCTTTACAATCTGCCCGCTTTTGCATGAGACTCATCACAAAATATCACAACACATGACCTTTGCAGTGTTTGTATGGCATGTATCTTAGGTTTGCCGTCTTGTGATCTTGCGGGCCTTTTTTGACCTTGTTTGTCCTTGTTCAAGCTCACAAATCAAATGTCAAAAGTCTGATGCGTAGTCCTTCCAACAAAATGCCTGGCATATAAACACTGCCCTGCTCTACTTTGTGATGCTGTTCTTTCGCCCACTCTGCTCCTCTCCAAATTCAATCCTGGATCCGATCGGATTTCTCACCTGTTCTGTCAAGTACTCAGATTCAAGCTATCTGCTGCGTTACACTTTGGTTATCTCCATCCCAGCGCAGGTGTATTCAGTGCCATTCTCAGTCCATTTGAGTCTTCCTTCCTGTTGCCACTGTTCCTTTCTAATTCTGGGGTTGTGTGATGGGATCATCGCCTCTTTTGCTCTTGGAAACTCTCATTAGAGCGTATTCAAAACCGATTTTTTGGTCTTCCAGATTTTTAAGATCAGAGCTCAAATTTAAGTGACATCGAGTGACTGATGCAGACTTGATGTGAAGAGCATGTCAATTGTTGACGTTCTCACACTCCTTTCTCGTGTTCCCACCACCTCGACACGTCACAAACTCGCTCCAATGCGTCGCATCCACCGATGAACCACCAGGAGCTCTCATTCCATGACGAATTCCCCTGGCTTTGGGATGATTTGAGCCAGCAACAGCCACTGGCACCCTACAGAGACCCCGTGGCATTTGAGCCGTACCCCAACGCGTACCTGCCCAACGTGTACCCTTATGACGACAACTTCCAATTCTACATCCCTCCTGTCCACCCTTCCCCAAATGCAGCCCCCCTCCATATTCCTCTCACACATACTCTGGTCCCAGTCCCTGCGCTCGATGTTCCTGAACTCAAACCAAAGTCGAAACACGCTCAAGGGTCGGCTAAAGCCCCAAAAGAGCCTGATGAGCTCAAATACACGGTGTGCAACCTACGCGACATTGTTGAAACAGCCATTGAGGTCGAGCTGTTCACAGCAAAGCACGGGGAGAAGGGCAAGAAGCTCAGCGAGTTTGGCACGGCTGTGCACAAACTGGGGATCGAGGGCAGTGATGCTGTATTAAAGCAGCGTCTGCTGGAGGTGCGTCCGCTACATTTCCCCTGTGAACAGATCTAAACACTTGTTCAGGATCCCACCCGTGCCCCAGCCGCAATCGTTAAGGCCATCACAGGTGCCGAGTACGAAATCAGGCTTGGGGCACCCTTAGACCAACTCGCGGCACAGCGGCGTGCATACACGGATAAGACAGACGTGCAGAAGGACAAGATGTTGAAGGTGTGTCCCCTTTGCCTTCCTATCTATGGGGCGATACAAAATATATTTTTTAGGAAGCTGCTGAGAACAAGAGAGGTGGAAATATGATTCGCAACGCCTCCATGGTCGCATTGCGTCGCACCGCGGCCACGCGGGTGGCTGAGGAGAGCAATGTCGTCGTCTTGGACAACCCCGTGCCAGCTTTGGTCACCACACCGGTCGCTTTGATCCCTGCCACCCCGCTTCGCTCGCTGCCGCCTGTTCATGAGGACCGTACCCCTCCCCCACCAGCCCTCCTCCTTGACCATAAGTTCGATAGCGAGGACAACGAGGAGATCGAATGTACTGGGCACAATCTCCCCACCCACGAGGCAGCCATCACACCTGTTGTAATCAAGTTGGAGCGCACGCTGTCGACGATCCGAGGCAGGTCAAGCTCGAGACACCCGTCTCCAGCATCCCGCATGGCTCACGCAAGTCCTTGTCAAACAAACGTGCGAAGGATGACGACTCCACCATCGAGAACTCCCCACTGATGACCTGCAAAACAAAATGTGTTTGTCGCAACGCGTCATTCGACCTCCAGGGCCACCTCCTGGAGGAACGTAAGCTCCGCCTCGAGGAACGCAAGCACCACGCGGAATTTGAGGCCAGACTGCTCGGTCAGGTGCACCAGAGCAATGCCGAGTTCAGCAAGCTTGCAGAGAGCACTCAGACTTTCCAGATGGAATTCTTGAGTATCCTCAACAACATTTTTAAGAACTAATGGTCCCAATTTTTACGCTAATCTTCTTATATCCAGTCTCTTTATATTCATTTGCATATTCTGGTTTATTGCTTTATATTCTTACTACTCGTGTTACACTCTACTGTAATGACTTCTATATGTGCTCAATACATTCACTATTGTTCAACCAGTAGTTGTAATTAATTTATTGAAAATCTGTTCAGTCATGAAGATAATCCTCGAGCTCGGGAGGTAAACAATCAAAGTACTGTGCAACCTGGTTCGGGCGAAGGCAATTTATGCAGTTCACGAGAAGAACCACGACCCGATAATACCGACCAACTGGTGAAGAGTACAATTGCATCTTCCACCATGCATTCAGAAATGGCCAGAGATTAGCAACAATACCAAACCCATGCTCCGCTTCAATCCAAACAGCAGACATCTGCACGTTCCACTCCTGTTCCTCCAGAGTGCGCTCACCAGGCCCTGAAAAGGGGCCCATGATGTGGGGCCCAACACTGTAGGCTGGATCGCCAAAAATCTGGAAGTACCAGCGTTCAATGGGTGTATCTTCATCAACATCCTCCTGGTGTGCAAACTCGGCAAGAGATTCAAGAAGCGTGCTCTCTGTGAGCAAAAAATTGTTGTTTTGGTGTCCTTCGACAGGACCGTACAGATGGCCAATAATTCCGTTTGGAAGCATAAGAGCTTGGTACTTGAGAGAGTGGAATTTTTTGTGGCCATTGTAAGGCTGGCGTTGAAACCAGGAAGGATGACATATGCGGTGAATGGTGCAGTCGATGAATGCAATGATGGATGCAAGGGGAGACCCATGAGCATGGATAGCAGCTGCATACTCCTTCAATCTGCTCGGGCGCAGCAGATGCTCACTGTCACAGCCAAGCAGGTGCTCCCACTCGTCATCCAGGAACTCCACCAACTCGTTAACAATCTCCGAAATGGCCGACTGGGCGCAATCATATAGCATGGCGAGAGCGTACATCTCTCCAGCTGTTCGGAACCGAGCACATAAAATACATAAGGCCTCGAGAGCAGAGAAGACGTGTCTGCTCCTTGTTTTGAAGGGGTTGGGGATCTTCAGAGCTGTTGTAAGATCGGAAAGCTCATCTGCCGTCATCCTGGAAATTTGAGGTCGGTCTGGGGCTTGACAGACAGCTGCTGGCACATACCGAAAGCATCATTGGCAGTCATGGCTTGTCAGAGAAAACAGCCAGTCCTCTGTAATACACTCGCCGCCTTGCTTGGGACGTGCTCGGTCCACCTCGGTCAGTCGAAGCAGAAGCGGGATGTGGTCATAGTCTTCACCAGTTACCGCGGAAGGGTATGCCCATAAGACTGCAGTAGTTGTTGGCTGAAGAATAGGTGGGAGGGGAGGAGGCTGGGTGAGAAGTGGTGCAGCAGTAATAAGAACCTGCCTCAGAGCTTTGTGATTCGTGTCTGCCGCCATGTTCTGCTCTTGTCACGCCCAATGCAGTGGCCTTTAAAGCTGATTAAAAGGCAGTGATGCCTACAACCATCATGTATCCGGTGCACGGCTGTGTATTCTACGACTCAAATCAAGAAGGGTGTGTGTTTTGGTGCAGCAACGGATGGATGCGACGTGTTTAACTAGCGCGCGACACGTCTCATTAGTGCGCGCGTAGAGCATGTCAATCACACGTGAATTCACAAGTTCCCGTTTTGGCTGTCACAAATTTCTGAAATCAAGCATCAAATTTTTGACATTTTCGTGATTTCGGGGACTTTAGAGAGCTTCGAATATGCTCTATTATTGTATGCTCTCCCTCTCCTGGGCTGTGGTTATTGATATTCCTGTCTTTTTTTTTTGACTCTGTTCACGCACTCATGTGTGGCCAATCCCCCCTGAAAACTCCTTGATGCAGCACTCTCTACCGCTTGATACTGTGATATATTGTGATTGTGCCAGTCTTCTGTACTCTCAAGCATCCCTGATGTACAATAAACCTCCCTCTTCATCTCAAAACAATTCTGTGGTGGCCCCTATTTCTAGGTGGAAATCAACAGCAGCACGAGATTGAAGTTCACCTCTCATCCTGTTGCTTTTTTCAACTACTTACACAGGGAAATCTTGATCATATTTTGCACCTCCATTTGTTTTGCACCCCTGCATCCCAGAGCGAAGCGGAGGGTCATCTTGTGTGGTATGAAGTAAAGCTGTGAAGTGCATGCGGGAGAATCCAGATGTGATCCGAGGGATTCATCAGATCATCGGATCAGCACTGTGTATCCATTAACCAACCATAACCCGCCCACATAATCTCTGTAGCGTGCTGTCGCAGCAAAGCCCACTAACACCTTTGGCATTAAAACAACTTGATATTCAACATTGAACAACATCCACACAGCCTGGCAAACCATAGGAGTTGTTTTGAGTTCTACCTTCCAGAGTAATGAGCAGCAACCTCACTGGTTAATTTTGAGGGTGAAGGAAGAGAAAGATAAAATACCAGCATCAAATGCGGCACCAAAACAAGCCGGGACGGATCAGATCAATTTCAAACTCAGACAGTATCCACAAAACTTGTACCAGATTGGCATCCGTAGGAGAGCTCAAAGTTTGTCATGCACATAATACCCATGGGTAATGGATAACATCATTATCCGGAGCCCAAGTGGAAGCCCCCATGTTTGCCCCAGCCAAAGTGGCTGTAAACTCTGCTCCCAAACTCCGATAGCACGCACTGATGGGCACCGAAAATAAAGTCCAATTATGTTTACAAACAGACAGAGGCAAAGATGAGCAACTATGTTTGACCAACTACATTCGACATCCCTTGTGAACACCCAGAAGCATGCTATATAGTATCTTGGGTTGGCTGCATCATTGCTGGATGAGTATGCGGACAGTGTCCGAAATATGGGGAGAAAAAACATGCAACCATGTCCATGTCCTCTTTCCCCTGTGATCTGGATTCACTCAGAAACATCGGAGGATGGGGCAGGAAACAATAAACGTGGCATAGCAGGACCTATTGGAACCAGTACTTTTCTGGCCTCCGAAGAACACACATGCAAAAAATATGTCGTTGCATCTATGTGCGGTTCAATTAAGTCGACCTTCGGCCGAATTCGACCTTCATAACCCAGTATGTCACTGTCATACGGATCGTTGTCGTCTAACACATCTACTGGTCCAGTGTCATCCTTCAATGCAGGATTGGATATTTCTGCAGGCTGGGTAATTTCACCTTGGTCAAGTCTATCAATTTTATCCTCATCTTCATCCTCTTCATCCTCTTCTGTATGTGGTCTGTGTTTTCTGTTGGCCGACAATTTGGAGACTTTTTCAACTTGAGCAGCAAATTCCCACAAAGAGAGGTGGTCCAACAGAGATCCGCGATTCTGATAGTCAGACACTTGGTTTGCAGTTGGCCTGACTCGGCCGGCAGAGTCGAAGACCAGTGTGATATCATCATCCCCAGCAGTGCAGGAATCCACCAGCGGATGGTCAGATCCATCCTCGTCTTCATTGTCTAGACCCTGGTCCAAAGCGTCCAAAATGGGGTCAGACGAGACTAAAGGTACCTCATCATCATTTTCAACTTCCATGCTAGGTATCTCTTCAGGAATCACATCTTTCTTATGATAACATTCTGGGCTCGGATCCTCCTCATTGATAAATTTTTCAAATGAAGTCCAGTAACGGTTATTGAACTTGTGGCTCGTGAAATAATCCTTAAAGTCCATCAAGTAGGACACTACCTGCTGAGCAGATAATTCTTGTTTGGCTATCATCGAATGAGCGCACTTCTGAAGCAATCTCTTTCCTCTGATTTTGTGCTCGTCCTTCTCAGGGTCATACTCTCCCAGTCTTCCCACAGCCAACTCCAAAGCGGCATAGGCAACATGAGCTTTCAGTTGAGTCTTTGTAATGTAATCCGTAATATAATAAAGCATGGCCTTGGCAGCTGGACCGGATCCTATAAATTTAATGACCATATTACATCGAATGGCCTCAATCATGGTCTCGTTGAAATTATTAACCAGCCCATCCAGACACCACAGAGTTATCTCCCCTGTATCCAGATCTATCATGCTGATAGGAACAACATTGGATTCATCAAGGTCAAACCTGCATTCTTTAGGCTCGGGTGGGCCTCGCCAGTACTTGAAGCAAGTCGGATGATGAGTGTGAGACTGACACTGCTTTACAAGTTTATGCAAATCCTTAGACCTAGCAAGTTCCGGGTTTTGAGCTTTATCTCTCAGAGTGGGACCTCTGGTTGCACAGGAGTCAAAATCACCCAGTTCAGTATTGTAAGTGGGATTGGGGTCAGGAGGTACAGAAGTAGAGATAGTGTCATCTAAAAATGCTAGCAGTCATTTCTGGAACTCCAAGTCACCACCATTTTTCAAGGCCTTCTCTTTGATTTGATTCGGATTCAGTCCACCTTCCAACCATATGAGCATGTGACAATGCAGAGTTCCCCGTCCTTGAGCTTCGACGCAACCGTAATAAGCCTTGACCACTCCGAGGATTCCACCTCCTTCATCTTTACCTTTGGGGTCATACCCTAGAATGGTGGATATGAATGCTTTCATGTATAGATTAAAAAATCAGGCTGAAACTGCTGGGTGTAAGCAAAACTGGTATCAAACGGGATACGGATGTGAGCGCACGCAGTTGTAGCACGTGTTGTAGTAGTGTAGCGAGTTGGTGTTACCTATTGGCAACACAAATAAGAACAGATTCGAGAATATTGGGATCGTAATCCTTATATAATTGGTTCAACATGGGGAACTTTCACCAAAAGAAGCCTTCAGACAAGAGCAAATCTTTGTACGATGTGAACTTAGGAATATCACTAAGTTCTTATGACCGCTAATCTAACTATTGACGCAAGCTCAAGCATTACAGCAATGTGAGACAGTAAAAGTTGAGTTATAGTAATCTAATCAGTGAGCGTGGGGCTTCACTAAGGGATCACACAGGGGTTGAAGGTTCAACAAGTAAGTGTATTGCAGTAGATGGTAAGATGCCTCACAAGAGGGAGGCGGTCCTCTTATAAACTATATAAGTGAGTCAGATAATCATGACTCACAATGCTATGTCGAGGCGATGTCGAGGCATTTCTTTGGGAGTCATTGATCACGACTCGGAACCATTTGATCAATAGAGTAAACAAAGGCAAACAAATGTGTCGCATCCAAGAATGAACTAAATTCTTGGAGGACTGTGACAATATAAGTACATGGAGGCTTCTTATACATAGTAATTCAATTAAATAGCCAGCGAAAAATAGATACAACAGTATATCCATCACACTGGGCTTTTAGCAATTAGATGGGCCTGGTCAAAATATTTAGGTACAGTGTCTTTCGTCATACTATCCAGATTGATTTCATCCCTGGCAAGAAACTTGACAAGGGGCGAGTAAACATCGGCTGGGTTGATTGTAAGGTAGAAGCTATAAAGACCCTTGTCAATCATTGAGTCCGCATATTTGATTTCTCATAACCAACTTGGACTGGGAAGACCCAGAAACATGGGCATTTATTATATTAACCTCTTTCATCAATTTCAGAACACAATGTTCCTCCATATTATTTGCTGTCTGGCTGTCACCATTGGCAATCTGTTCGGAGACTATGTGGACAGTTTGAGGAGATATAGTTGCAAATTGGGCTGCTACATGATCAAAATTTGAGCACTTAACCTTTAGGTTGGTACTCAGAAGAACCTGTCGCCGCTGAAGCATATTGAAAGCCGTGAAGAGGAAAGAATAATGGGTCTGAAATCATCTGTCAGAAAGGTTGAACAAATGCTTCACATGAGAACACATAGAAAGTAGGCTTTTGCGCCTCGCATCCTCGCAACCTCCAATGCCATAGGGATACAAAGTCGGATATATCATAGGAAACAGAGTTGGGTTTTTGAACTCGTTAACAGGATTATTGTCATGTGGAATCCCAATATAATTTTTACCTGGCATTTTCATGTGCTCCACCGCAATTTTGAGGTTCGTCTGAAGGAAGAGGTGGAGGAACACATTCGGGATCCAGCCAAGGGACAGGGGGAGTGGGCTGATCTTGTCCACTTTGATCTTGAACCTGATCCTGATTATTGTCTGAAGTATCAGTTGGAGGACGGATTCATCATGGACTGCCTACTTACCCAATTGGGGTGTCACAAGTGCTTATATGCTGTGACACCCGCGTCTGATGCCCTTACTCATTTCCCCCAAGTCGCAGTAAGGGTATGTTCTTTCCTCGTCATTGTATCTACATTAGACTCACAGAACCTGTAGCCTACATACTTACTTGTAGTATAGGTGAATTGACTCGCTTCCCCCAAGTCGCAGTAAGGCCTACATAGTTACTTGTAGTACAGATTGCAACTGTATCTACATCCATGGTCATATCTAATTCTGAATGCCCACCAAAATCATCGGTGTCCATTTCCGACACAGAGTCCGAGGATTCTTTGGCCTGAAGATCGTCATAGTCGGGGCAGTGCAACAATCATATATCAATATCCTTTTATTGACTCTTCTCTGTTCCTTAACCAAATGTTTTCCTGAACAGCTTCCACACACAAACGTAGACAGGGCATCATCCAAGATTGCGTGATGGAAAGCCTCAACCAAAGCACATTTTTTAACCCCAGGAACCAGAGTCAGCCAATCAGACCTCAAGGCAGACAATTCTAGTTCATGTTGAGATTTCCTGAAATGATGGGAGTCCAACTTCTTACCTCGACGTAAACATTTCAAATATAACCTCAGATGTTTCTGGAGAGCAGCAATACCATCTGACGGGGTGAAATCAACTCGATGCATCTGCAGAACATGTCTCAATGGTCACTTTGAAAGTTGTTTGACTACACTGGCAAGTATATTCATTTGAGCCAGTTCTGGATCTACCGAGATTGGGGACTCCAGATCCATAGCTGGGACATGCAGATCTACATTATGAGCCTCCGACATGGCCAAAAGCGAAGTGCAGCCTAGGTGTCTGTAACCAGACCTATGAAGCCCACAATCGCCACCGCCCAGATGCATAGCAAGGATATCTCTACACTCAGGAGCCTTTTTGGTGCCCAAATCAATGCTGTGTAAGGCCCCAAGAGAAATAAGAGCAGGTCTAGTTAAAATGTCAATACCTTCGAACACAGAAAGCAACGGATGAGCAACAGAGTGCTGTGTCAGCACATCAGCACGTTTCAATGAAAGCACTTGCAGAAGGTCAGAAGCAGAGACTCCCAAAGTCTGAGACAACAAAGTAACTTGACGCTCAGAAAGGTGAGAAGCAGCCAGAAGGATACTATATGCAGTATAACTCATATGGTGAACCAATGTGAATTGTGACCCCACGGATCTGCAGCCATCATGGGGCAAGGCATGTGTACCATCCGGCAGGAAAGAAGTGCACATACAAGACAGCAAATGAAACACCAGAGTCTTCCTAGTGCCAGAGGTAGCAAACCGCCTGAAGGAATGCCATCGAGGGATAGGTGAGAGTTGAGGCAAGAGATCTCACCGACGAGCACATTCTCAAGAGGTTCCAAAGACAGAAACATCACATCCAAACCAAGAACAGGATGGACGGGACCAGATTTGGGACGTCGAGTGGAGGGGCCTGCACAGGTGGGAGAAACATGTTGTAAAGAATTAGATTCAGCATGAATAAAATTATTATTGTACAGCGGAGGAATGTATGTGGCAGATGAAGGCACAGTAGTATGTGGAGATGCAAATGAAACAGCATGCACGTGCGCAGGCTGGATACCATGCATGTATGCAGGTTGTGTACCATGTGAGGATGACAATGTAGTTTGGGGGCCATGCACGTACGCAGGCGGATTAAACCATGCGCATACGCAGGTTGGATGCCATGCGCATACCTGGGCTGACCATGCGTGTATGCAGGTTGGAAACCATGCACGTATGCAAGCGGACTACCATGCACATATGCAGGCAGAATACCATGCACGTACGCAGGCAGAATACCGCGCGCATATGTGGGTGTTGCACCCACGCAGGTGATGCACCGTGCACGGCGTATGCAGGCAGGGGTGCTATGGAAACAGTGGGGGAGATAAGCGAGGAAGCCTGCACACAGAGAAGAACAGCACCCATACCTGTATCTCCAGAAAATGTACTGGCTCCAGATGTACCGCCGCCATGGATGGATTGATGAACTGAATTACATCGGAAACTATCCCCAACGGATTAAAGCGGATAGGGCATACCGGAGGTGGAGGAGGAATCGGGTCGATGGGATAGCCCATCTGGAGCTAACGAAGTAGCATAAGGAAAAAGAAGGCAAAAAGACAGAGACTCACCTGTATCCAGGGGGTGCAAATGGTCAAAACCATTGGAAGGCTGCAATCCAAGACCGATGAGCCATTCTTGTACCCCTGATTTCCAGTCTAGGCCCATACAGACATTGGTGATGAGTCCAGGAGACACAGAGCAAGCCAATTCAATAGTGAAACTCCATGAGGACCTCCGTTGATGGTAAAAGCAAAGCGAAGAGAGCAATGAAATGGAAGCCGAGTTCGGACAAAGTCAGAAGACAAGATGGTGACCGAGATTCAAGAGACGTAGAGACATTTGAAGTGTAGACACCAGCCACCAAGATGGACATGACGAGAAAAGTTACAACTTGGGGGATGAGTGTAGAAGACAGGAGGCAAGCAGACAAATCCATAAACAACAGAACCACACAGATCCATGTGAACAACTGACTAGCTGTCAATACTTATGGAGAAGCCCAGTTTAACAGAAGATGATTGTCATGTTAGAATCAAAGATAGTATCAACCCATCGTTTTCAACTGGCGGGCTCATCATGGAATTCATCAATACATCAATCAAAAAGTACTGATTTCAATCATTACACTCAAAGTTTGTGATAGGGCGCTATAGGACCCACTAACTAAAGTTAGTGGGCATTCAAGTTCAACGTCCGTGAATTCTCCTTGTTTTCATTTGGGCTTTACGGCTCAGCTCATTGTCCGCCTCTGCAATGTACGCTCAACACCTGGTCTTTGCTCCACCTCCAATCTTGACATGAATTGGCATGGTACATCCCAAACTGTAGTTAAAACTCTCAGAGATGACGAGTCTCCCTGCTGTCCCAGGTATTCCTATCCATTTTTCCTGTTCCTCAATATATATAAATACCGACGGTTTTTTGTAAGTACATTCTAGCGCCTCCACAGTCAACTCGCTAAGCAGCATCACGCAGCGTGAGCTTCAGCGGCATCTGCATCGCATGTTCGCCCCACACCCGGGGGCTCAAAATGAACCCCATGTCCCACACCACCTCTTTGTCAGACAGCAAGAATCTGAAGGCCATCACAAGGACACTCAGCACGACTTCTGCAGATGACGGATGGTGAACACTTGAGCAGATAAGCTACAAGCCAGGGTACACACTCATCTCCAGCTGGGTGAACTTGAATCCGCTGTACACATCATGTCTGTTAGAAACATGCTCGGTGAGTTGAGTTCGACAGATATGCATACATGCACGAGCGCGACCCGCCCCAAACATCATTCTTTTCGAGATTAAACAGTGAACACCCAGTTGCAGTGTTGAATGAATCATGCACACTTACATGTGTGAGTAGATCCCCAG
Source organism: Mycena sp. CBHHK59/15 (assembly GCA_029204085.1). NCBI lineage: Eukaryota > Fungi > Basidiomycota > Agaricomycetes > Agaricales > Mycenaceae > Mycena > Mycena sp. CBHHK59/15. The sequence goes on from JARGXW010000095.1 coordinate 280,289, forward strand.
CACATGTGCCTTTGGTAGCAGCGCACACCATCGAGCGGGGTTCCATGACACGGCATCTGCACCCCAGGTACCCGAGTTCCTGTTCGCCACGTAGATCGAGAGCATGATGTCGGTGACTCGTGGGATGTGGATCGTGTTCATATTAGTACTGTCCATTGCGCGAATGGGATGCAATAGCGGCAGGACAACATCTTCACGTGTGATATAACTGGGGTCAGTTTTCGACTCGAATATCATGGTTCGGACAGGAAAAATATATATAATGTGTACTGACATGCACAACACAATCGGCACAGGTGGGAAGAGCTGCAGCATCTGGTGGCATACCGCGTCGAGGTGCGGCAGCGCCATCAGCGTGTCGTACAAGAGGTCACCCTCATGATTTTGGGTGGCATCTATGAGCTCCTGCCACAGATCTTCTTGGGTTCCTGGGTGTTGCACCAGGAGGTGGAGCGTCCGCACAAGCGCTATGCCTGTGGTCTCCATCAGCGGCGAATATTATTATTGTCCTGTGTTGGGGTGGGCAGCTCAGGGTGGGACTATATGAAGGGAAAACTAGATGCATGATATCTTTAAGAATGATCGGAATGAGTTGTCGTAAAGATGAAAATAAGGAAGGTGCTTCATACCTGTCCCAGAACCTCTGCGTCAGGCAATCAGTCCACTTGCTCAGCTTCCTCGTTTGCCCGCACTGTTCAAAGAATTATGGATCCGAAAATTCGAGGCTCTCCAGGATCTAAGGCACTCAAAATACCCATAATGTCCTTGTCTGCGACCTCCTCACCCCTGTCCAGCACGTGCTTCTTCTCATCGTAGATCTCAGTTACAGTCGCATCCATGACGTCAACGATGTCGCGGAACACATGGAGCATCTTCCAGGGTGTCAGATCCACAACAAGGCGCTGGAACTGCGGGGTGCCGATCTTCTTCGTCCAGGGCAACACAAAGGTGAACATGGGGTTGAGGTGCTTTATTAACAGTCTGGCGTGGACACACATTATTCAGCGAAACTTGGAGTGAGAGAATGCATGCAGCGTGTTACTCGAGGTCCCAAAGCGCCTGGCTGTACAGATGTACAGAATCGTCGGTGAGATTGTCGAAGGAGTATCCTAGGCCACCCTGGCCCGTGAGTTGGATGGCACAGCAGTTCAGCCAGTGCAGTATGTCAACCTACGGGGTCCACATAGATCAATGTTAGAATTTTTCTCTGGATGCTGTACCTCTGTTATATCCATGCTTTCTCGGTCCTTGACTTTCCGGTCATGTCCGGAACCGGACGGAATATTCTCGGACTCATCACGGATCACCGGGTTTTTACGCAATGAAGGATTACTGAGTGTTTCCCGTTTATCCGTCTTTATAATCCTTCTCCTTATTGTTCATTTCTCCGACATCACTTCTTCATCCTCTTTGGGACTCGTATTATTGTTATGTCCGACAGGTCACCTGACCCGCACCTTTTTAGGAATACAATTAGGACTTAGCTATATAAACCCGTAACATATGCCATGTACTTCAGTTTGATAATTAATGTTGCTTTGCTCTACGCTTTACACTGAGTCGTCCTCTGGTTAATTCCTCCGGTCCTCTTTCCTTCACCAGCAATGGTAGTGCGCACATCCTACTGTCCTGTGGTGCTTGCGTTATCCTCCCATATACTTTCCGGAAGTTCCGATCCTCCGGTTCCCGGTTCCGGTTCCGGACGTGTTCATCTTGTTCTTCCTTCGGCTCGGTATATAACAACCTCCTCGAAACTGGTGATGACCTTGCTCGTTAATCCCTTGCGGAGCTACGCAGTCTCGTCAGGGGATTGAACCTGAGGAACAATCTGCAGACCTTGTGGGTGACTCCATAGAAGACTGATGCTTTCAGGATGCAGGTCAGTTCTTAAGGAAGTTAGTGTTCCCCCGATGGCTTACTAAGTTGGCACAGGTGTAGGGTGTTGAACACTGGATTCAGCATTTTGTGTTGTTTCCGATGGTGCGAGCCTAATTCATGAAGCCTTGTGAGCAACCTCCGTTATAGAGTCTGAATTATTGAATTAACCTGACTCGACAGAGAGCAGTCCGTTTCCAAGCACAATGTCGCTGACTCTGGCAAAAGAGGATGCATTGATGCATTTCGATGCTTTGCTTGTGTCCACTTACTGGAGCGCCACATTGCTTGGCTCGTAGATGGGCTGGTCCTGAAAGAATGTGAGTGCAAAATTAATGAGCTGTGACATATTGAATAGCGACCTTGATGGTGATGTGGTACAGTGCAAGGGGGTCAAAGATGTACAGCATCTTGTACTTCACTATGATCAATGACGGTACCAAGTGAATCGGCGGCACAGACAGACCTTCAGTGGACCCTCGATCCTTACAATACCTCCATCTTAATGTCCATCAGCAACATTAACGGTTGATTCAGGATGGTGGACATACATTTTTGTGTGATCTCGTTGTGAAAGTCCCAACTGTTCAGATCGAAGAGGGGCAAAAAGTTCCCTGAGAGGAGTTTGGCATACCCGGATAGTTGTAGATGGAACACTTGCCAGTCTACACGGAATGAGAGGGTGGCCCCAGGATGTTATTGAGCAGAGATTGGCTGCTGAGAAACCGAAGTAGCCACCACACGACCCAAGTCACACCAAGGCCTACAAGCAGTTCTCGGGGGGAGGCCGACATGGTGAGTAGAAGAGTCGATGAGAAGAGCACTGATGGATAATTCTATTGAGAAACCCGGTTTCACGCAGAAACCCTGCCGTTTCGGGTAATTTTGTGGAAACCCATGCAAAAGGCTACTTGGAAACCCTTTCACAGCAATCAAGCCGTGATCAGAGTTTCAAATGCTTGAATCAAGTTGCTGTTCACAGTTGGTTCACGGCGGCGTAGCCCTTCCAAAAAAGGTACTGAATAAAAATTAAGTGTACACAGCGAGGTCCTACATACCAGATTGAGTCCCTGTGGTTTCTCAGGCTGCCCAGGTCTGATCATGAGTGATTTGCAGTTTCTCACCTTACTGTCAGGCTTGATTCTTGATGGCCATTAAGTACATGGCCTACTGTGGTTAAAGCCCAGAGTCCTACTGGACCAAAACATACCAGTACTAGTGGATGAGTTATTGTGAAAGTTTCTGTCAGAGCTATACCAGGGAACATAAGTTGAACATTCCAACAGAAGCTTGCAACAACCTGAACCACAGAAACATTTTATATGTCAGTGGAACAGAGGATGGTTCAGTGCATAGGAAAGGAAAATAGTAGGTACCATCAGGTTAATTCACTGCAGGACAGTATGTACAGTGGAAGCCATTGGAAACATGTTGACAGTGCATCTCCTGGCATCAGCACAAACTGGCAGTGCTGCTGCCATCAGCAGGGGTTCCCAGAAACCTGGCTTCCAAATAAGTGTTTGAGAAACCAGGTTTCTCAATAGAATTATCTGAGCACTGATATTGATGCCACTCGAATTGCTCATAAGGAGAGCAGCACTAAAGAGCTGTTCCCATGGCACCTTGGATGTATCGCCAAGCTTACCACAGGGCTTTCCATGTGGAAACAGATGGCTTGCATCGTCCAGAAAACATATGCTGCTTGTTCTGTTCAAATGGTGTAAATTCCAGAGAAAAAAATGCTACTACTACACAGTCCCCGGGCAAATTGGAGACGTAATTCCACAGAAGAGATAACAGGCTACAAATTTCTCTGGAGGCATACCAGCAGTGACATCAGGACAAAGTGGATCTCACAATCACTAGCACGAACCCCCCAGAAGTCAGACATAGAACGTACTGTAAAAAAAAAATTGTACCGCTGGATAGGATCGTAAAATTCTAGTTGGCCATACAAGCCCACCGCAAGGGACAAGGTGAGGGAAGACAGAAGACTTGATGTGTGAGAAGAGGATTGTGCTGCCACCCGCTTGACCTAATGGTGGCGGTGCCACACTGGGCGTCTAGAACATGTTTGCGCTTAACCAACACTTAGTTATTGTGCCAGCACTGTAGTGAGGTAAACCAGAGCGCTACTGCCGTATACTTGTTGAACCACTTCAAAGTCCATGACTTGTCTCTCTTCCTGTCACAGAACTCGGAGTGCTCAGGGTCACCACTTGCTTCTGCAAGTATCTTTCCAACTTCTTCCAAATATCAACCCTGGTTCTTTCCCGCAATCTTCAGTATCCATGTCTTCTCACCTTCCCCAAGAAATCATCGTCAATCTTCACGGCGATATTCCTGCTCTCAAATTGTTCTCCTTAGCAGCACGAACCTTCATTCATTCCACACATACTAACATATTCTGCACAGTTCTCTTGGGACCACCTCCTGGCACTCTGCAGACGGGGTGCAACCAATGCAAGAATTTCTACGACCTCCTATGTTCCGCCCCCCACATAGCTGGCCTCGTCAATGAATTGCACATTACTCTTGTGTGCTCCGACATCATTAATAACAGCGGAAATGTGTCTGATGATTCAGAACCGCACATAAGCTGGATCTTGGGCAACGAACCCCTGTCCTTAATTCTTCCCCTCCTCAACCTTCAGGCAATATCCATCATCGACAATTCACCGCCCTACTTTGCCCACCGTTTGAGCGGCTCCCATTTTTGTATGAATTGGACCACACTTGGGGACGACCGCATTGACGTGTGTGTTCACGTCCCCGCGGCTCGAGTCCGTGCAACTGCGCGGCATCATTGCCAGTCCCCTGTCCAGCTTCTCTCGCTCTTCAGCTGTGCATCCAACCTGAAAGACCTGTCCTTGTCACATGTCTCATGTGTCTCATTCACACAGCCATCGGTTGACCATGAACCATGGCCCCAATCCTTGCCGTGGCTGCCTAAGCTGCACTCCCTCACCGCATTGGAGCTTGTGGGCAGTCCTTCTGATCCTATCTCGTACATCCACAAATTGATGAAGTCATGTCCGCTCAGCCACGGTTGCATCGTGGGAGAAAGAGGTTACACCTTTTCTTGAGGCTGTCCTGTGCGGTAACTCGATTGAGCATATTCATTTATGGTCCCTCCCCCTATTGCTCGGTTAGTTCCCCAAAATTGCACTGCCATTGACACTCAACCCACCAAGGTCACACACTGACATTCAGCCCCACGCTATGCAGTTTTCACATCATAAATCCGGTGTTAGCATTACTCACAGCCCTGCTGATGGGGTGTCCTGCTGATGCACACCTTGGCGGTTCACAGTGGATACCTACAACTCGGCACTCAACAAAGTTGAGGCTCCATTGTGGAGACAAATGGTTGGGATATTAGAAACCCACCTGGTTTCAGGCATGTTGGACTCTTTGGAGAGTGTTGAAGTGCGAGGGTACCATTCTGCCAATGATAAGGAGGTGTTGGCTGCCTGGGAAACGGCGATGAGGCATGCATTTTCTGCTATGAGTCAGCAGGGTTGCTCAATGGGTCTGAGTTTGAATGTATGTTCCAGTCTGCTTTTCACTCTGAGTCTTGTGTTCTGACACTTTTTTTGTTGCTCATGTATGCAGGGAATGATGTTGATTGGGATTAATCGCCAAGATTGATGATCTCCCGTAATGATCCATACTGTTGTATGGAGGCAATGTAACGTGTAACCACCACCCAAAATTGTTGCCTATTTGTTGCCTATTTGGCCAAAAGTAACGCCAAGCCTAAAGTGACTTTTGGCCAAATAAAAAAGGCAACCATTGCTAACGTGGGGGAAGCTTTCAGCATAACACTCGACAAGCAGTTGCCTCCATACAAGTGGATACAGTACTGTACGTGACACACGATCGGGTCAGACCTAGTACCAGGTCAAACGACAATAAGTCAAAACGGGCTGAATTTACACACAATCTGATTTGGTCTTGAAGATGACTCACATCAAATTGCTTTTTGGGGGCATTTTCAGATCTCTTCTTGCCTCTAGCTGTATCCTACAGAAACTGAGAGCCCTGAGTTCTTGTACAGAAGTTAAATAATACATACAGAGTGACCTGAAGCCTAAAGAATGATAATTCCCCAACTACAGCTGATGCACCTTGAGATTTTGGAAATATCAGAAATCATGATTTGTCTTCATCTTTATACATTCCGTTGCGCACCATCCATGGTAGCTCAGGATCCCAAATGTTACAATATTGTTTCTATAAATGTTGGTTACCTTCAGGAAAAATCCATGGGTCTCACCGTGTCGGGTTCACCTCACAGCGACGCGTCAAGTCTGCAAAGGGCCAACAATTGATTTGCAACCCAAAAAGGCGATGGATGACAAAGAAAACCAGATACAAGACAAGTGATTTATGCTGAGATGATATTATCGGTGTTGCGCTGCGCGTGGTGGTGGCAAAATACACGAGAACACGTCGAATGGAGAACAGAACGCGTGATAAATAGGGTGATGACATAAGGAACAGATGCTGATCGACCAATCGGAAGCCGTGACCTGGTACTGGGTCAGCCATCAAATCTTGGATTTTGACGTAAATAATTCTCCGAGGCCATTAGAGGACCCATTATTACCAAGTTCGTACCCTCTGAATGAGCCTACGGGCAGGCATGGGACGCGATGATCTTAGCCGAGTCACGCCTGCCATATTCGGTTGCATCAAATTTCTGGCAAGCCACATCATATTTTTGCCAAGAGAGTCGTTTTGGGGGGTGCAAATCCGCTCTATTGCCTCCCCAGATAAAAAATATCTGAGCATGTAGATACATTAAAAACTCATTTATGCAGGGGACTGAATTTACAGATTGTCTGTAAGTAGATTTGGGATTGAGATATTGCAAAAAGATCCTGCTTGACCTGGTAGTGGGCCATGGACAGTCAGTAATGAAACTGATTGTCGGGATTATGTTTACGAGCTAAGGTCCATCAATCAAGTAATCTTACAGTATGCCTGACAGGAATACTATCCCCTACGGTGATCTCAGACGGTTAAGGAAGATCAGTGTATATCGTTATGACTAATCGTTTTGGTACAAATCTGAGTACGTAGATAGTCTGCAATCTGTCTTGTCATCCAGTGTAAAATTTTATTTTGCGAAAATTGGTCCATTGGTTGCCACACAATGGCATTTCCTTTGTTGTAGTCAGTTGTCCGGGTACTAGGTAAGGCCGAATATTTTGATTGCCGGCCTCGTCCTGACCTCATCTCTTACCAGATTGCCTTGAAATTATACGTGGGCCTTCTATTGCCTCTAATGCACTTTTCAAAAGCACCAATAGTTGGCAGACCCTCTATGGGGCTCATGACATACAACTAAACTTTGTGAGCACTTTGGAGCATAAATATATAAAATCTGACCATTATTTTGCCAATTGCAATGGCCACAGATACCCTACCTTGGTGTTAGACTACGAAAACATTTCAATAATGTCTTTCATTCATGTCCGAGCCAATGTTCTGTAATAATAGAGTCCCAACTTTGTCAATTGCGCTGAAAACACCAAAAATCAGTCAAAATCAGAGTACTTGGCAGATTGTTAAGGGCTAATGGGTCAGGGAGAGCGAATTTTTATCCAGTTTTTTACCTTACTATAATAGAACACATCCTATAGAGTGTACCTCAAAAGAGATCTCGCAAATTGAACAAGAAACGGTGGAGCAATACTTGTTTGTCCGAGTTCCCGGTTTGTCCGGACCGGTGGGAGACGATAGGATTTTACTAGAACACAGACCGTCAATTCTTGATTCAAGCCCAAACGGGTCCAACAGGCTGAATATGACTTGCAGTCAATTTCGGAGCTTGCTGTCGCCTTACATATCCATCCCATCCCATCAACCCTTTCCTCTTGTCTAAGCGTACCTTTGGATAATGTATTCCCAGCGCCCAGTCATTCATTCATTATAGCATGATAGGCGCGTGAGGAGAATGGGTAATATTTCCTGGGACGGCGCGGAGACTGCCAGCTCGGAATGTAAGATATCCAATGGACAGTTTTCATGACGGCACCACACCCAGCAGCCCGCCAAATCCCAACAACAGCACATGCATTAAACTTTAAAACACGCCTCTTGCTTGGCGGTGATCATCATACCATAAGGCGCGTCGAGGAGCGGTGATAGCTGTACAGCACCGCCGAGGATCGCCCTGATGTCTGACAGACTCAGATCGCTATGGAGGTCTGTATTCCCCCGATTTACGCGCACGTAATATGATCTAATTACCCTGCAGGACTGCCTGGTCTCGAAGGACGACATTCGAAAGGGGGTATGTGTACGCAAACCCCTTCAAATTTAGCTAGCGAATACAACGGAGAGCGACGCCGCGACGATCGTGCGTTTGGAGTGCTAATGAGTATAGGTTCTACCGGACGTTCTTCTCCGGAATTGCTTCTAGTGGCTCATGCAGGGTTGTACCCCCCATCACGTACACAGCAGACAACCATGTATTTTTTGTTGCCTGAAAAGGAGGTCGTGCCGGACACGGGACTCGCTACAAGCCCCAGGTTCACGGCGAGAAGGCGACGCGAAGGATTGAGCTCGCGCTACCGGACCCATTTTGTCGATTTCCACTAGCGCTGGAATCTGAGAGATGCCCGGAAAACGTGCATGGGCGGGGAACGACTGCAACTCGAATGCAAACGACATTTCTCCACTCTTAAGTCAGAAGCCCGCGAACTTCACTCCTTTTTATACAACTCGAACACGCGGATCTCGAGCCCCAGAATCGCCTGCGCCATCTCGCTCAGCGCTGCGACGAGCGCCGCGTACTCGGGCGAGTCCGCGAACTCCGCGTTCGTCCACTCGTGGATCACGAGGTACTTGAGCGGGCGCGCCTCCCCGCGCTGCGCCGCCGCACCGTGCTCCGCATGGCTGTGCAGCACGCACCGCCGCATGCGCCGCCAGCCGGGCACGCGCGAGAAGGCGTCGGTGTGCTCACCGTCGTGCCACTCGTGCAACGCGTCTGCGGCGTCGGGCCGGATGTCCACGCTGGCGACGTACAGGAACTCGTGCGGGGACTTCACGGCAGGGTGCATGCGGCTGGCGGCAAGCGTGTACACACGCCGTTCATACGTGGGCAGCAGCGCGAGGATGTTGGCGGAGGCGGAGGCGCCTGGAAATTGCGCGGCGGCGCTGTCGAGGACGTCCGTCGACGCTACGTCGTACAGTGCGAGCCACGGGGGATCTTGCGCATCAATCGCTTTGTACCGGACGCCAGTGTGGAACCCCGCAATCGCTGCTTGGGCAGGCATGTGCTCGGCGTCGTACCAGGCTATCCATTTATCCCGTCAGTCCTGAGCATCCCGCAGATAATTACCAACCATTGAACGTCTCGAGCGGCACAGCGGTTCCCGGGTCGCTGTACTCGAAAAGCAGGGCTGGATGACTCTCTGGTGTGCTCATGCTGGAATCTTTGTCGGGGAGAATATTGTTGCGCACGTACCTGCCTCGGGCTGATATACTCCTCAAAACGTGGTAGCCTCCGAGGCGCATGACAGAGCTGTAAGCGGTGGGGCTAGCTGAAATTTCGGCACGACACGAGAAAGGAGATATGATAAATCGGGTGATAAGCACCGCTTTCTGCCCGTGTCGCTGGCCAACGCCACATTCCTTAGTAAAGACTTCTGGTGAAACAAAGACCGCGTTCGCGCATATACCGTATTACAGCCGGGTTCCGGACCACAAACCAACTCGCAGCTGCAAGCGGAGATCCGGCGAAAAAAAGAGAGGAATGCAGTGGTCAGCGTCGGCAACTCTGCTTGGGTCACACCCCGTTCAACTCCGAGTCGGAGGTGAGATACGTAGGACTCTCCCCGCTCCTTTGCGTCAAGACATGAGGCAGAAGTGCCAGCCACGAGGCATTTTGCGTTGGTCGTGAGAGGAGCAGGATGGAGCAGAGTCGAGATTTCAAAAGCTTCAAAGTTGGCCGTCGCGAAGCGCGACCATCAGGAAATGTGTCGGAAGCGGATCTAGACGGGTGGCGCTGCCGATCACGCAAAATCTGATGGGAGCCATATCTGGCCTCGCCAGCGCGATATCAGCAGTTTGTCTGTCACGGTAACCCAGACGTTCGGTGTGATCCGGCGGAGTTTGAATAAATGATAAGAAAAAGATGGACCCGGATCACACCAGAACGTCTGGGGCATTTGGTATACAAACACCCCCATCGAGTCACACTCCCATGTCACACTTGGGTCGACATCGTCTCTTGTATGTTCCAGCACTCTCAAAACCTTCCCTAAAGTATCCCATCTCAGATATACAATGCATCTTAGTATTTGAGCAAATTTTTCTGGCTGTATGGAGGTCAATAGAAGGCTAAATTGCACCAAACCATGTCATTTCCCAAATGCTATCAGCTGGGCCAAAAAGCAAGTAATAAAATTAGGGAAAGCTGCCAGATCCAGCCCAGGATGTATATGAATGTCTTAAAACAGCCCTGAGGTCAAAATTTTGGCAGGAGGAGGACAAGACAAGGGGTGTGACGCGATGGGGGGTGTTACATACTAAATGCCCCAGACGTTCTAGCATTTGCGTCCATCATTTCTTAGCCGAACTCCGGGTCTCGAAGCCGACAATCCACTGTGATGAGTCATCGTCTCATGATCAGGGTATGGAATGCTTGCAAAATAGCGGACCCAATGCCCTGCTATTGGATTGGGGTATGAAATGCTTGAAAAATAGCGGATCCGATGCCCCGTGCATGGTTTACCTGGCCGTCTGGTATGGAAAGCTTGACAGGTATGGAAAGCCTGAAAAATGGTGGACCCGATGCCTCAAATAGTGGACCCGCTGCCTGGCTATGGTGGACCACTTGCATTATCCATAATGGAGTCCCCTCTGGCTCATATCTGGGGGAGCAATGTTGGTCTGTGCCATGCTCCACGTCCGGGAAGACGCTTAAACTATGTTTTGACTGCCCGAGCAGAGCACGTCCCAAGTATGACGTAAAAACTGCTGTTAGCCAAATCCCGGCAGGGTCCCCTTGTGGGATAGGCGAAAATAAGTCGGGGGACTGCTTATCAAAACCATCCGAGTGGACCGGCAGGTCTCAGGACACCCTGCGCCTGGCACTTTGTGCAAGGTGGTTAGTCGCATGGCGGTAGCGCGTGCGGCGAGACAGAGAGTCTTCATGGATGCGGATCCGTACGAGGTGCCAGTCCTCAAACGAAGCAACCAGGAAGGCAACGGGAAACTGCCCTAGAGTCGGTGGGTGGCGGGCCGTGGCATGTGATGGTTAGTAGCCCCACATGGCTGGAGAGTACTAAATCCTCTGTCGGTCTGCATCTCTGAAATGTGATGCAGGCTTAAGTTGATTCCTGCTGACCCTTCCCGACTGTCAAGCCCATGCATATATAAAAAAAGGGTTTACAGCCCCATGGGTGCCGTTAAGGCTATGGGGAAGGGGTGGGCCTCGAAAGAGAACCCTTTACGGTGGGACACATGAGGGGGTTTTAGTGGGTATGTGACCCATAATTGATAGACATGGGATAGGATAATTCCTTCAGGTCGAAGTCCCACACTGGTTAAATAATGTGCGTAACGGCATTTCCTCCTGGACAACTTCCCTGGCAAAAACTGGCCCACAACCAGTAACCCAAGCGGATGAACTTGGAATGCTTCTGCAGACTGAGTCTCATTATCCCAAACGCTCCAAAAAAAAAAAAAAAAAAAAAAAAAAAAAATCTTAGCCGAACTCGCGTGTCCTGGATCATTCCGGGCCGATGCTACAAGAACGTCTGGGTTACCAAGACAGCAGTTTGTGACCTCGTCAGCTCAATGCCATTTTCAAGCTCAACGTGATGGAGCGCAAGATGGCTACCGTTCTGCAGGGTACTTGCGAGCACCGATATCTCCTTAGGATGTACGTACATATTGTGTACGAAAGCACCATTTTACTGCAATATGTCCTAACGACAATCCAAGTGTGCGAGCATGATGTACGGTAGGAGCAAAACTAAAAGTCCGCAGAACCAAGGTCCTCTGGGAATTCCTCATCGTCCTCGGGCTCGAAATCTTCTTCGTCCACTTCTTCCGCACCGCCACCCGCCTCCTCATCATCCGACTCTTCATCCGACTCGCTCTCGCCATCCGATTCATCTTCATCGGAACCCGAGTCGTTATTGACACGTCCACTGATGTCGAGTTCGTCGTCCGCTGGCAACGCGTCCAGGTCATCATCGTCCATTTCCGATGTCCCGATGTTGAGATGACCAATTCCACCGCCAAAGTAACGCATAAACATATCACGATCCACAAATCTGAAGGGATGCATATCAGGTCAGTGAAACGAACCATTACGAACATAAGGATGACATACACATTGACATGATAAGTCGTCCAATCTTTGGTATCATCTAAGGCGCGTGCAGCTGTTACATCTCGGGTAGCCAGAAGATCATTGGTGCGTCCTCCAGCAAAATCAGGGATGAGATGACTGCCACGAATGACTTGCGCAGGATCCAGAAACCCGAACGGGTATGGGTCGGACTCCAGAACAAAACCTACTTTGGGTAGCCGAGCCCTCTTGATTCCCGTGCGATAGCCTGGCTCGACACCGAGCCATCTAACCCAAAGGAAATCCATTGGCATAGGGGTCGTAGAATCGGATGGAGTAACGCGAAGAACATTAGCATGGAACACACCAAGTAGCTGGCAGTACCAATATGGGTGTGCCCCGCCTTCCGTCTCGGGTGAGCGAACCATGAGAAAGGATGAGGTGCGAGGGTTGAGTGTATCCTGATCTCAACGGACATCGTATGTCGTGTAATTGACCCGGCGTGTTCTGGAGGCATAGATCTTGTTGTTAACGATACGCATGGTGTTTCTGTCTTCTGGCGTGAATTCTTCGTGAGTGTCACCATCGAAATCACGGTTGAGAAGCCGCCCAAGAAGGTGATCCTGGAGTTTTGGAATAAAATCCTGCGGCACGCCGTTAGAGAAGGAAAGCCAGAGATATATCACTTACCACCATCGCAGGATCCCCTGTCCTGGAATTGAAATGGAAGATGTCCAGAGGATTTCGTCTGGTCCAACTGGTGTGGTGGTGGACATCCGGTGGTGTGGCGCCAAGCGGATCGTCCTGGCCAAATGCAACGTGATGGGCATGCTTTTTGCGTGGACTCCGTGCAGCGGAAGTCCGTGCAGCGACTCTTGCGCGTGCGAGCCGCATATAGCGAGCCCCGATCTGGGCCGTGTGCTTTCGTTTATTGGCCAACCCGTACATCCGCTTCACGAGCCGGTGAAGACTTTCACCCTGAATCAATTTTGGTGAGCAGCAGAGTTATTAAGGAAGTGGAACTCATAAGCTGTGTTGAATATGAATCACTGGGACCAAAGAGCCGAATGCTTGGCACGTAGTTGCCCATCGCATGCCATTTGTATGTATTGAGATTAAGGGTCTTCTCTTTCTTCAATTTGGGCGGCGGTGCGGGAGCGGTAGTAGCAGCGGAAGTCGCAGCCGCTGGACCGGCAGCCTTGGCTGCAGCTGCTGTTGCTGCCCGCTGCTCATGCCGGCCATGTGCAGCGGTTTCACGCAGCAACTCAAACGTTTTGAACTGCGAGCACGTCGTATTTTTGAATTCTTGCATGAGCCGTCCAATTTCAGGCATCAACTTTGTCAAGTGTTCAAGTGTCGGGTCTGTATGCATTCGGAGTTTAGCACAAGCATGCCATTCGGCCATCCAATAAAGTAGTTTGAGCACGTGAGCATTGTGCTCAGGTGGGAAAAGACCATCAAAAGCCAGAATGGCGCATTGAAGGAGATCTTCAAAGTCCCGGGCACCGAGTTTCTTCATTTCCGAGGCATTGGTAGTGAAGCGGCGTATCGTGCCTGTTCCAAAACGTGGCATCTGGCGGTATCTACTCGTCGAAAGGTCAGCAAGATTTACTACATATGTAACAGGCTCACCGTCGATCGAGCTCGACCACCAAGTCTTTCCCATTTGGCAAAGCATATAAAAGACGTATGAGATGAATAAACAAATTCTTCCACACCCCTAATTCAAACTCGTGCATGAAATCAACAACCAGCATTCGGTGGAGATTAAAATCACTGCCAAGACGCTCCATAAATGTGTTCTGCAGCAAAGGTCAGGTCAGTTGCTATGGGATCACGAAATTTAGTGGGACCTACCAGAGTAGGAACAGATGAGGTCTCCTTGAGAAGGTCATCGATCTTACTCGATCCAATGCCAAACGCGGACACATAGATGTGACGCTGGGCACTGCGGATAGCGTCGCTGAGATATTTACGAACATTCGTGACTCTGGCGGAGATATCACGAACGAATCCCATTAGGTGTAGTTGGGATTTCGGTGTAAGGCATCGCGGACAGGGGCAACCCCCACCGTCACGGATTGTTGCAAGCAGCACCCTAAAAGTGATACGTAAGTATGACAGCAGGCTCGAAGGTGAGACATACTTCTCCGGATAATCGGCAGAATATGTGAAAAGACATGGATAGATGCGACACTCAATGCCATCGGCACATGTGATCACGATCCCATATTTGTACGCATGAAGAAATTCATCGTCCAGGAGATGCTTCCAAACAGTGTGCATCAGCTCCCGGCGACAATGGGTGAGGATATCGCTTTTTTGAGTTGCCCACTTAGCATGGAACTGGGAGATCATGTCCTGAATCGAGTCAGGTAGCTTCAAGAAACGATGATCAGATTTAATTTAGGCATCAAATGTTCGACCAGACTCACCGAAGGAATATACGCAACATGGTGTTCAGCCCCGGCATTTGGTTGGACACGAATGTACTTGGAGAGATTACCAAAGAGCATGTAAATGGGCCAAAGTTTTGCATTGCCGAAATTGGCAAGATGTGTCGAATCAGACCAAAACATGAGCACTGCAATAACCTTCTCGCGTTTACATCCAAGATCATCAGGGGGGAGTTTTCCGTGCCTCTGAATGTAGTCGTGCTCTGCAATGAACGCGTCAGAGTTGAATAGTTCGCTGAAAACCCGGATCTGTGTAGCACTGCTTCGGATTTTGTGAAATAGTTTGAACGGGGCAAAATGGAAATGCCGAGAAAGGGGATCCGCAAACGCTGACTTGATCACGGACACGAGACTCCGGTAATAGAGGCCAGGCATGGCAAACGTTCTGGATGGAACAGTTGTAGAGCCGGAAGGCACTTCAATATTTACGCTGGTTTCGTTGAAGTCGCCGAGAAGTGGGAAGGCTGCTTTAGCATCTTTATCAACCTGTTTATTCGCCCGACCAGCATCGAAACCCTCCAGTTCGTTGACATCGAACCCCGGATCCTGCAGAACATCGTGCACAAGTGAATCGAGCTGACCCTCGGATTTCGTCGTATTGCCATTTTTGAACCAATTCATGAGGAGCGAGGTCGTCCAATTTATCGTCGGAGGTATGGCTGCAGAGCGCGTAGTCGGCAGAGTGCGGCGCTGGGGGAATTGATTGGACAGATTGTCCAAGGATATTAATGAATCTGGATCGTACGTAGGGCCATGGAGGTAAGTGCGCCAGAGGCCAAAGGTATTTACAATGGTTTCGAATGTGTCTCGAACGATGAGAACTACATGAGGAAGAACTCTCTCTGCAGGTGCCTCGGGCGGAGGGAGATTTTCGACTGGAGGTAGAGGTTCGGGCAGGATGTCCCTGTAACGGCCGGGCAAACGAATATTTCGCCTCAGTCTGCCCGCCTGTACATCAGAAGGAGGGGATGTGACGGGCACAGTCCAAGCTGGGGACACCATTTGCTGTAAATCATCCGACCTGGTGGAGGTGTCTTGAGTCGGATTCTCTTCAATGTCCGGCATATGGAAATCATCGGAGACACAGGTGTCGTGGTCCGTGAAGGAGGGACCCGGCGAGCTATGGGTGTTCTGAGTGCCAAAATAATTAACAAAAGTCATTTGCAGATAAAAACATATGCGCACCAAAACCGAGCCTCGTCGTTTTCGTTGCTCCAGAGCAGCCAGAAGCAGTTTCCTCTTCATCCCACCAGCTCTAGACTCATTGATATTCCCTGCTGCTCCCACGGCTACCCTCTCCTGCCTGACTGCAATTTGTTGGCGCTGGAATTCAAACCACTTCCCGCATGAGTCTTGATGTCAAGTTAGGGCTCCGGCGGATCCAACAGGTGCCTTGCATTCTGGCGCGCCACAGAAGAACCTGCCAGCGCCGGACATGCAAATGAGAAGGAAAAGGATGAGCAGAAAATGTAGAGAAGATATGAAGCCGTGGAGCGTCGACGTCGTTGGGCGGCGATGCCCATAGGTGAGTAGGCAGCGGGACAGTCGTCTTCATTATCGGCCGGGTCACGGTAATACAGTATTCGGCTCTGCATTTTCAAATTGCGTAGCACGATCACATGCAACCGCTGTGATCAGTTTGTTGACTGTTTGATGCAAGTGAGCGCGGAATATAAAAGGCTGCCCGTTTTTGTTGCCTCTCGTTCCTTCCCCCCATCATCCGCCCTCCTACCATCTGTCTTCCACCATGGCTCAACGCTCCCATGCATCTAGCCCCGGGCCCTCGCGCTGCCACTCCCGCAGCCCACGTCGCCACTCCCGCAGCCAGTCGCGCCACAGCTCCAGCCCGCCGTGCCGCCGCCCTCACTCACCTGCGCATCGAGGGTCATCTCGTGCATCTCAACGCTCATCGAGCTCTCAAGGACGCAACACAGAGCAAGACGATGACGGTGCGACCCCTGGCGTCGACTATAAGGCCGCATTCCTTGCCTTGCAAGCGAGCAACGAGTTCCAAGCCCAGAGGAAGAGGAAGCGCGACGGATCCGAGTGAGTACCAGACCACACTGTGCCTTCATTGATACTCATCGTCCCCAGGAAAACGGTTAGCACACAGGCAATGGGTCGAGGCATTCGGATGCTTGCAGCGCTGTTCGGCGAGATACCCATGATCGTCACGGATGCCGAGGCCTACGCGCTGGACCGCTACGGCGACGACGATTTCGACGAGTTTTCCGAGAACCTCACGGACCAAGAGTCTGCCTACCTTGCGGACAAACGAGAGTGAGGACACGCTCTGCCCGTTCTGGGAGTTCACTGATCCACTGTATGCCCGTAGATGCGAACGAAACCTCGGGGCCTACCAGCAGATCATGCGGCTCGTGCCAGCCCTCAAGCACAAACTGGTTGGGACAGGCGTAGGCACGGCCGCGGCTTTGATTGACTTTTATGCTGCAGTACGTCGTCGTGATATAACCTGCTTCCTACTAACATCCAGCCGACAGCTCCAGAAGGGCGCCAATGACTCCCGCAGCGATGACATTGGAAGACTTTCGAGATCGCTCGGTTCTTGGATTAATGCAGACCGGGATCGTCCCGACCTTTCTGTGTTCGACCACACTCCGTCCATCGTGGATCAAGAAGGCAAGACTATCAGACAGTACGCGCCATTGTTGTATGACGACCGCGTGAACCGAGGTGTGGAACACTACCTTTGCGGTGGATTGCTGAGTCCTATTGAGCTTGACTGGGGCAAGAAAGAGTATGCTCAACTTGAAGTTCTGTTCGTGATCTGCTGACTCATTGGCATCAGCATCCGAATCCAGCTTTGCGCTGGCACCGTCCCCTCAGCAAGAGCTTCTTCTGCTGCATTTTCTACTTTGGCTTCAATGGTGACCCAGACGATGTCGATGTGGGGTTCTTGAAGAGCAGATATCTTGTAAAGGTATGGTTTTCGCTCTGCCCAAGACACTCGATGACTGGTATTATTCGCCACGTCAAAGGGATACAAGGCTGTTTTCACCGGTCCCTCGTCAGCAAAGACAAACGATTTCGAGAACACCCCACTTTAAAAGAGGCCCAAGACCACGAGTAAGGTCCTCTGCAAGCCTGCCTGCGAGATCTTCCACATGGATGGGAAGGTGACTCCCCGCTCCATTGCGTACATTGCTGTCATTGTACGTGCTTGAGCTTCGGTTTCTTGCCCATTGCTTACTCCTTTCTCAGGAGCATTTTGCGTTGACGAGCGCCCACCATTGGACCCCTGAATACTATGGCTTCTCATACCCACAAATGTATAACTTCATTGTCGACTACTTCGAGGCCCCACGTGAAAGCACACCTCACAAGGCGCATGTGGAGGCCCTACTAGAGTGGTGGAACAAGTGTGTTGTCTATATCCTATCTATCATCGTGGTCTAACCCCTCGTGCGCCAGGCAAATTTTCCCCACCCACGCCTCATCTGCGCGTACCCACCACACGGCCATCACATCCATGGCAAAATTGCAGGCCCAGCGCCGCGCCCGGGTGGAACGCGTAGAATAGTCGTACCTGCCATGTAACTGCGCTCCCAAATATATATATTTTTCCTGCTCCAATTCTCGTATTCAGTCGGAACTGCAAGCAAATGGCAATTATATTGGGAGGAGCAATAGTCTGGCACTATGCTCGTACTGGGGTCTGCAGTACATCTGCGCTGACCATAGCTCACAAGATGAGTGTGCGCTGGCACGGCCCTCACAAGGTGCTCGCCAGCTCACCACCAGCTCTGATGGATCTCGCCAGCGCTCATCCGCGCTGATGAAAGTCGCTAGCTTCATTGAGCCCGTTATCAGCCAGTAAGGTAGTCGCCAGTCACTATCATCGAGATCACGTGCATGATCGTGACAGATTTTGGACAACATTAAGCTCGACCACAACATATTGTTTATTCATTATATGACCTAGAATGCATGCATTGAGGTCCTGGGTGACCTTCCTAGGTCACCATTTCTCGGGG
Organism: Mycena sp. CBHHK59/15; assembly: GCA_029204085.1. Lineage (NCBI taxonomy): Eukaryota > Fungi > Basidiomycota > Agaricomycetes > Agaricales > Mycenaceae > Mycena > Mycena sp. CBHHK59/15. Next base: position 298,930 of record JARGXW010000095.1, read on the forward strand.
AACTTTTTTTTCGTTGAGCATTGTGGGGGAAAAAAAAATCAACAAAAATGGACTGCCAAGCGTCCGTTTGTGCGTTTGCCGCGGTGATGCCCTGAGGCGCCGAAAATGTTTGCCGCTTATGTAATCAGGCACGTGCCATCATCCCGCCTTTTTTTCGCCGATGCCAGCCCCGCCACACCGTGTTCCCGATGCCAGCGCTGAAGCGGAAAGTGTGTACTGCTAACTTGGGCTCATTCTCGCAGGTATTTGACACGCTTTGACACACTTTTCATGTCTCAATTACCCGCAATATGCAGAAGAAGAAAAAAAAAACTGCCGACACCCTTCCATCCGAATCTGAGGATGACATTCGTGATATTGGCAGTCTACATCCACCGTCCGACCAATTTGAAGATGCAGACATGCCATTCTCCCCTCTGGAGGATCATCTATCAGACGGGGCGAATCAATTCTCACAGAGTTATCCGAAGACTTGGGTGACATACCGGTCTTCGAATCAGAGAATCTTCTTATCCGATGGCTGGACGCGGGAAAGGAGAAGCTGTCCAAAATCATGTCGAAACTCGAACCGACAAATACCAAAGGGCGGGGCCAATATTACCGAACTCAGCCGGGCGGTCAGCCAGCCGCCAGAACAATTAGACTGAAAAACCAGCAGGACCGCGACACGCGTAAGCAGCATGGGAAGGGCATCATGGGCTGGCTTCAAAAGCCGTCACCGCAGGTGGCCGAGTCAGTCAACCCAGCTGTATGCAACAGAAGTGTCGAAGTTCCTGGCCCATCAGTGATTGACAATGACACCCACGCTGCGCCGCTGGGTGATAATTCTGGCCGAAAAGTAACCATTGAAGAGATCTTGGACGAGGAGGATTTGCAGAGGACCATTCTGTCTCTGTCAGAGGTTAGTTTGCTGGAAGAGGATGGTCTTGGAGAGCTGCCAGAGGTTTTTCTCGTCTCGACTTGGGCGACAGCAATGTTCCCAGTGATATCCCATCTCCCCCACATCACCCTCAGCGCCGCCAACATCCCCTTCCGAGGCGCAGCGTGTACCGCTGCCGGCCGGCCAGATTCCCTGGACTCACGCAAACATAACATTTTTGTACAAGCCCCAGCCGCCCAGGGGGATCTTCAAGGTTCCATCCGCTGAGCAGGTCAACGACTGTATAGAAAAAATCCACAATATTTTGCACCCCTCGCGGGGTCCAAATACACGCGGTTACAAGAATCCTGACCTGAATATGGTCCTGAGATCTCGTCTAGAGGTGATGGTCGCCTTTTTGAGGCTGTATGCTGCCGGAGGGTACACAGATTGGGGCGGGTCGGCAGATGTCATTGCGATCTCGGCAGGGAAAGGCCCGTGGCTCGCGCGTCGACTGCATGAATGGGTCATCACATTTGTGAAGGACAACGAAAATCTGCCGATAGCGCAGTACGGAAAGTCAAATTCTTCCATTCTCGAGGACGAAGATCTTGCACAAGAAATCAATCTTCATCTCCAGGGCAACGGCCAGTACGTCGCGGCGCAGGATATCGTGAATTACATGGCGACAGACGAAATGAAGGCCTGGCTCAACCTCAAAAAGGGAATATCACTTCGGACCGCACAGCGATGGATGGGACGGATGCAGTACCGCTGGCAGAAGGAACCAAAGGGGATGTTTGCAGACGTACATGAGCACGAGGATGTGGTAAAATATCGGCAGGAGGTATTCCTGCCCCGCTGGCAGGAGCTTTCGAAGCGAACCCGGAAATGGAATAAACGGGGTGCAGAGGATGACGGTGAAGATTCGGAGGAGGAGACGCCAGAGGAAAATCCCAAGAAACCGCGGAAACCGCCACCTGATGACGAGGAGTGGGCCGAGCCTGTATGCTCCTTCATCGGAACACCCAACAGCAAGATTATCATCATCTGGCGGCACAACGAATCAATATTCTATGCGAATGACCGCCGCAATCAGATGGGTACACACCGATGAAACTGCCAAGTGCTATGCCAAGGGCGAAGGTGCATCAATGATGGTTGCGGCGTTCATGTCGCCAGATTATGGATGGCTTGCACGGATGACTTTGCGCCCCGGGAAAAATTGGGACGGGTATTACACCAACGAAGAAATTCGGGCACACGCAACGATGGCCATGGATATTCTGGATAAAGACCGGCCACATGAGCAACATGCATTTGCATACGACAACGCTACTACCCACACCGCATGAGCACCCGATGCACTGAGCGCCTGCTTGATGCCAGTCAATGTTCCCAACTTGGCGATCAAAGGACGAAAAAATTTCCTCTGCAAGATGAAGGGACTGGATGGTAAGATAACCCTTGTTCGCATGCGAGATGGTGTTTTCCCAGATGGTGGGGTGCAATGTTTCTATTTTCCTGATGGACATCCGAAAGCAGGCCTTTTCAAAGGCATGCGGAACATCATTCGCGAGCGGAACGTGAGAGGAGCCGGGCTGCCAAACCCGGATAACCTTCTGGCCGAGTGCAAGGGTTTCAAATGCCCTCCCGGACGCTCTGACTGTTGCTGCCGCCGAATTCTTTTTACGCAACCCGATTTTACAAGCCAGAAGTCGATGTTGGAGGAACATTGCGAGGCGCGAGGATACCAAGTCATTTTCTTCCCGAAATTCCACTGTGAAACCAACTGCATCGAGCAGTGCTGGGGTTTTGCAAAGCGAGTCTATCGCATGTTTCCGATATCTTCAAAGGAGGAGGATTTGGAGAGGAACATGAATGCGGCTCTCGACGCGGTTCCATTGAAATCCATGTGGAAGTAAGTTCATCATTTATGATTTCGGGCAGTGCTGATCATAAAATCTCAGATTTGCAACACGCTCAGAGTGTTTTATCGATGCCTATGACAAGGGACTGAGCGGATTTCAGGCGGCGTGGGCAAACAAGAAATATCGGGGCCACCGGGTCCTTCCGAAGAACATTAAAGCTCTTTTTACCAAGTACAGAACCCCGAAAGCATAGTATTACCGTTGGCTAGAGACATCTATTTTTTTGGGCCGCTGTCGCGCCGTCTCAGTCCTATATACATTTATTTATTTTGCGCCGAGGATTTTTGCCGCGTTACTACGTGACATGTCACATCCCCGTGACCTCGATGATAGTGACTGGCGACTACCTTATGAGCCGACCCATCAGATTTCAGGAACTGGCGATGCGGACATCAATTTTCCGTCGCTATGAGCGTGAATCAGCTTTGCGCGGATTTCCTGATGACATGATCGGCGATCCGGGCCGGTCGCCGAGTTGGTTGGGAGAATGATTGGCACCGCCATCGCCTCGTGGTAAGCGCACGTGTGCAAGCGAGCACTGCCACTGATGCGCTGCAAGTGTGGGAACTACCTTATAACCTTGTCCCGGCTGAGCCCAAAATTTGGGCAGTTTTACCCTATGGCCTTCTGGACCACTTTTACTCTATCTCGGACAAGGTTTAAGGGGGTGAAATCACGATTTTTCTCTGAGCCCAAATCTTTGGGTTGATGTCCGGGAATTGGTCTGTTCTGGTGTGTTATATCAATTCAAAGTCTTTGATCAGCACAGATGTTCGCGCCAAACCTACACTTTTCCGTGGCTCCGGGCCCATACACACCAAAAAAAAGTTCCGCGTGATTTACTCTATGGCGGACGAGGTTCCCTGGTTTTCAGGCTATATCACAGACTAGCCTAGTACTTGATTTCTGTGAATCGCTATAGCCCATGAATATGTCGATACAAATACAATTGTTCAAGTACTCTTGGCAATCCTGTAGAAGCCGGTCAGATGGTCCAGCTGGTGTTGATGAAATCTACATCGTCAGAGTCGTTGTCCTGAATCTCTGAGTCTGACTCCGACCATAAGCGCCAGGATTTCGCGATCACGTGGGCATGTAGGCCCAGGAGAACTTTAGGTTCGGATCAAGCCGCCGTTCTCACATGACATCCACGTGCTTCACAGGGCTTTGTGAGAAGGGGCTTGTGCCAAGATCAAGAAAAAGGGGGATGTGTTCTTCACGTTTTGCTGCCTCAGAAACCGCGAGGTCCAAATACATGTATTGTAGCTAGTAAGTGCGGGAGTGATTTTGCCGACTCAGAATTCTTTTATGTGATCATATTACATCGTAAGGTGGTAGTCATTCAGCCCTTTCCATCGCGAATAGCGCATCGCAAACCAGTGAAGAAAATATTTTTTAGTATAGATAAAAATATTCTGAAGACACATAATTCTAGATAGGATGTTCGCACAGCTCTCAGACATTTATCCCGAGTGAATCGATCCTGAATTGCATTTTTTGAGCTGGTCGCGGAATCCACCAAATTTGGCAATATATGTCATCATCGTGTCGCGTCTCCTCTTCACTCTCTGCATTCGCACATCACCATCTCACCTCATTTGGCGTATTACAATGTCTGGCAACGCTCCCAAACCACCGCGGACGCCTCAGACACCCCACCACCGTCCCTTTTCACCCATCCCTTCACGGTCACCCGGCACTCCTCGACGGCACATACCTCCGCGCTCGACGCGTCTTCAGGGCATCAAGGAGTGGAAATTCACCTTTGACGAGACTCGGGCAATGGTTATCGACAAATTGAAGCTTCACTACGTACCCGATGACTGGCAAATCCACTTGATTATCCGGATTCTGCACGGGTATGACTCTATCTTTCTGGCTGGGACTGGGTACGGGAAAAGCCTTATTTTCGAGGCGGTTGCGGTCCTGGGAGGAAGAAAAAAGGTCACGATTATTGTATGTCCATTAAAAGCCCTGGAGGCAGACCAGGTACTCATGAATTTGCGTCGATGATTTTACTTCAGTCGAGCCTTACTTTACCACTTTTACAGGTTAAGCAGGCTAATGAAAAGGGTATCAGCGCCCTTGCCATTAACGAGGACAATACCAACGACCATACCGTCTGGAGGAAGGCCGAAAGAAGCGCCAAGCTCGTCTATATTTCTCCTGAAATGGCTCTGTCTGACCATTTTGGGAGGCTGTGGATGGGCGCAAGATTCAGGAGCCGAGTTAATGCCCTAATCGTCGATGAGGCCCACTGCATCGATGAATGGGGTGAGGAGTTTCGCCCCATGTACCGGCAGCTTCACCGGCTTCGCAGTTACACAGGGCAGGAGGTCCCCTTTGTCGCTTGTACCGCCACCTGCGCAACAAGCACATTCAATATTATTTAGAGCTCTCTCGGCTTTGGACACCGCCCTTTCTGGGGCCTAGATGCGGGCTCCAAACGAGCGAATCTGTTCTTCCTTACCCGCCCCCTCACAAATGCACACAATCCCATCCTCGACGTCCTAAATATCTTACCGCCAGATCTTGATGACACATCAGATCGCGCTCGTATCCCAAAAATATTGATGTACCATGGCTCTGTGGCCGGCACCACCAAGGCAAAAGCTGAATGGAGACGCACACTACCAGCGCACTTGCGCAGCTGCGTTGTTTCGTACTCTGCCGACATCTCAGAGGCCGCCAAGAAGGACATTTGGGAGGGATTTCTGTCCGGCCGGTACCGGATTCTGTGTGCAACTGACGCCACGGGGATGGGGTGCAACGTCCCAGACGTCGAGTATTCAATTGTCTTTGAGTGTCCGAAGTCCCTTGCCGTTCTAGTTCAGCGCTGGGGTCGTGCCGGCCGCAACCGCACGGGCATTGGCACTTGCATTTTCTTCGTGCAGCCATGGGCATATAGGCCGGCCCCTCCGGAAGTCGGACTTGCTGTTCAGCGCTTGAAGGGAGAAGACAAGATAGTGATTGAATCGCAGTCACAAAAAGCCTCGAGAGGGAAACTCGAGCCGAACCTTGAGGTGTTCATCAATTCCGGCACTTCATCAGAAGGTACGTACTTACTTCTCCATCGTTCGCTTTACGAGACATTGATCCACAGCTATGTAGCATGCTCCCACGTCTTCCTCGCAAAGCTATTTCGTCCGGAAACCGGTCTCGACGTGTACACGTGCTTGACAGATCCCATCGCATCGAAGTCCGGGCCAATCTCGAGCAGCTCTTCCCATGAACTGAGCTGGACAGTTCTTAACCTCAAACACAATCCCCCACCCCAGCGCTGTTGCGACCATTGTAACCCACATTTATTCAACTGGTTAAAACCTTCCAATTCTCGTGATCCACGTATTCTCAAGTACGCGTCCGAATTCATCCATTCTCTCCCACCTCCACCCTCGCGGCCCACATCTCCTGCCTCTGTTGTTTCCGATTCCGGCACTGTGGCGTCGTTCGATTCAGTTGGATTCGAGCCAGTTAGAGGCAAGCAAACTGTCTCCAAGGAGGACAAGGCTGCACTTCGCGAGCGGCTAATTGCATGGTGGAAGGACAGACACTTTTGCATGGGAAGCAGCCCGTATATTCCCTGTGAAGTCCTCCTTCCTCCAAAGCAGTTGGAGAAGCTGGTTTCGTCTTGTGGGACCTTTCTGAATCATGCTCTCGTCGAACCGAAGTATATTCTGAAAGCAGTTCCATGGGATATGGCCCCGGCATCTGATGTTGCGGAAGTCTGCGACATCATCGCGCGCTGGTGCCTTACCCTTGACATTACGCGCACACCCCAATCAGCCTGTCGAGCACGTAAACAGCCACGACCCCAGCCATTACCTATCACCCCACAGCCGGTATTCACTCCCCAACCTGCGGTGCTGCCAAATCCAGCAACACCAAGATCTTCTGGCAACGGACGTTGAGGTGGCTCTCGCGGTGGCCAGGGAGGAACACCGCGGGAAAATATTCCAAGCCGACAGTTGTCTTCCACAACCACGACTCCCCTTCCACTTAATCCCGTCCATAATGCCTTCCCAACTCCTACTTATGACGACTTTTTTAGCAGTCTTGCTTCTTCCCGGACTTACACATCTACTGCACTTCGATTCCCAATGCCTTCATCATCCTCACCAGCACCAGGGACTGCACCAGGGACTGGCCTTCCCTTCTCTCAACTTCGTAGATAGAATATACTATTTTATTTTGCCTATTCAACGCTGTCAAAATCCCCTCCGCCACCTAATGCACCCGATATTCCATCTTCGCCGCCATGTAAATCATTGTAGCTGTCGTACGTCAATGGATTATTTGTCGTGGAGTCGAACACAGTGTTTGTGTCGAGAGTGGTATCGTGCGGACCAGAGGTGGACGATTCTGAAGGAGGTGGATAACCTCCAAGTGCTGGATCGAAAGTTGTTGACTTGATGAAGTCAGTTAATTTCCCATTCCATTCCTCGGCACCCTTCACAAAGACGTCGACGATGGCGGAGCACGGTGGTTCAGGAGGTCTCGTATTTTGCGATGCATTTTTGCGAGCCTTTTTCGGAGGTGCAGGGACAAAGTGCCGATCTTGGCTGACGACGTGAAATTTGCGCCGCTGCATCTCTGTAACCAATGCCGGGATATCTTGGTGGAATTTGACCTCTTTCGATCTCCGCGCATGGTCAGGGTCACCAAAAAAATCGCAACCATGTGGGTGATGTCCCGGAAGGCTTCCAAACACGCCGAGCCTTTGCAAATGATATAGTCGACGGTGACACCAGATCCTGATGCAATGAAGACACGCTCGTCGAACATTAGCTTCGTTTGAATTATATTTGAGGCACAAGTGAGACATACCTTGACCCAAAAATTGAGCTGCTCCAGATAAAGATCTGACGCAATGGAACAGCCGATTATACCCCAGCGATTCACAAACCAAGACCGCTCGAGTGCGCGCCGCAACTTATCTGGGAGCTCGTACTTCCACTGTACCAAGACTGCGGCACACTCGCGGGTGTAGTTGTGCTGTCCCACGCCCCGAAATGCCAGTCCCCAGTACTTGAGAACACGGATGAGCTGCCCAGGGTCTGAAAAACTGACCGCTTTTTCAAACATGCAGAAGAATAGTGAATCGCGAATGAAGTAAATGGAGTGGGCCATCCAATCATCACCGGCAGCCTGAGCTTTCTGCGCTGCAGTAGCTGTTGCAAAGTCGGTGGAAATGGCCAGAGCAATAGCCTGAATATCGGCGAGTGTTGGCTGCCATCCAGAGAGCTCGGAGTACAATGTGAATCCATTGATAACCCTGCCAACTGGTCAGTCATTAACCCAAGAATTACAGTCGGCAACAACTAACATGACACAATGCAAGATGCGGGCGATTAAAGAGTGACGGATGAGGGATTTAGCTGCAGCATAGTTAGGTTTGGAGACGTCCCATTTGCGATTCAAGAGGCCTTTGTGCGCTGCAAGGGATCCGGGATCTTCGACTGCATGTCCGTAATGCGTCCGCATGAGCATATGGCTGGCTTGAAGAGCGAAGTGGAAGGGAGCACTGAGTTCCTGGACATACTCGAGGCGTTCCATGGGCCGCGCATCTGAGGCGGTGGAAGGGAGAGGACAATCTTTTGGCATCATGTCGGCAACAGCTTCCGCAATATTTTTCCGATCTGTCCACCCACTATTTCCGGGCGTGAATGCGACAATCATTTCTGAAATGAGTGCAACAAATGTTTTGCCAACAATTTCGTCGTCTGTGGGTGTCGGCAGAATATCTGTTGGGCTCGCATTTGCCCGTCGACCCCGAAGAGCAAGCTGTTCTGCGAGATCTGCTTCGGTGAATGGCTCTACATCTTCGACACCAACAACTGCGCAGTTGGTTGCATTGATCATGTCGTTGGTGTTCGAAAGTCGCTGCTGGGACTTCCGAAGGAAGATATTGATGTTGTCGAAGATGGTGAAAAAGACTCGGCCGCTCGTAATGAGTTGCACGGCAAGCTGGATTGCATCTTCAGTGATGTGAACCTTGAGTCGTTCCACAGTGCGGCTTGAAACGCAGACCCCAGCATTGCTCAGCATGAGCACAACGCGAGAACTTGTCCCCGAAATTTTGAAGAAAAGGCCAAGGATAAGGGGGAGGATGTTGGTAGCCCGATTACGAACAAAAGCAAGCATGCTGATAGTTAGGAGAATAGCCTGAGTAAGATTTAAAGTCAATAGAGCATTGGAGAGTACTAAAAATACGCACAAAAATCGGATTCCGGGAGAATCCAGGGTAATCTCTTGTCCAACTGCGACCAGCTGAGGGCCCTGGGTCTGCCTCACCCGACTCGAGGTCTGGGTCGTCATTTTGATCATCTTCCCAATCTTCCTCTCCAGCCGGCATTGGCTCATCTTGTTCTGCCTTTTTGCGCTTCCGGGATGCATTGGGAGACGCACAGAAGGTATGCAGAATACCCCAGGTGAAGGGCGCCAACCCCTCCACAATTTCTATCAATTTTGTTGGGTGCAGCATTTCTCGAAGGTGTCGGATTGTAAGAGTCTTCAGCCGTATGCTAAGAAGTGGGCTGGAAATAACCCGATCACTGTCCTGCAATGCGAGCTCATGTGCGCAGGGAATAGTCATCTCTCTGAGGTGTTTCTGTGCGTTTGGATAGCGGGTTTTGTTGCGCCAAAGGCTGAAGACCATTGCAGGTCCAAACCGGGCTTCGGCCGTGGATTCCGAGGCGAAGAAACCCATGAAGTGTGAGATTCTGATCGTGACAGTGGGGATTTCGGTGGTAAAAAGCCAGTGGAGGAGCTGTCTAGTCGAGATGGACAGGAAAACCATGAGAGAGAAGACGAGATGAAGCTTGGCTTCGAGGTTAATGCCCTTCAATTCATCCTTCGAGAATTTGGACTGCCAGTAGTCGTTGTCATACTGGAGAGTAGCCAGGATGGAGATTGGATGGGTAGAAATGGAGGTGAGTTACGGCGAGGCAACACGGGCGTGGATGCTCGAGAGACAACAATTTTCGGCGCTGAATCAAAACGAGTCACTAATGAGACGCGTACTGTCACGCGGCGCGTCACACTACCCGATTCGGTCAGGAAACTGGCAACACATTTTCTCGATGACTGAAAACACTATTGGAAATTTTTTTGCTGAGAGACCTGCTGTAAATAATCATCCACATCGATCGAGCCCATAAAATTGAAGGGAATCGACAAAAGTTGCCTTGGTCTGGCGGGAATTGATGGGAAAAGTTGTCGACAAAGGTCTCAATGTGCAATAGGAACGACCGATACTTTCTCAAAACTAAATAAGCATATGTCTGCGGTACTATCTAACGAACAAATTATCAGCTTACACCAAGTGAATTGGATTTGAAATGGGGGAGAAATTCCCCTCAGAACACACCCTTTGTTTTCTTGAGTAAGTTGGACCAAGCCTCTCTCCGAGATAGTCCGGCGCGCCGGACCGGAGACAGGCTTGCTCCGAACCTAGGAGAACTTGGTGACTTGAGTTGGTGCGGCCGCCTCCTTGGACATGGGAAATTTAGAAAAGGAGGAAGATCATTGCTATAGCACAGAGATGTCGCCCAGTTCATCCGCTTCGTCCTCGTAGACCCGGATATTCGGCCATGCAATTGAGCAAGACTTGACTGTCCGCCAAGGCTCTCAGATGAAAGTTGATGCATTGATGAACGAGTGTGAGGGCGGGGATAACTTTGCAAGACGTCTGGCCAAGGCGAATGCACATATAATTATATTCGACAATTTGGTAAATATCGAGGCGAGCGCTGAAGTGGCTCGAGTTCCGCAAAAAAGATCCATAGTAAATTAAAGGCATAATAACGTTTATTCGTCGACACCTCTAAAGTGTCGTCGGTTTCCGGCCGACAAACAGATACATGGGTGTGAAGAGCTAGCAGAAAGGAAGGAAAGTCAGCATACAGTGTGACCACAAACGGGTCGCATGGACCGACCTTTTGCTGCCCTCCGCGGACAAGCGACAATGCGGCGACGCGCAACGACTCCCCGACGTCGTGCGTCCCCTTGGGCACGAGCCGCAGGAGTTCCATCACCCACAGCACGTTGTGCGTGACGAACATGCCGCTCCGGCTCATGCGCCAGACAGTGATGTAGTCCCAGAACGTCTGTGCCTTGCGGATGTCGCCCTCGAGCGGGTAATACCACGGCACGGGGTCCGGGCGGGTCGCGAGGTCCTCCTCGTGCTGCACCTCGAAGCCGACGGTCTTGAGCGCCTGGCGCGCAAGCTTCAGTGGGCGCATCTCGGGGATGCCGTTGCCCAGCTCGATCTCGTGCTGCAGGGTGGCGTGGGACGGAATGGAGGGGTCCCAGTCGTCCGTCATGCACCATTCGTAGACACCGAACTGACAGCAAGTCAAATCGATGATAGGCAGAGAAAAAAAGGTGCTCACAATACCGCCAGACTTAAGGACCTTGAAGATTTCTCCATACACGCCCTCCCAAGTCGGGGCATGGCACGTTGCCTCGATGGCGTACACTAGGAGGACACGTTAGACCTCATCATACAAAGAAGGATTATGAACCACCAACCAGCATCGAAGTAGTTCTTCCCGAACTGCTCCTCGAGCTTCATGAAGTCACCGCGGACGAAGGTGACTTGTCCCTCAAGCCCTGCCTTTTTGGTGTACTTGCGTGCTCGCTGCACCTGGAACTCGTTGTTGTTCAATCCAACGACCTCGACGTCCGCGAACCGAGCGATCGCCCGGGCGGGGCCACCCACTCCACACCCGACATCAAGCACCCGCATACCAGGCTTAAGGCCCATCTGCCCGGCGAGGTAATGCTCGTGGCGCGCGAGGGCGGCAGCGAAAGCCTCGCCCTGGTAGAAGCGACAGAAGTGGAACGAATCCACCCACGCGTACTCGTAGAGCTCGGTCGCCCCGTCATAATAGCCTTCACGGAGGAAAAAAAAGATAAATAAAAAAGTGGACGGTCTTGTGAAGCGAGACGGCGTACCGTTGACGACGTCGGTGTAGCTGTCCACACGGTTCTCAGTGTGGATGCTGTCCTCCTTGGACATGTCCTTGTTCCAGAACTTGGTATAGTTGGCGATGCGATCGCCCTGACGGCCGTCGACCATTCCCTTGCGGTTATTTTGGACAACAGAGATTTTGGTTAAAGACTGGAAGACCAGCGAGGTAGGTTAGCACGGTGATTCGTGGCTCTTCACAAGAGAGATAAAGACAAGTATCAGAGACTTGAATGGATCCCGAAGGAATACCGCCCACTGCGCCGAAGCACGTCGCGAATACGATTTTTTTCATCATAGGAGGACACAGAAGGAGATTAACTCACAGGTGGTGGGGGTGGGAGACAAGGAGTGTGAGGTAAGACGGTGGGACGATGGAGACTTTTCATGAACCAAAAAATCAGCCCACTTTTTGACGCGGTCCACGTCCCCATCAAATGAGATAGGGGCTAAACTTTGTCGAGCGCACAGTTGGGAAACTTACAGATGGCAGAAATCTCGTTGCGCCGGGGTCTCATCTATACTCGAAGTGGTTCAGTTAAATGGAATCATGGTCAATTAGACGGGGACCCCGCTTGGCCAGAGTGTTTGTGCAAAACCTTTAACCACCAAGATAAATTCCAGCTCAACACTGACCCCAAGGACACGGCGAGCTCAAATTGGTTATTAGAGTTTCAAGGAAGGTTCGTAGCTCCGTCAAACAGAACATTCAGCCATGCGGCCAGACGATATCCACTTTTCGCGATTTGAGTTTCGATCTGAATACACTCTGAGCATGTTGGAAGCTTCAGAAACCGGAAAACTCACGAGGGGAACTACGTTGGTATAGTAGCTACTGGTGCACAGATCAGTGCCTGTCTTGAAGTTGAAGACAAACGACTGTCCGAGTACGTGTCAGCGACAGAGTTCACACAAGATCAAGTGAACATACGCAGTCAAACTTGTTGGCGTCCTGCGCCCATGCCAGAGGACACGCTACCCACGCCAAAGGACACGCTAGAGGAGTCACAGCCCGGGACTCAAGTCCACCTTCGATCAAGCTAGATATATCGTCTTCGATAGTGCTCCTCTTCGCGGGCGTCGTCGTCGAGGAGCATGAGATCCAAGTGGAAACATCCACGCCGTTGAACGTTCCAGTCTTCGGAGGACTGCTTGAGAAAGGGCAACAGCTCGAAGGACTCGGAGAAGATTCGCACCTTGATGCGCTTGGCCAGCGCGTTGGCCCAGGTGGTGACGGAATCCGAATAATTTGCAGGCAACAGTTTATTGATCATGCCAGAGTCTGAGTGCATGATGATAGTTAGGCACTGCGCGCGACAGTCGTAACACGGAAGCCCTTATGTACTCCGCACCTGGAAGGTTTGTCAATGAATTTTTGATGATTTTCAGGAATAAAATTCAGAGCCTGAGGCAACTAACAGCATGCAAATTAGTGCAAGTTGCGTCGATATCATTTCCTCCGACCTCAAGCGCCTCGACGTGCAGAGGCTGTGTGACGTCTCCAAGGAACTATCGCGCGAGTTAGCTTTAGTGTGGTCCACATGGCATGAGAAATTACGTGGTCTGACAATAACGGAGTTAGCGCTGGCACAACAAGCAGACAATGGAGATTCACCAAGAAATTTGAGGGCTTCCTGCCTCTGCATAGCAGCGAGCGACGTCTCTACCACACGGTTCGTGTAGTTTGCAATAGCAGTGACTTGAGTGGTGTGAGGAACAAGGCGAGCAGAATATCACTCGAACATACGGATATAATTGCCGCTTCCGCAATCCCGGGTTTTCGACACAGAGCAGGACGTCGGTGGGTTGTCTGCGTATATGATTAAACAAAATCCAACCATAAATCTAGACTGGTAACGACCTTCTGCGTCGACAAAGTGGAATGGCGCCGACCTGAACAGGAACACATGAACATTATTGCACGAATAGACAGAATACCAAGAGTAAGCGGCCTCACTCCTGACAGTGTCCGCCCACTAGAAATGCAAAACAATTCATCATTACATCTTGAACCAGAAGACCACAGACAAGTGAAAACTAATGGGAGCCGCAACACCCAAGGTCTCGGAGTACGTTGCGCCCAGAGAAGATTGGACGGATGCTAGAGCCTTAGGACTAAGGAACTGCGCGGATATCAGCATTATAGGTTTCGGCTGTAACAGGCGCGCGATATGCACCTGCATTGCGATATAGCCCACCGCTTCATGTCCGGTCGCGCCCCACCCATAGACACCACATAGGAATGTGGAGAGGATTCCGAAATGCGCCAGGGTCTTCATCGCAGAAGCTGCGAAATTCTCGCGGCTGCAGTGGCCGACTGCCCTTTTGTAGCGGCACCAAAAGCTTCGTGGGCCTGACAACGTTGCACAGAACAACAGTCCAGGTTGCATGTGGACGCGCCGCGTCCTTACACGTGCTTTCCGCCTCCCCGGCTATTTTCAACGACGAGAAGGTGACGAAGAGCTTCACGGGAACGGCGCAGATACGGAGGCAACAGGCGCTCGAGAATTGGTCGAGAAGTTGAGAACGATTTTGATCGGATCAGCTGGGTGACCCTGCCACTGTGTCCTTGAACCGCTCTGGACAATGTCAATGGACAACGACTCTGGAAATCCAATCCAACCGCCATCGTTCGTCACGATCCCATCCATTTCCACCCATTTCCGCCACTGTGGTATTTCTACATGTCGGTCTTACTGGTCACATATTCAATCGTCCATTCCGACGTTCATCATGTCACAGGGATTGGGTGATACAACCCAAGGGATTCCACCCGTCGCAAATTTGCATCGCTCGGACCCTGCGCCGAACCATGTAAAGTTCATCATCCCACAAGAATTTGCCTTCATCACCCTCAATTTAATCATTCGCAGGCCGCTGCGTAAAGTGACAGGAAACAGCAAGCGCGTAATGCCAGTGTGGTTTGATATTTACTCTTTTGAGTTACCTTGGGCATTCCCTCTACAGGGGACGAGGATGGAGGTGGCATGCTGCACACCATAGCCTCCATTGACGCCCTCCTGACTAAACTTGTCGAATCGGGAGTTGATCCCAGCAGCATTGTTCTCCAAGTTGGCGGGCTTTCACAGGGAGCGGCTATCAGCCTCCTCACTGGCCTCACTATAGCTAAGAAGCTCGCCGGTTTGTGTTAAGTGGTCGACTCCCTCTCAGAAATAAACTGAAAACAGTACATTTCCATGCTCCTCTTGATGTTATCCTTCGCTCAATAGTCACAGATGGTGTCCCCGCATGCGTCTTCTATTCCCGTCTTCTGGGCCCACATGAAAGCAGACCCTCTCGTCAAATAACAACTGGGCCGCGTCTCTGCCGACTTTCTCGTGACAGAGATAAATCTCCCAGCCGCATCTTTTCCTGGAGCCCCCGAAGGACTAGATTTCCACACCTACTACGAAACTCTCGCACACACTGTCTGCAGAGACGAATTGAGTGGCCTGGGATCATGGCTGGCGAAGATTCTCCCCCCTCTGGATGTTTCAGTCTGATTGATCGTCTACTGTGTCCTGCTCTCCATCTGTTTCCCACCTCTGTACTAATGTCAGTCTGTTCGCCAGTCAATACTTTTGAAAGTGTCAAGAACTTGAAACATTCCACGGTTCTCTGCCTTCGACAGGAGGAGGCTACTGCCGTGCTCACTATGAGGAACACAGGTACCACACCAGCGGGTCCTGGATCTCGAGGTAATTGTCCTGAGAAATCTCATTTTCTTTCATTGTGTCGATCACGGTCGCCGGGTCATTTGGGCTGCAGTTTTACTCTATCTTGGACTGAGTTACATGGTAGTTTCCGGGGGCCTGCTCAGACACAGTCAGGGTGATCAAAGGGTGATACTCAGAGCCAAAGTCGCGGAAACAAACTTCAACTTGGCTGAGAGAAGGATACATCGCATTCGTAATCGTAATCGTAGTATGCAGCATACATAAGTAGAAGAGGAAGAGTACAGGGTATCAGGCGGTGTTGGTGGTGGTACATATGATACAGCGGGCGATAAATAGTGGATGGGGGCACGGAACACAAACCGGGATGGCACAGAATACGGCAGAGAACAGCAAGGGGGGGTGGGTGGTAGTAGCAAGGGAGAGGCATTGGTAGCGAAAGAGCGACTCGGAAGCTGGGCAGGGAAACAAGATAAGCGTAGCGAACGCGGTAGAGTAGATTAGCATGCATTGAAGGAATGCGGTTGTTAAGGTCTTCCGTACGCCTCGTTAGCCGGGAAGGAGGAAGGTAGAACAAGGGGGAACGCACCACGAATTCACGACGAGGGAGTGTTCGCCCACAGCACCTAAATATACAACACATCACCCCGTCCCGCCCAAGCTCCGGCTCCGCCCGCGGCGCCGCCCCCAGCCCCACGCCACGCCACAGGCGGCGTGCTCCCCACGCGCCGCGCCGCACCCTTGCCCCATCCCCATCCCCTCCCCATGCGCATCCCTGTCCCCGCCCTCATCCTCGCCCGCTGCAACAGGCGCAAGCAGCACCACGTCCGCCACCCTGGGCGCCCGCGATCTGGCGCCGGTGTCGGTGTCGCTATCGGTATCGGCGTTGTGTGCCGTGCGGAGGCAGCGGGTGCGGGTGCGGAGGAGAGGGTCTCAGCCTCGTGTGCGTCCGCCTCGTCCACGTCGACGTCCGCGCCGCCGACAGCCCACGCGGCCTCGTCGACGCGCTCGACGGGCCAGCAGTCCTGTACGCGCATCGAGAGGCAGCCGGCGAGGACTGCGAGCGTGCGCTGGCTGGCGTCGGGTGGGGGTGGGTAGGTTCCTGGGAGAGGGCGTCAGTTATGGTTAGAGAAGGGAGAGGGAGGTGGAAGAGGGATGAAAAGGAGGCGGAAGCAGTAAGAGTGAGCGCAGGGAAGCCGAGCGCTCCTCCTGCCCACCGGTTACCAGTGTGAGGTGCGGCGAGGAAATGTGACGGCAAAACAGAAATTGAGGAGAGGTAGGAAGTGGACGATGAAGGAAGGATGGTCAAAAGCCAGTCCTGCCACCACACGCATTAGAAGAACAGGCGACGAAGTGGACGACAAAGGGAAGCGGAGGAGGGATCATGCAGCGCAGATGGGGGATAGGAACAGACTATGCAGCGGTGGGTGCAACACGGAATGGAAGCAGCAGCAAGAGAAAACGAAAGCAAAGGCGGGGAGTGATGTGCAGCGAAGGAAGGAGAGCATGGATACGCGTCAGGCGAGGGGAAGGAAGTAGGCAGGCGAACGGACACGCTTGCCACCGAGGGGAGAAGGGACGGAAGCAGAGGGAAGGACATGCGGGTATTCTGCCATCTGCGCGGAGAGATGGGGAGTGGACAACGTGGGGCGACAGAGCACCGAGAGCAGGGCCAAAAAGAAAGACGACAAGTGGGATGAAAGGGGGCGGCCAGAAGATGGTGTAAGTGTGAGGTGCGTATCAGCAAGGGTGGAGAGCGTGAGTGAGGGGGAGGGTAATGTGGTGCGTGGACGAGGACGTGGACGAGGAGGGCCACCATCACCACATGCAAGCGACGGGGGAGGGGAGGGAGGGGGCGGCGCAGAAGGAGGAGGGCGGGAAACAGTAGAATACGTCGAAGGTCGCGGGAGAACAGGAAGATGAATGGAAGGAAAAAGGAAAGACGAAGAAAGGTGGTTGACAGGGTGGTGGCTGGCAGGAAGATGAACGGAAGCGGGAGGACAAGCAAGGTAGTGGCTGACGGAAGGCAAGCGGAACGAAGGGGTGTATAGGGTAACTGAGCAGGCAGCACGGGAGGGACGGGAGCGCGAGGGGAGGACGGCGGCGTGGTGCGTGGAAGCGGGGGAGGACGAGGAGGGACACCACCAACACATGCAAGTATGGAGCGACGTCTTTCGCAGGGAGGAGGGCGGCCGACGGGTGGGGCACGTCGAGGGTGAGAGAGAGAGGGGGGAGAGCGTGAGTGCCGGTAGAGCGGGGACATAGAGGGAGGGAAAGGAGGGACGATAAAGAAAAGTGGCTGGCAGGTGTGGCTGACAATGGCGAACGGAAGACAACGGAGCGCAGCCAGAGAACGCGGTGCGAGGTCATAGCAAGGGACGAGACGGGACGGGGAGCGCGCGGGGGTGAATACAAGAAAGGAGGGTGTGGATAGGATAAGGATAAAGAAAGGACAGGCTGCAGCTGGGGGGAGGTCAGACGTGCGGGCGGGCGAAAGGGGGCAGCGCAGGCGGGCGGGCGGCAGGTGGGTGTGGAGGAAGAACGGGAGGAAGGGGAGGGACGGGTGGGGCAGAGCAGGCCGGAGGACGCAGGGAGAGGAAAGAAAGGGAGCGAAGCGGATAACAGAAAAGCGGCTGACAGAACCCACGCCCCTCTCCTCAGGCGGCTGCCACGCGACAGAAAAGAAACGAAAGAAAGAAACAAGACGGCGGCCGACAGAAAAGTGAACGCCAACTGACCCGCAAGTGTCTTCATAACAAGCCGCGGCTCGAACGAGTCCGTGAACGGGAGGCGCCCCACGAGCAGCGCGTACACCAGCACGCCGAGCGCCCAGATGTCCTGCGCGAACGCGGGCTTGGTCGTTGTGCTCGACGATGCGGGCTTGGCGGGTGCCTGACCATGGACAGCCGAGTGCGCCGTAGATCCGGCCGCGGAGAACGAGATGGTGTCGGAGCGCCCCGCGAGCTCAGACCGCCCTGAGAATGCGGACGCGCTGCAAGCCGAGGATGGAAGCGGCGACGAGCATGCGCTCGATAAGGAGGGCGGCGGCCACGATAACGCGCAGTTTGAATCGCAATCTCCGTCACTGCTGGCCGGATGGAAATACACGGCTTGGTTATTGCCTCTCGGAGAACGCGGAATGGGCTTGAGCGGCCCACGACGGGGCTCGAGCGGCCGACGAACGCCGAGCCGGACACGAGCGGCGGCGCGCGGCCGAGCAACTCGGGCGCGGCGTACGGGAGCGAGCGGGGCTGGAAGTCGGTGCTCTGTATATTGGTATTCAGGTGGCGCTCGCGCCGCCCGTGCTGCAGCGACACCGCGGGGTGCACCGGTGCATCCATGACGGGTATCCCATGGCGCTCCGGCCTGTGGTGCTGCAAGACGGAATGCTGCGCCTCGCCCCCGTCCCCGTCCCCGTCCCCCTCCTCGGCGCGGGGGACGATTTTGACGGCGACGACGGCGTGGGTGGCGGCGGAGGAAAGCCGCCGTGCGCGACGATGGGGACGAGGGTGAAGCCGCCGCCGACGGCGCCATCGGCGTCTTCAGCGGGGGCGCTGGGGGCGAGCGCGGCGCTTGGGCTGAAGGCGTCGAGGAAGAGCGCGGCGGGGGACGAGGGGGCGGCGGCGGTGTGGGTGGTGAAGGACGGGGAGGCGGCGGTGCCCGCGAGACCGTCGGTGACGAGCGGGGGGCCGTGGTCGCACGTTCCTACCCAGCCGCGGTTTCGAGGTTCATAAGACAGAGGAGCGGTATTTTAATCGAGATCGGGGCAGTGACATTTTGACGTGTGACTAAAGAAACGTGATGTTATAGAGTGACAAAGTTGGGATGAAGCTGGAAGAAAATATATACAAACAACATAGCCACAACTTCGCGAAATCATGTATCAAAATCATTCTGGGCTCCCTTGTATGGGAGCTAGCACTTTACATAGGTCTGCATGAGTGCCTGTGTGTGGTTTCCTGATTTTATTGTAGCCTTGTTCAGCAGTGTCAGCAGAAAATCACGGTTTCAGGGTATTTTCAGTACAACAAGTCTCGCAAAGGTCAGATTGGGACCTGCATTTTTTTATGGGGCTTATTTGCATCCCATAGATATTCTCGACCCCCAATTATGTTTTATTTTAGATGAGGAAGGGATGGCAATGACTTTCTGTGGGATTTAGTGAAATTGTGGTTATGTCGTTTGTATATATTTTCTTCCATCCGCTGTGGAGTCCGAGAGGCCAAGAGGTAGTCCGGCGGATGCTAGACTAGAAATTTTGGGTTTTTGAGCCTATTTGGGCATCAAAATCCCATTGTCACCGTCACCTACACCAAAATTGTTCAGTTCGCGACCCTCCGTCACCCGTCACCTGACTCACCTGAACCTTTGGTCGAAATAGTACAATAGGGGAGTTGCATGTTCAATGTCTCCTCGACTGTGATTTAGAACATCTTTTTTGTAAGATTCGGATATTATTATTATTATTATTATTAGCACTGTGGTTCCAGGATGTCGGATGATATGGGCACGATGTGGATGCCCAGCTCGTGGATGGCCGGGAATTTGGGCTGGAATGCTCAGGTGGTAGTCAGCTGGAGAGAACCTGGGATCAGGTTTCGAGAAAGAGGGTCACCACCTGAGCAGTCCAGGTGGGCTCAATCTGCAGGCACTTTGGCGGTATAGGTGCTGGCCCAGGTGGAACAGTTAATGATGGACAGCCACCGCACATGATTAGACGTGTCAAGACAAGTGGAACAAACATACGCAAATGACTGGAAATAATTTGAAGAGGAACAATTTGCGAGGGTCGGCTTGAGTTCTCAATTTTTGTGAGCCCCCTTTTCGGCATTAGAAGCCAAATACCGATGTATGTGGTCGACAATACCCAGCTGTAGTGTATTATCGGCTGTCATCCGATGACTTGGGCGTGTTCAAGTTGGAGAAACAACATGGAATTCCGGCTCTACATCGTTTACATTATACTGGGAAGAATTCTGTCATTCAAGGAGCGCTGAGACATGAATTCTTCGTGTTCTTTCATGACTTTCTTGACTTCTCAATGTAAACAAATGTTACCTAGATGCAAGTCAAAAACCCAACCAGCACAAGAGAAATAAGTCCATGCCATAATCCCATCCACCATCTGCTCGTAAGGGGAAAATATTTCAAATGATGCTTCTCTCGCCTTCGATAGGACTCACATACTCTTGACCCGATATTCAGCCATGAGGGTTGCGGAGGCATCGTTCACCTTGAGCTATATGTACAGCCTGAGTACAAGTATAATTATGGACTAGCGAGACGGCCGACCTTCATTGTGTACAGTGTGTGGCTCCACCGGTACTCTTTTCCATCTTGTGCTGTGAATACATGTTCCCTGTCCTTTGTAATTAGCCCCGATTCAATACTGTCGGCAGGAATGAATATTCGAACGCACCAGCCATACAAGCTGAAATTCTCCTTCCGAAAGAATGTCGCAGCATCAATGTCCTGCCCACCGAAACGAATCACCGTCGAGCCGACCACGTGCCAGTAAATATACGCAAGGAGGCCGAACCACTCGCTGTTGGCTGCATCTGCTCCCTCATCTTCCTCGCGTCGCAGCACATCGTTGTTGATGCGGCGGCTAATCGTCGTAGTGGTATCATGCATCTTGATTTCTGTCTGGACTTTGTATTGAGCGACACCAGACTCGGCGTCGCTGTAGGTATCATTGATGGGCTTGTGGGTTGATAGATTGAATTGCATCGACCTTGGGGTCTATCTGCGTGACGCTGGAAATATGGACATCTAGGCAGCGGCCCTTTCCACCGAAACCCAAAAATGCTCTGAACTCGCAAAACAAACTGTGCAGGCCATGCGGGCCGGCGCACGGCCAGCGTGTGGCATCAAGAATGGGTAATCCTTTTTTTAGTTTCGACTTCTTATGGGAAGCGGCTATGCCCATGGCAATTAAGGTCCATTCAGTTGCCGTCACTTTGCGGCACTTGCTAACGGCAACCGAATGGAGCCTAATTGATTGTCTGCGGGGTTGAAGCGGCTGGCGCCCTCGCTCGACGTGCACCCACCATGTCTCCCGAAAGCCATCGGAAAGGTCCCAATACGAACTCCCTTACTCCGGCTCATCAATGCTCAACACTCTTGGAAGACGAAATGACCAGCTGCTCCGAGACTGCGACACACGGGAACCCAATTGAGCGCTGCCGCGTTCACCACGAGCAGTACTGCACCATGACAAAGCGGTACAAGGAGACCCAGAAATTCGTAGATGACACATTCTCTAGTGCCTTAGTTCCGACCAAAGAAGATATCGAGGGCTATGCGTCCATTTCTACCATCCTGGAAAAGGCGAGGATGATGAAGAAGTACGTGAATGCGATTCGGGAGGAGCGAACTGGGCGAGACATCCACCATAGACGGTTCTTCCTGAAGGGTGTGTGAAGTGTTCATATTAACAGTCCCGTCCTGCTGAAAATTGCGATTTGCATGGTACCAGTTGATGACGGCCATAAAATACGCATCGACATTCTTGCAAAGCGAATGACGGAAGGAGTGGAAATCAGAGACGCCTTGGAGGCTCGGGCAATGGCGATCTATATGGAAGACCATCCCGCAAAGAACTGGATCAAGGAATTTCAAACCACCCCCTTGGACGAAGACGACGAAGGACCCCAGGCAGGAAAGGATATGCTCTCATCTCTGCAATTCATGCAGGATAAGCTGCAGGAGGAGGCTGCCCTGTGCGAGGACGATGATCTAATCGCATTAAAATGAGATTGTAAGTCTCTTTCGCTGTCATGCCAGTGGAATCGTTTAGCTGATGTAGTCGAAGTCGGCGCGAGCAAAGGCTCAAGTTCTTCGAATACATACTCGAGCCCGAAATATTCTGGGAGAACAACTTACGAAATGCTGTCCAGACTACGTTCCCCGGCTACGCCGAAGAAAGAAACCTCAGAGATACATTTACCAATGCGTGGCTGCAATACACTCGTCGGATCATATTTCACGATCCACATCTCTTCATCAAGTCAGAGGATAAAGTTACGCTGAAGGACTTGGTGCTGGACGATGATTTTGGCGACCACGATCTTCTCCGAGTTGCACTTATGAAAGAGAAGCGCTTGAAAACTGGGCTGAAGTGGTGGAAAGATTCGTGGACTGAGGCAATATTTATTAAAGACATCTCTGGGGTTGGTCCTAATAGTGAGCCACCAGTCGTGTTTCAGAAGAAAAAAAAAAATTAAACTTGCCAATAAATCGCAGAAAATCGTATCAAGATCTTGGGTGGTTGGATTTACAACAACTCTCGCAATATCCCTGCACCGAATAAGGTGTGGTATGTGAGTGGTTTTCCCCTATGCATGTCTACCCATTTGACGAGCCATTTCAGCATATGCTAGCGACAGAGCCGCCTGAGAAAGACACCGAAAATCGCTACGTGCGCCTGTGCTGCAATTTCGATGAGCTTCATACCTTCCTTGTGTTCAGTGCGCTATTACCGAGCAGCACTACACCAACCTTCTGCAGCAAGGCCCTCAGGCCCGGTGGTAACCCGCCAGATTCTGCAATAACAAGGAACCATCTGAGTCTCTGCGGAGTGATCCTCACAGATTTGGTCAATGGCCGCAAAGAGCTCAAGCGTCCGGACCCGAGATCGAGCGGCCTTCCAGCAAAAACAAGAGGCTGGACTACGTGGGTCGAGATGGAAAGGCGGGCGTACATGTTTGGCGCCATCAGAAATGAGCAAGACGAGTTTACCACGGCGTTCCTGCGCGAGCTCCGCGCCCGGCCGGATCTCTTCGCGGTCGTCACCCGTTCTGATACAGACCCGCCTCTCAAACTCGAGTCGTTCGGGGTTGTGACCGACCAAATGCGCATGCGGAAGTTTGAAGCGCCCTACCAGCCAGTCGGGAGCGCGCCAGTCGGGCGGGGCACATGGGAGGTCCTGCGGTCCGCCGCAGATGTTCTATACGGTGGTCGTCGCGACCCGTCAAACAAAAATGCGGTGGCCGGGTACCTGTCGTCCGGTTTCAACAATGCCAAAGGCGCACGGGGACGATTCTTCTCTCACAAACGTTTCCCTGTCAAGTATTTCCTCATATTAAGCGCCTCGCCTACCGAGAATGCCCATGATCTCGTGAGGCAGGTAGCGTGGGCTGCTTTCCGGGCACACGGACTAGTGCATGGAAATTACGACGAGGCGAAGTACATCAAAGCATCCGTCGTGTTGTTCGCGAAGCATGCCAGGGAGAGGTTGTCCTTTTTGCCTGAGGGTAGCTGGACTTCCACCACGTTAGTGTCGAGAAATTGACCATGTTGCACGTACTGTAACAGTAGTATGTAAGAATATTATACGTTTCCAATGCTTTGAACAATTTTCTATGGATCTTGACTTATGAGTGCAAACAGGATAGAAATAAATACGTGCGGAAAAAAAAACTGACCAGAACGGACTGCAGATCACAATGATCAGCACGGGCCGGTGCGGTCCAGCAAGCGAGGGACGAGCTTCATCTGTTGAAGTGCGTGTCTACGAGAGACTACCGGTGCGACGACAATCATTAGATGCGTGGCACATCAGGAAAAACTGTTCTGAAAGTTGTTGCCTGGTCAGATAAGTTGTGATAATTAGCAGTATATACCTTGGCAGCGGGTTATGTAGATCCCGTAGTCTCTGATGCAATGCAGAGGGCCTCTATTGCACTACGTGGTTTGGCGCTGGCACTATGTTGACTACAGAGTTCCGGGTGGTCGGGCCGAACATCCCGCAAAAAAGCCGAGGCCCAGATTGAGTACCCAGAGTCCAGTCAATTAACCCAAAGTCAAAGGATCGGGTTTCCGACCTGGCAGTCATGCCTCGTCTCCAACTTGAAGTTCAAGAGCTCTGAAACTGACAAGTCATTTCAAGCTCCAATTCCACGTGCTGGATTGATGGACCAATCAGCAGCGATTGATACTGATGCATGTTTCTAGGAGGAGGAGGTATATTATACTGACACGGTCCCACAATTGGAACAGTCAGTTTACTAAGGATGACATCGTAACTATTGTAGGCTAAAAGTCACCCATCAATACATAGAACACACGTACTACCAAGAGGGGGGCGGAAAATCTAGGTAGCCAATGAAAATCCCGGCCTGGCTCGGACAAGAGCAGGCAGCTTGCCAGTTACAACCTCGTGGGTGGCCCACTCCGATTCCTCGGAGTCGACCTTAAATCCCCGGCAGCCAGAAATCATTTGGCCGCTTTCGACTCAACAGTCCCTCTGGGCACTCATGCTGAACTACTACGAAGAAAAACTAGTGGCTCACGCAGGGTCGTATCCCCCATAACGTACACAACAGACAACATGCATTTTATGTTGCCTGAAAAAGAGGTCGTGCCGGACACGGGACACGCTACAAGCCCCAGGTTCACGGCGAGAAGGCGACGCGAAGGATTGAGCTCGCGCTGCCGGACCCATTTTGTCGATTTCCACTAGCGCTGGAATCTGAGAGATGCCCGGAAACCGTGCATGGGCGGGGAACGACTGCAACTCGAATGCAAACGACATTTCTCCACTCCTAAGTCAGAAGCCCGCGAACTTCACTCCTTTTGATACAACTCGAACACGCGGATCTCGAGCCCCAGAATCGCCTGTGCCATCTCGCTCAGATGCAGCGCTGCGACGAGCGCCACGTACTCGGGCGAGTCCGCGAACTCCGCGTTCGTCCACTCGTGGATCACGAGGTACTTGAGCGGGCGCGCCTCCCCGCGCTGCGCCGCCGCACCGTGCTCCGCATGGCTGTGCAGCACGCACCGCCGCATGCGCCGCCAGCCGGGCACGCGCGAGAAGGCATCGGTCTGCTCACCGTCGTGCCGCACGTGGAACGCGTCTGCGGCGTCGGGCCGGATGTCCGCGCTGACGACGTACAAGAACTCGTGCGGGGGCTGCACGGCGGGGTGCGTGCGGCTGGCGGCGAGCGTGTACACACGCCGTTCATACGTGGGCAGCAGGGCGAGGATGTTGGCGGAGGCGGAGGCGCCTGGAAATTGCGCGGCGGCGCTGTCGAGGACGTCCGTCGACGCTACGTCGTACAGTGCGAGCCACGGGGGATCTTGCGCATCAATCGCTTTGTACCGGACGCCAGTGTGGAACCCCGCAATCGCTGCTTGGGCAGGCATGTGCTCGGCGTCGTACCAGGCTATCCATTTATCCCGTCAGTGCAGAGCATCCCGCAGATAATTACCAACCATTGAACGTCTCGAGCGGCACAGCTGTTCCCGGGTCGCTGTACTCGAAAAGCAGGGCTGGATGACTCTCTGGTGTGCTCATGCTGGAATCTTTGTCGGGGAGAATATGGTCACGGTTGCTTACAGCTATTTGCGGAACTTAGGGCGTGGCCACAATTTTTCCTTTTTGGTAAGTTTTTGATCTCTTTCACTAATTCCCTTGTAACGTCCTCAAATCTTCTCCGTTTCGCTCAAAACTTGGATCATTCGATTCATAATGAAATAAGTACTAGTAGGCCCGCTGCGCGGCAGAGCCCACTATCTTATTTTGTTGCCGCGGTCGTTGCCGGATTGTGCTGGGCAGCATGGCGCACGGATCGCAGATATATATAATTATGATACAAGCATAAATAAATGGAATTTGCCGGTCGAATGCATTGCGTATCCTTGGTTCCGGAATTAGGAACCAAGTCTGGAAATCACATTAGTCTGTCCTTCCGTCCGTCGGCCGTACAATTATACTTTTAGTATACTTTTCACACGACCTCAGGTCCCATGACCTTCCTCCTGCGCCGTCCTTTTTGTTCCTCTGCTTTCCGTCGAGCGTAGAAGTTCGTTTGGAACTAAGTCTTTCGTCAGAACAAAAGAGGGGGGACACATAAAATTATGATACATACACACAGTATTGATGCTTCTACGGGGCCTCAATTGAACAGTGTCGAATAGTCTCGTTATGTCGCTGCAGAAGTTGCCTGTGTTAGTTATGGACTCTAAAAGAAAACATACGGTCACGTGCAGAAATCAACTCACTGTTCGACTTCATACTGGACACGATCTTGCGCAGTATTCATTTAAAAAGACAACGAAAGCTCGAGTGTAGGTGAGTTTGGGTCATCTATTCTTGTCAGCAATGCACATGGCTACAAATTTGCGTCGCTGGCACACAAAAAGCGGAGACGTCGGAGATACACATTTTACTGTAATGGTTGAACTTTCGTGCTCTGCTTACCAATTCAATCCAGAAGATAATCTCACACTGCATGCACTTTGGTTAAACCAACGAAACAGCAGATATGTCCTACTCAACAACGAAAGCATACGGTTTCTTTCGCAACGACCACATTATCCTGCAGGTGTTGGAGCACATCACTGAATCCAGTGCTGTGTTTGAGATTTTGACGCTTTCATCCCCATTTCTGCGCGAGGCACGACATGCATTATACAAGACTATAGTTGTCGGCGCAAGGGCTCCTGCCCTACTACGCACCTTGGCTCGAGAATCGCAAACAGTATGCGATGATGATGTGGCTCGGCATGTCCGAAGTCTCACAATCACTTGTGAATGTCTCTTTCTTGACGGCGCTTTACTTGGTCCTGCTCTCCGTCGCACGAATAGGCTTCAGGACCTTATCCTCGGCACACGCATATACTTCCTTTCAGACGTCTTCTGTGATGTCAAGTTCAACCTGCGCTCATTCACATGCGGGTCGGCACTAGATCAAATAAACTACAGCCTATACAAATTTATCCATTCTCAGACTTCCCTTACTAGCGTCACGTTAGCCTGCGAATGGTTTCGTGCTCATGACTTAGTGACCAATCCACTGCCCGCCACCATGCTACCAAACGTGTCCCACATATTTGCTCACCCAAATGACGTTGCAAAACTCATGCACGTCGGCCGTCCCCTCCGGATATAGGAATGACAGACATCCACATTGAAAGACCATGTTCACAGCTTTGACCGCACGGTCAATGCGTGATGCCCCCCCCATCCGTCGTCTTCTTGGACAGAGCAGACAATTATCTTCGTTGATCATCAGAGGTTCGTTAAAGGAAGAGATCCATGAAGTCGTGCTCTATCAAGACGAAGAGTGGGGTGCATCCATTTACGGGGTAAGTACTCCATTATAACTGCAGGCAATGCATACATTGATTGTCATTTAAACTAGATCACACAGCTGAAGTCACGGTCAACAATCTTCATCCAGTCATTAAAGAATTCCTCCTCCTGATGGCAAGCCTCCCAGCGCTAAAACGTCTTTATGTTGGTACCCATGAGTCATCGAACTATGATCCGCCATGTATCAGTTCTTCAGCGCAGGTCGGGTGCACCTAAGCTTGATATTTTTCACTTCTGCAGTGCTGGCGAAGCGGTCTGCATGACATGGGGAGACGTGCACAACAAAGAGGGCAAAAAGAAGGAAATATCTAGCCATCGTCAGTTAGATCCGGCCCATTTCTACACGTGATATTAGAGTGAGTTTCTCCGCTTATCTGCTTGATTCAGTATTGATGACATGTTTACTTGTCTATTGATGACCGCAGCAGGTTTGACACAACGAGCAGCCAAAAAAAAAAATGCCTCTTACATCGATGAAATTGTACTTTTCTAATCTGAAGTCCTTATTTCTATCGCGCGAATTCCGTCAAAAGACTCACACAGTACGATCAGTTTGATCGTGCCTTGACGGAAGACACGACAACCAGCATTTTTTCCCCATTGAGTGCCTTATGATATTAACACGAGCCTCGGGTATCCAGGCTCCATCCAGCAGGGCAATTAAGGACCACCATAGGTCACAAAAATACCGGATCCGCCGATTTTGTCCGGACAAATTTTGGCGAGATTTGGCAGTTTTTGTCCGGACTGGACCTATCTGGAAAAAAGACGGATCGTCTTCTGTATTAATCGCGTACGACGCTTCGCATCTCCTTCCGATGTAAGAGGATCTAGATAAAAGGTAAGTGGATAAATTATTCTTGGGCTAGGAAAGTCAAAAGTCATTGACACCCTCGATTCGAAAACCGCCCGGGGCGCACTCTCACCGTCCGGTACAAAATTGCCCGTTGCAGGCAGGGCTCGCCATGCCCATATACCGGCATGCCAAAAATAGCGATTTGTCTGTGGACTTGTCTATAATCTTGAAAGAAAATCAACAAGATTCAAGTAAGCAGAAGCTGCGTACTGTCCATCTCGACCCAGATTTATTCGATCTAGCTTCTATCAGTGACTTATCGGTTACAGTCGTTTGCATGTCAAACTGCAATCAATTTCTGCGAGAAACATGTTTGGTCTTATTGATGTGTAACCGCGAGTTGCCGAAAGTACGCGTTCCAAGTACCAGATAGACGGCCGGCCGATAAAATATCGAAACAATGTCCTCAAGACTCAAGCAGATGAATGGGCAAAGTAAATAGTTGATAGACGGAGATTTGGCGTAAGCTGGACAGCAACGGCGTTGGCCGAGGTGACGGTCGGTCACACATCAGCAATTTTTCTTAGAAATTGATTGCAGTTTTTTTTGACATGCAAACGACTGTAAAGTGTCCAGGCATTATCATACAACAGAAAACCAGAGTTAGCGGATATTTGGACAAGCTCAGGAATAGCGTAAGAACAACTGGGGATGGAGAGGAGGCTTTGAAGAAGGTCAGAAACCGGGAAAGAAACAGGAACTATGCGGAAGGGGACCAGTGTTCATTGGAGGAACCAAGTCTGCCCGGAGGGCCCTACTATTGTAAATACGTGTAAACAATATATTTGCGGTCAAAGATCGTTTTCGGAAGTTGCCGAATTGCTAAGCTGGCCGGCAGGGCACGGAGCGGAGTAGACGCAGAGATACTAGTACAAATAAACGGATTTTGCCGGTCATATCTAATCTCGCACTGCGTGATGTCAACAAGTATAAACAATATAATCGCGGTCAAAGCGTTGAATCGTTCAGACACACAATATACGTTTTCGGAATTTGCCGGGCTGCTGAACGAGCGTCCGAATTTAAGGTCGCGCCGAGCGACAAGACAACTTTTAGCTCTTGTCTCTCAACCACCATGTAAGTCGGTTCGACCTCTGAAAGTTCGACCATACGCTCATTATTTCAACGTTTTTAGCGTTGTATGTGACGCCGCACAACGCGGCTGCACGCGTTCACGTCGTGATGGCGAATCCGGTGAGTGAAGTGCAATCAAATCGACGTAGACCTTGAAATACTGCGCTAGTTTCAGAAATTTGGACTT